>JANFOE010001310.1:0-418754 GCA_025667525.1 Glebionis coronaria
CAAAACTTACTATTGTTGATTGGTTGAAAGAAAGAAAGAAGAAAGAGGTGGGTGAGTGGCGTAGGATATGAAATGAAATGAGGTAATTATATAGGGCTGTGACTTGGGCCTATTTGCATTTGAATATTGAAGAAAGCCTTTGTTTCGTGGCTTATCAGAAGAATCCGGGTGTTTTGTGAAGATGTTGGGTTGGCTAAAATTCACAACGCAAGATGCTGGGTTGTTCATTTTTACTGATAGTTGTGAGGTGGAATATAATTCAAGCGGAAATAATTTAATTTTCCACACAAGAGATCAAAGAAAAATGAGAGAAGAATTGTGATTTTTGTTATTTTCCATGAGATCAATGTATTGTTAATATAACATATAGAATAACAATTATTAGCAGTTAGAAAGAGTTAAAACTGAACACACACAACTTCTCACCAACAAACATGTTGGTTGAGTTTTGACTGGAAATTAAAAGTAAATCATTAATACCGATTCATAAAAATCGTTTTGGTTTGGGGGCTACCCCAAACCCTATGAGGGGTGTACCCCCTTCGACCCCTGCCCGCTGACAGGTCAGCAGGACCCAGCAAGGGGCGCTGTCCCTTAACCCCGCAAGGGGGCGCAACCACCTTGACCCCTACACCTTTTTTGTAGGCGAAAACATATTAGTTCAGCAAGTGTGCACTCCACACTTCTCCTAACTTGTATACAATCCGAATATGAAATCTCATTTATCTCTAGTAATCCCGGTTAACTAAAATAGCTGATGACACTAAAACCACCAACAACCCCCCCCCCCCCCCCCCCCCCCCCCCCCCAATTTGAGTGTAATACACATTCCAAATACTCGAGAATCGAGGTGTTGTAACGATTGAAACCGTCAACTCATTTGAATACTTGCAGGTACTATACACATAAGTTTCTACAACACTCTACTGTTCGGTCTTGACACAGTTACTAGCCATGTGTCCCTCTCCATTAATGAACATATAGAAAGCCAAGTACAAGCTTCTTGAAGGGGCAAAACTTCATGCTCACATATGTGGTTCTTTTAGTCTTGTTTCTTCATGCAATTTTTCAAAAGATAACCTATCAATCACTTGTATGTCTGAACATATACCTTGGAAAGATAAAAACATGTGTTTCGATCTCTAACTATGAGCTTTCCACATTGAATTCAGCTTCTAACATTGTATTAGAAGGGAATTGGGTATCTAATAGGTAGTAGAGTTAGATGGACTTTAATACCATCCCAATCACTGACTTAATCACTAAGTCTCTAGCTAGCGCCTTCCTCAAGTGGCCAGCTAGATTATGTTTTGACTGAACAAACTCAATAGATATCACTCCGTACATGATTAGCGCCCTAATCATCCTATGTCTAACCCCTAAGTTTCTACACTTGCCATTGTATATTTGACTATAAGCTTTAACCAACGTTGTAGTACTATCACATGAATAGAAATTGGTGTTATTGGTTTCAACCATATTCTCATGTATCAAGTTTCTTAGCCAATCTGCTTATTTTCCAGCAACAACCAACGCTACAAACTCAGATTCCATAGTTGTACTAGTGATGCATGTTTGCTTCTTGGAAGCCCATGAAATGGAACCTCCCCCAAGCAAGAACCCTAATATTCAACATGGTTAACTAGCATTCGAATAACCTTCTAACACCGAAGGATATCCAACATATAATAAACCATAATCCTTAGTACCTTTCAAGTACATAATTACTCTTGTTATTCCATGCCAATGTTGTCTACTAGGATTACTAAGAAACGTACGCAATCTACCAACTGAATAAGCAATATCAGGTCTAGTACTCGTCATAGCATACATCAAATAACCAATGGCTCTTGAGTATTTATGCTGATCCACGGGCTTACCTATGTTTTATCCACTTAATTTTGGTCAGTGCCGAATATCAACAATATTCCATCTACCACTCAACCTATTTCCCAAATCTATAGGATAAGAGACACATAGATGTATATAGTACCTCAGCCTATGACATCTACTTTAGACATAGGGGCGGATGAGGCTTCTAATGCCGATGAGCTTGGCAGTACTGGTGGGGATACTCCTATATTTGCTTATGTAAAACTGGGGAAAAGGAACATTAATAATACCACAACCAGGTCCAATGATCCAATAACAAGGGTTACTTCTCTCGAAGGTGGCGAGGAAAGATTTTCACTAGTAGGATTGATGGTTTCAACCTTAGGTACCAAAGTTGTTAATTTGGAGCAGGATAAAGATGTGCAAGCTCAAATTATTGTTTCACAAGTTATCAGAAGGCTAGTTTGAAGAAGTTACCTCAAAAGCTTCAGAATGAAATACCATCTTCATCAAGAAAAATTTAGAGTCTCTCTTTCGTCAGAAGAGAATCTTCCTAGATTTGAAGATATTGAAGCACCCATCAATTTAGGAGAGGAAAAAGAGAAGTTAAATGGTAAGGATCTTCATTCAGACGAGACAGATATGGCTAAGAGTGTATTAGGGTTAAAATCAGCTAAAGTTGATAAAGGTGTGAGTTTGGCTTCAAGGAATGTTAATACTAGTACTGAAATAGGTTCTGGTGATCTCTTTGTTAGTGTTGGAAGTGAACTTGCTAGTGCTAGTGGTGAAAGTCTGGATGCTGGTGAGCCACAGAAGGAGGATGTTGCACATCAAAGTTATGAGGAGACATAAGATGATGTGTCTTAGTATCAGTTTAGCCCAAGGGTCACTCAAAATGTTATAGTGACTATTCCAACTACTATAGAAACACCTAGGGTAACTTAGCCAGGATTTGAAATAAGCGAGCCAACTGTTAAAATGTCTACCTCTACAACAGGTCCAACTATAGATCCTAATAACAAAGGCAAGTCCGTCTTGGTTGAAAATCCAAAACAAAAGAAGAGGAAAATAGGTCCTTCTGATCCAAATCCCATAACACAAGCATTAATTGATGCATCTATTGAAGAATGTGAACAAGAATTGGTTTTTGATGCCAAAAAAAGAAAAAGAACGGGAAAAGGAGGATGCACAGAATAAGTGGTTTGAGTTGAGAGACAATGTAGAGGTGGCTCAGAATTCTAGAGAAATAAATGAGAATGAAAGGTCTAGGATTTTTATGAAAGCTTATGTCCTACAAAAGGACGAAAGAAATTCTAGAATGACTACTAATAAAAGAAAGATAGTATATGATAACCTTCATTCATAATCAGACCACCACAATAAAGAAATCTTTGCAATGATACTCTTATGAAGAGTTGTACAACTGGGTAATGAGACTGCATGTCAATGGAAAAATTCAAAGCTCTAAAGGTAGAAAATGAAGAAAGAGCAGCAGAGCTAAGAAATAAAATGTTCAGAGAATTTCTAACAAGCTAAAGGATGCTGAGAATAGAAAGGACATTACTCAAGAAGATTTGTAGAGTCTAAAGAAAATTGTGTTTGTTGATGAAGCAATTGCAAAGACATTGGTAGTTAAACATCTAGTCATTGGATGGAAAGTTGTTGTTAAAGAGACTCATGCTATCACCAAGTCATACTGGAAAATTCTTAGAGCATGCATTTTTGAAGGAAATGAAATATATTTTTAGTTTGATGATGTACTATCAGGGTTTGATAGAAGTGATGTGGAAAGTTTGTGGGTTTTGGTTAAACCAAAATCTGTAGAGGAATATCCTACTCATGACAAGGATAGAGAGTTATGGGTAGAATTGAAAAGTTTGTTTGAGCCAGATGAGTGTGATGAGCTTTTGAAAGAGCAGAGAAAGGGTTATCACAGGCTGACATGGATTTTTTTACTCATGTGGAGTTCATCATGTTTATATAGCTCGGAGAGTAGTTATCTACATACTGACATACAAAGAATGTCGCTTAGATGTTGGGGGTACTAGAAGTTATGGTTTCTGAAATCTTTTAAGTTTCTCGGGAAGTGTCAAAGATGGCTTTGGATTTGATGAAGAGAACTTTTAGCAGTATCAAAGAATATTTTCACAGAGAAGACATAGGACTATAAGGAGCACATTTATGCAGTTTTAATTATTCATATTTTTATTCATGAAACTTGTGGATTCGAAAGAGTAATCACAAGTTTAAGGGATGATTTTAAGGAATAAAACTAGTGTTGTTTTTATTTTGCACTACCAGTACTAATGGAATTAGTGTTGGTCGTTAAAATATTATTGTTGTTAGTGTATGATCAAATATGGCTAATATTCGTTTTTTTAGTATATCATTTTTCCTCGATTCGACTCGAATTGATATCAAATTATTTCAAAGAGATATTATCGTTTTTGGTTCAAGTAAAGTTTTTGATATCTATTTCTACTTGGCAAACAAAGCACGTAAAAAGTAAATGTTGATACAAAAGTTGGATGAACCGAGCTTGACCTAAATTAGGCTTAATTTGGGGTCTTGTGGACTCCGGCTCTTGTACCAAGTGAAACTTGTTTAAGGACCATGGGCACTAAACAGACACCATTAGGCTTACCGTGGCTTTGTGACCCACGATTAGACTCCGGCGTGAGAGTAAGTAATCGGTTTGAGTATGTAAGTGTTTAGGGTATTGTGTGTATCGTACCTTTGTGGAACCGAAGGGGTTCCTTTTATACTCGAGAGAGTCCAGACTGGGCTCCCTTTTCTTGCGGTCTAAGGAAGAGATAATGACTCGAAATAGCTTGATTTTCATTATCTAACTAAGGCAAGTGTATATCCCTTTTCCTTAGGCGAATATAACTATAATATAAGTTATATTCTGTTTGATCCTATCGCGCTGCGACGAGGACTTGGCTAAGTAATTAGCCTCTTGTGCGACAACGGCTTACCAGGCCTCCTGGGCTATGTGCGCACATCGCACAAGTATCCAATCCATTCCTGATGGATGCAGGTAGTACCCGTGAGTCGGACTATCCAGCCCGACTAGGGACTTTACGTCATCATGTCCCCCTAGTCTAGTGGTCGCAGGTCTAATCCGCGGCTACTAGACTATAATCAAACAAAAACAGTCGCATAGTCCAAGCAAAATCACATATTTGAAATATTCCCGCCAAGAAGACATACATCCCTCCTTTTACCTAACCTCCTTGGTACTCGGGAAAAGCGCTTGCCCCGTCATAGTTACCCCTTCATCTTCTACCGTTAGATTTGGCAAGTGGGGAACACGTGGCACACATCTGACTGTGAACAGTAAAACTAGGAAGCCTATATAAACCCATCACGCATTCTTTTGACTACTTACCATCTACAAAACCTTCAAATCACCATTAACGACTCTATCATTTACCATCACCACCAGATCTCTTATTAAGGTAATCCGCGCGACCACTGTTTTGTAGACACAACGCCATGGTGAAACAACTAACCGACATTACGTCAATCTTGACCATAGATCAGCTAGATCAATTTACCTCTGAGTTCTACATACCCGACTACCTGCACCCAGAAGTTCCTAACCCGCAACATAATATAAGTCAGTTCCCTGTCGGGAAGATAGGGTTGTACACCCGTTACTTTGATTACACAAACCAGCGTATACCTATGTCGCGCTTCCTCCTGAGCATGCTAATACACTACGAGACCCGCGTCTCCCAACTACATTGCATAGGGGCAACAAAAAGTTCAAATTCCGAAATAAACTGCCGCACCCTAGACATAGAACCCACAGTAGATCTCTTCCGCGTCTTCTACCAACGGCAATTAGCCAATGGTTGGGTATCCTTCGCTAAGCGAAAGGGCGGTATGCAATGTTTCGATGGAAAGATAGATTCCTTAAGGAATTGGACCGACAGATTCTTCTTGATCAATGACGTTGCCTTCCCCTTCCACTTTCCGTTCTTGACCCCTGACACTGTGAGGAAGGACCCCCTACCTGGCCCCAACTCCTACAATACTTCAGATGAGGAAACCTTGAGCAACAACCGTATTCCCGTGTAATCCTATCCGGAGAGTGTTTTAGTCACTCTTGGCTTAAGCCGTGCAGTCATCTGTGGCGAGCACATGGTACCAACGTTCCGAAGAGAGAGTGGCCAGGGTTAGTGGTCCTTCCCCCTTCATCATAATGTTCTGTAAGTACCACCGAATATCAAAAGACTAAAATATGTTCTCCTGTTTTTTGTTTGCTTCCTTTCGCAGTTATGGACGTTCTTGACCTTGTCCGTGGTGCCTTTCCTGAAGATTTGCTGGTGTATACTCGCCCTTAGAAGGAAAACGAAGAGTTACTCCGCGACCGTGCGTAGAAAAATACCATGGACCTAGACATTGGGGAGCCATCTGCCGCCCAAGAGAGTGAAGACACAGGCGCAGATCAACCACCACTCCCGTCACCAGTGCAACAGTTGGAACAACAACCACCAACACAACAACAACCACCACCCTTTCTCAGCTCCTCGCTATCCTCAGACGCCGAAAAAGGCGCGGCTGGTTTTGAGGAAGAAGACATTACTTCTTTGCAAAAAAGACACAGAAGCCCCCCATCATCTCCACATAAATCCGCACGCATCGGGGCTGGTCCCTCCTGTTAAGGGGTACGCACAACCGAGGAAGAGTTCGAGGAGAACCTCGCAAAGACCCCCCCCCCACGCACTCCTCCCGCTACCATCAACCTAAGGTAACCATCCTCTTATATACGGTAGCGTGAACTATACATTCTTCGCCGCATCCATATGTAATTATTCTTTATGTGTCCGCCTAACCATTATTCTTATACAGCAGCGACAAATAGGAAAAATCTGTTGCAAAGACAAAGACCACACCCTCCCCCCATAAGGAGACATCATTAGCGGGGGGAAGCGGGTTCGCGCAAGATCCTACCTTTTCCCCTGACTGGGAGATTCCTGCATCCTCCGACCTAACGAGTGCGATTGACTGCGCAAGCTTTTTAGATAACATCGTGACCCCCGACCGAGAGGTGGTGCTAGAAGGGATGAGCGATGCTATACTGGCTGACAAGGCAAGTTATCTGGCAGCGCATCAGGTTATATTGACATCTCACCTCAAGAAGAGATACTTGGGGTTGTCTGCCAAACTTCACACTACAGAGGAAAAACTGAGGCAGGTCACTGGAGAGAAATCCTCCGCTCTCGGCGATATGCAAGAAAAAAATAGACCAAGAGGCCGAGAGAGGAAGAAAAGATGCCGCCCTCATCCATTTCTTAACAGAAGAAAGGAACAGGCTATCTGCCGCTCTTGATGAAGAGCACGCCCAAATCCACCAGATAAAGACCTCCAACCTAGTTGCTATGGGGGCCTTTGAGGAGGGTAAGAATAGGTTCGTTGCTGATGTTGACGCGCTGGGTGCTAGGGTGAAGGAAGATGTAAACGATCTCAATTGTCAATTGAAGAGGCTGAGTATTGAATTGGATGAGGAACTGTACCTCCGCCTAATGAAAGAGACAGCCGAGAAGCGGTGGCTAGTGCGCCATGGTCTGCGCCTAGCCACAATGGTTGCTTTAGAAGATCCTGCCCTGCGAACCTCATTCTCTAAGTCTGTCATAGCCGCCATCAATGAGGGTACATCAAGAGGTTTGGCAACAACGCACAAGGAGAAGTTACTGAACAAAGAACTATCAGAGGTGTCTTTTTATGATCCGAAGGCCGATACCAAGCTTACCACAACCATGAATGAAATGAGCATATGTCCGCTGCCCTCTTTTGGACTAGAGGACAAGGATCAAGAAGTTCCCTTCGAAGAAGTAATGGAGGGCCTCACCTTAGCACACCACAAGGCAGAGGGCGCATAAGCATTGGCAGACTTTCACCTAGAACCATCCATGGAGAAGTTGACCATACCAGTATTCGTGCATCCCAAGGATTCCCTTGATCCCTTCAAAATCGTGAAAGAAGTTCCACTGTCCGAGGTGCTTGCAGCACACGAGAGTCGCGCTGCTGCCAAGAAAGCCCTACTGAACATAGAAGTGGCGCCTTCCGTTGGTTCGGCCCATCTTGCTCCTTCTATCCATATGCTGCCATTGCCACTACTAGAGAGGGATTCGCGCTTGCTGGACCGGATGGAAAAAAAGTCTGAAGGATCACCGCACTACTGCTTACTGCCCACCTTTGCTAAAACTAAAGAGATCCTCCTCCGAGACCTATCTGCTCTCCAATCGCCTCAGGGATTTGTGAATGTATGTTGTACTTGTTATCCACGAATGTTTGCTTTTGTAATAAACACTATCCCTTTTTTTGTTATGAAAAAGTCTATTGAATGTTTATAGCGCAATTTCGCATAATAAGCTAATGTAAACTTATAAATGGTCCATATGGGTTTGAGAAGCTCATTACTACGATATACCGCTAATACCATAAGGACGGTCAGGTGAGGCTGACCCATTGTTAGGTGCGCACAAGTGTGTCTTAACTGTCTTAGAGTTTACTGGTTGCATAACTTGCTACGACGTTATTAATAGCAAGGGGCCTAACAAGGATACACGATCCATGGTCGAAAGGGGTGCATCCCACTTACTCAACGAGTCTAATTAGTAGGGTAGGCTCTTTCCTCTTATTTCTCCTAGAAACGTTGTGCACGCGTGCGCCAATAGGCAATATATATAACAACAGAAAATATGTATGACATAAAGAATTTTTCAGAATGTGTCGTGGAACTAGCTAGGGACCACGACTGTTTTATTAATGCGTGCAAGATTTTAAACACATAAAATAAAAGGA
This sequence comes from Glebionis coronaria, assembly GCA_025667525.1. Lineage (NCBI taxonomy): Eukaryota > Viridiplantae > Streptophyta > Magnoliopsida > Asterales > Asteraceae > Glebionis > Glebionis coronaria. The sequence goes on from JANFOE010001310.1 coordinate 8,650, forward strand.
AAAACAATACATTCACTTAAGAAGTTCGCCATCAGAGGTAGCACTTCTTTAGATGGCATATGTTCCAAGGTATTTGTAGGTCGCGACCATCCATATCGCGTAGCCGGTACGCACCATTTCCAAGTGCATCTGTCACTATGTAAGGTCCCTCCCATTTTGGTACAAGTTTTCTAGTATTCTCAGCGTGACTGGCCTCGTTTGAGCGATACACAAAGTCACCTGGTCTGAAGGAGGTCTTGCGCACCCTAGCATCATAGTAGCCTTTCATCTTTGCTTTTGACTTAGCTTCACGGATTACTGCTAACTCTCGTCGCTCCTCGATTATGTCTAGGTTCAATCGCAGCTCATCATAGTTAGTAACCATGTCTACCTCTGTTGTGCGGAGTGTTTGCATTCCGATCTCAACTGGAATGACTGCCTCTGTACCATATGTTAGGGCGAAAGGGGTATCACCTGTGGCTGTCTTGATCACCGTGCGATGTGCCCACAAAACATGCGACAACTCATCGACCCACTTCTTATTATGCTCCCCCAATCGTGATTTTATGCCATCCCCCAAACTCCTGTTTGCTCTTTCCACAAGTCCATTTGTTTGTGGGTGGGAGACCGATGCGAACCATTGATGTATCCCATTCTTCGCGCACCAATCCTTGAATGGGTTCTTGCGAACTGCTTTCCATTATCAGAGATTATCTCACCGGGTAGTACGAAACGACATACTATGTTGTCCCATACGAACCATTGCACCTGATTCCCCGTGATCATTGCGACTGCCTTTGCCTCAATCCATTTTGTGAAGTAATCCATCGCGACTATGAGGAACTTAACTCCCCCCGCGGCTACGGGAAAGGGTCCTACGATATCGATTCCCCATTTGAAGAATGGCCAAGGGGAGGTGATCAGCGTGAGCTCCTCCTGAGGCTGCCTAGGTACTTGTCTGTGCACCTGGCAGTCATTGCATGTATTAATGAGTATTCGCGCGTCTGTATGCATAGTTGGCTAGTAGTACCCGCTGCGCAATGCTGTTGCCACCATGGACCTTGGTCCTGCTTGCATTCTGCATAACCTCTCGTGGATTTCGCTAATGATGTACTGTGCCTGGCGTGGCCCTACGCATCTTAACCATGGCTAGAGAAATGATCGCTTGTAAAGGACCCCGTCTCTGACTTCAAATTTCCTCGAACGTCTTCGCACTCACCGTGACTCATTTTCGTCATGCGGGAGTGAATCATTCGTCAAATAATCCATAATCGGCGTCATCCATGTAGGGCCTTCTTCCTCTACGACCAACGTGACCTATTGCTCTTTGATCGACTTGTCCATGAGAATTTCCACCAGGACTTGTTTTGATAAGTGCGCAAAACTGGTGGACGCTATCTTGCTATGTGTGTCTGCTTTCTTGTTCTCCCCCTGGGTACTTGGCGCATCTGGAACCTGTTGAACCCCTCAATCAATGCTTTAGCTTTTTTTTAAAGTACTGCACCATATTATCTTCTTTTGCTTCATAATCGCCAAGTATATGGTTTGCTACCAGTCGAGAATCTACATTCGCTTCGAGATTGTGTACGCCCATTCTTGCTGCAATTCTTAGCCCTGCTCTCAGCGCCTCATACTCTGCCTCATTATTTGTGGCTGTAATTCAAAACGTAACGCGTATGTGAACTCCATTTCTTCTGGATTGGTAAGTATGAGTCCCGCGCCTGATCCATCAGTGCAAGATGACCCATCTGTGAACAAGATCCACGAGGCTTGGTCTTCTTCCTTTTGATCTAGCCCCTGAGCGCCTTCTTCTGGTTTTTCAATGATAAAGTCCGCCAGAATTTGTCCCTTCATGGCATTGCGTGGTCTGTAGGTAATACTGTGTTCCCCTAGTAGAACACTCCACTTTTGGAACCTGCCTGCGACATCTGGTTTTGAGATCACCTGCTTTATGGGTTGATCCGTTATCACAACTATTGGGTGCGCTTGGAAATATCTGCGCAACCTTTTTGCTGCGAACACTAGCACGAGCACTAATTTCTCCCTTGGGGTATAACTTAGCTCCGAGCTTTGTAACGCTCTACTTATGAAGTAGACTGGTGTTTGCACATTTTCCCTGTCCGTCATTAGCACTGCGCTGATCGCTCCATGCGTTGCAGACAAATATATTATCATCTCTTCTTTTGGTCGTGGTACGACTAACATAGGGAGCGAAGCCAAATGCGCTTTTAATTCCTCAAAGGCCTTTTCTACTTCCTTTGTCCAATTGAAGTCCCCTTTCTTAATGCACTTTTTAAGCGTTTTATATAAGGGGAGCGACTTCTCTGCTGATTTGGACAGGAACCTGTTCAGTCCTACAAGCTTCCCATTTAGCGACTGCACTTCCTTTTTCGTTTTTGGGCTTTGGAGTTGAATGACCGCGTCTGTGTTTTCCGGACAGGGTTTGATTCCATTGGGGTCAATCATGTATCCTAGGAACATGCCTTCTTGCGCCCCAAAATTGCACTTCTTTGGATTTAACTTCATGTTTAACCTCCTGAGTGTAGAGAATGTTTCCTCTATATCCCGAATAAGCTCGCTCTCTGTATGACTTTTTAATACCAAATCATCGACATACACCTCCAAATTTCGCCCTATTTGGCCTTCAAATGCCTTATCAACTAGTCGTTGATACGTGGCCCCTGCGTTCTTTAGTCCAAACGGCATTTTTTTTAACATTACACGTCCTAGCTAGTATGGAATGCTTTCTTTTCCTCATATTCTTCTGCCATTTGTATTTGATGGTATCCCTTGTATGCGTCCAGGAAACATTTGAAGGGGTATCCGTACAACGATTCCACCTTCCAATCTGTTTCCGGGAGTGGGTAGCAATCTTGGGGACAAGCTTTATTGAGGTCTGTGAAATCAACGCACATAGCAATCTTAGGGTCAAGCTTTACCTGCTCCAGCTGCCATCATGTTTCTTTACCATTACCGGGTTAGCGAGCCAGTCGTGATAGTAAACTTCCTTCATGATTCCTGCGCCTACCAGCTTTTTTACCTCGTCCAGTATTACTTTGTTGGGTTCTGGGGCCTGTCCTCTTTTCTTTTACCTAATCATAGGGTATCCTTTGCGGATTTGAAGCTTGTGTTCGGCTATCGACCTTGGTACCCCTGTCATATCTTTGGGTTCCCATGCGAAGACGTCTAGATTATCCTTCAAAAGGCGACACATGTATGTCTTTCCTTTGTCGGATAATATCCCTCCGATCGTTATCTCCTGGTCCGGGTACCGCGGATGCACTGCTGCCTTTAAGTTTGGTGGTGAGTTCACCTTTGGTTCCACCATGATACTAGGCGGTTCTGTGATCGCGTTGCATTCTGGGGGTGTTACTGTCGTGTTGAAGATCGTTACGACCCCTCCATCTACTGGGAATTTTATCATACCGTGAGACGTATAAGGTACCGCTCGCATTTCTAGTATAGCTGGTCGCCTTATGACCCCGTTATATTGTGATGGCGACCGTATGATCAAAAAATTCATTGGGACTTCTGTCGAGTGCTCATCATTTCCCACTCTTACTGCTAACTTCAGTTAGCCCAAGGGCCATACCGCTTCTCTGCTGAATCCAATGAGCGGGGAAGTCGCAGGCATCATTTGGCTCTTTATTCCTGCACTAAGCTTTAGAAAGCAGTGCTCGTACAATATTTCTGCTGATAAACCTCCATCCACATACATGCGATGTATGATGTGCTGACCAATGCTTATTTCTATAACTAGCGGGCCGTCTGTGATGTTCCTTGCATTGAGTGGGGGAAGGAAATGTCTTTTCCCTTCGAGAATTTTTGGCTCACCCTCTGCCTTGTCCTTCGTTGCCACGATTCTACCATGTAAATATTCGCGCTAGCGACCTTTTGTCTATCATCCTTCATGGTTTCCTTGACAAGGTGTTTTAGCTAGCCTTTCTTTACCCTATTCTCGATATATTTTTGTAGCTGAATACATTCGTTCGTAGCGTGCCCCCTCTCATTGTGGTATTCACAGTATCTATTACTGGCGCGTTTTTCGACCGGGGTGGTCATTGGCGTTGGCCTTGTAAAATTCGCACCTTCTGATACGAGGATTTCTCTTGGGGTTAACTTAAGGGGGGTAAACCTAGAGTTATAAGTTCTCCCCTTTCTTCTCCTTCCTACGTAATCAAGGCCTAGAGATATGCCTTGCTTGTTGGGCCCTTCACTAGGTATGCAGATAGATCTGTGATCATGAGTGCTTCGTGCTATTTCGGAAGCAGCTGATTCTCCTTGTATGAAAGACCTTACCCGCCTTAGCACTCCATCGAAGGTTTCGGGCGTTCTTTCATTAAGCTTTCTTATTAGATCGCTGTTTCATATGCCCGCCATGAAGCAGGATACTTTCAAAATTTCTGGGCAGTCTTTTATTTGAAGACACTCGCTCTTGAAACGCTCCAGAAAGTCTTCCAAGTATTCGCCCTGGTTCTGCTTTACCCTGGTGAGCGATACAGCACTCTTATCATGTCTTTTCTGTTGCACATAATTTCTTTCAAATGCTTTTCGCAACACTTCATACCCGTTGATTATTTGCGGCGAAAGCCTATCGAACCACATCCGCGCGTTCCCTAAGAGTGTAGAGTTGAAGATATTACACCATACGGGTTCTGGCCATTGTTCGATACCTGCCTGGGATTCAAAGACTTTCAAGTGGTTTTTTGGATCCTTCGTGCCATCATAAGTTTTCATGTTTGATGGCATGCGGCGCTTTCTGGTATCTCCATAATTTTGAATGCGCCTCGTAAAAGCGTTTTTTCTGACTCTTCTTCAAGGTTGTGAGAAGATTTGGTCATCCGAGGAATAACTTGCGCGCATATGTTTTTCTAGCGGATTATCACTTGATCCTGACAGATGGCCTTCTGAGGATGAGGCATACTTCGCGCGCTTTGCTTTCTCTACCATCTTTTAATGCTTAGCAACCAAAGGGATGAGTGCTTGTAGGTTATTAGCTACGTACTCCTCCATCATACGTTCCTTTGTAGCAATGACTTCCCCTTCCTCCTCTTGGGGCATCTTTCTTTTTTGCTTATTAGGAGGAGGCTGAGTTAACTCTCGTTCGATGCCTTTTCCCCCGCGGCGCGTACGGGAGTTGAGAACAGTCCTCATGTTCTTATATTTGGGGGATTGTTCACATCCCGAGTGTTTGCCTCACTGGTAGATCCAGGGGTAGCATTTATTGATGTGATACGGCCATCTATCATCGAGGATCCTTGACGGCCTTCATTCTTACCGCTTTTCGTCATTAGTTAGAGCTTAGTATGGGTCCCGCGGATGGCGTCAAATTGTTGATACAAAAGTTGGATGGACCGAGATTGACCCAAATTAGGCTTAATTTGGGGTCTTGTGGACTCGGCTCTTACACCAAGTGAAACTTATTTAAGGACCTTGCGCACTAAACAGACACTGTTAGGCTTACCATGGGTTTGTGACCCACGATTAGACTCTAGCGTGAGAGTAAGTAATCGGTTTGAGTATGTAAGTCTTTAGGGTATTGTGTGTATCGTAACTTTGTGGAACCGAAGGGGTTCCTTTTATACTCGAGAGAGTCCAGGCTGGGCTCCCTGTTCTTGCGGTCTAAGGAAGAGATAATGACTCGAAATAGCTTGATCTTGATTATCTAACTAAGGCAAGTGTATATCCCTTTTACTTGTGCGATATAACTATAATATAATTTATATTCTGTTTGATCCAGACGCGCTGCGACGAGGACTTGGCTAAGTAATCAGCCTCTTGTGCGATAGCGACTTACGGGCCTCCTGGGCTGTGTGCGCACATCGCACAAGTATCCAATCCATTCCTGATGGATGCGGGTAGTACCCGTGAGTCGGACTATCCAACCCGACTAGGGACTATACGTCATCAGTAAAAAATACTAATATACGTATGCGTACTAATCTAAAACACGTTGCACGTAAATCTATTAAATGCACAAAACGTAAAAATATAAAATGCAAAATGATTCTAAAAAGGCAAAATTACAAAATGAAATTTTTCTAAAAATGTAAGAATACAAAATGCAAAATTTTTAAATCTAAAAACTAAATTTTATAAAACTAATTCAGATTTTATTAAAACTAAAACTAGTTTTCTTAAGTCTAAATGGACTCTAATTAAAATGCAACCCAAACTGGCCCAAATTCAAACAATTAGCCCATCAGTTCACTAGCCCAAAAACTCTACTTGGCAGAATTAAAACAGCCAACAAAATTAAGGACCAACATGCAATTACCCTAAATGAACAAAGGATCCGAATTAAGGACTAGAGTGAAAATTTTACAAAGTTTTTTATAAAAACGGGACTAAGCCCTCTAATAAGCTGGATAAGCCTCGTTTCTAAGTCAAATAAGCTGAAATTTGTTTCTAGCTGATCCTTATTAAAAATGAGCTAGGGAAAACAAAAATCACGTTTTGAAATAAGCTATATAAGCTATTTTGACTTTTTGTAATTGTACAAGTTAATGAAAATCATATAAGGACTTGACCATTCAAATTGAGCTTTTCAGAAACTAACAAAAAGCTGGAAAAATTGATCCCTATGAAGAAAAATCCTAAATGCACTGGAAGAATAAGCAGATTCAATAAAGTAAGCACAAATGGGCTTCTTTGACTTATGTTGAATTTTTGACTAATTTCATAATGATTTATAAAAGTTTAAAACTGATATTAAGCTAGGATTAAATAACATTTATAAAGGTGAACTGGCTATAGTTGCTTATAACGAGAAATCACTCAAAACTTGAAGAATTATGAAACATGAAGTTTTGATAAGCACTTTTGGATCCTAATTATCTGCCGATGCAATAAGCTTTGAGAAAAATTCCAACTACAGACCTAAAGGTACAAGTTCTGGCTATCTAAGACAACAAGTTTCAGACTCTAACTCAAACTAATGAAGGACTTATGATCACTCAAAGTTAAGTGTTCAGGATGACTATTTCAACCTACACTTTTTACTTGTAGTTTTCCTTTTTGACTTATAGTAGCTGACTTTTTAGGCTGATTTAAGACTACTGATTTAGGCTTCAAATTGAAACTACAAACAACTCTACTCCTCAACTTAAACGATAGTTCACAAATGCACAAATCCAAACAACACTCTTAAGCACTAAACAGGAGGTTTTAACCAGTGATTACAAAGATCTATAAGCAACTGAATGAAAGCGGTTCAACTAACAACAAACATAGATGAAAAGAAGAACAACATCACGGAAAACAAGCATATTCAACGAAGCCAAATCTCTAAATCAGTTTAAGCTAAAATTTGTGCAGAAATGAAAATCAAGAGTAAACTTGTATCCAGGCCTCCGTTGATGGCGTTGAAAGCTCAAAACTAATCTACTACCTCTATCTTAACATTAATCAACCATTGAAACAAAAAAATCACAGAGATGAATTATATGATTTCAAACTTAAAAGCTTTCCCTCCAAAATTGATCTAACACCAAATTTGAATCCATTCTTACACAAACTGTATCAAAAGCTTGTAATCTAGCTCAATATCATCAAATAACAACAAAATTATCAACATGAACAGTAATAGTAGCCAAAAGAGACGATGAATAGTGTTTTAATGGAGATTTTATTGAATTAAGTGAATGAGTGTTCAATTTAATGTATGATATTACAAACACTAACACTAGTTACATACTAAAGCTATTCTACTAAATTGAGAGAAAATGGAGAATTCTAGAAGAAAAATGAACTATGTGAACTAAGGAGTGTGGGTGAGTATTTATAGGCAGTTAGGGGAGTGTGTTGAGGCGGTTGTGGAATGGTATGATGACAGGCGTGTCAGTCACAACAGTAATTTGCCAATAAAAACATGTCAAGTCAGATTGGGGCTTGTACATCAAGAACGAATTTGGGCGTTTTTGTTCTAGGCCACAACAGTGTAATTGGTTAGTGTAACACCCCATTTTGATAAATGGAATGTCACGCGTGATTATGGCGTGTCATCAAAGCATGCAAGGTAATATGTACTAAAACATACATGACCATTGGGAAAAACGAAATTAAATATCGGTTCTCAAACATAAGCCCAAAATATAAATAAAGTAAATGAACAAAAGGAAGACTAAAAAAGCATAAATATATGAAGGCATGAGGAGAAGAAGTCTAAGGTAGCTCCCATCCTATGCGTGTCCTCTAAATGCTCAAGTCTACTTTAGGTACCTGCCGTTTTGGGACATGGAAAGGAAAGTAACGGTTGAGCATAACGCTCAGTGCACAGATATACGACATAGTATGAATGGCTGAAACATAAATAAGACTAATAGCAGCAGAAATGTATAAGTCCTGGAAAACCTGGAATAACTTAGTAAAACTGGTTTTATAGTTTGAAAAGCCTTATGTTAATCTCATAAAAACTGTTTAACATGTTTACCATTTAGCCAATATAGGTCATGAAATATCAACGTGCATGAATACTTGGAGGGGTGACCTCGTCATGCAAATTAGAAGGGCTGCCTCTAATTTAATATAAGTTTTTGGGTAGGAGGGATCAGCTCCTTGTGAAGGATGCAAGGCACACACCACATTCACCTGAATAATCTGCTGAAAACATGTAACCTAGGATGCACCCATACGCCCCACATGATAACAATAATAATATGGCCAAAAGCTGAAGGGACGCGACGAGCTATCACTCCGCCGTGGTGAAGTCATAACACCGGTGCCTCCAGTGTTATGGTTATGGTACCTCCATAAATAGGTGAACTGGTCATGCATGTATATGGCTTTAGGTATCTAATTAAACATGAGCAATTTAAAAACATATAAAACATATACTAGGGAAAACAGTTGGCTGCATACGGGGAATCCTAACAAGGAAGAATGTCCATACTGAAAGGACGGAGAATCCGTACCTTGTGTCCAGTGAACGAAGAAGATGAACAGAAGAGAGTCCTACTTCGATTTCACTAATGCTACATAAATAATATACGTGTATAAGTATTCTGATTACTGAGTACGTAACTATTTTTATATCATGTCTTAGCTTGTTTTATATGTTCATGTCATGTTTTAATGATTTTAGCTTTATACTGCGTTTATCATGTATTCTGTCTATTGTGATTAAGTATTACTTGTATTTCTTATATTATTATACTTGTTGTGTAATAATAAGTAACTTTCTAAAAATAGCAGGTTTCTTAAAATAGAAAGTTTCAAAAAATAGAAAGTTTCCAATCAGAAAGTTTCCAAAAATAGAAAGTTTCCGAAAATAGAAAGTTTCCAAAAATAGAAAGTTTCTAAAAATAGATTAGCTGCCTTAATTAAATAAGTTTCTAAAAATAGAAAGTTTCTATAAATAGATTAGCTACCTTAATTAAATAAGTTTCTAAAAATAAAAAGTTTCCATAATTAGAAATAAGTTAGATTATTAAGTTAATAATATATAAGCTTAAGTTTTACTGATTAATATTCTAAGTCATGTGATATATAGAATAGTTTATTAATTATTACATGTAAATTAAATAAACTATAGGTTATAATATTTAATTAAATATAACATGACATAATTAAATAAAAGGTAATAATACTTAGGTTAAAACATGTATTAATATTTATTATTAATATAACCTAAGTCATGTAAATTATTTAATTATATGCCATGTGTTAATAATTAATTAGCTAAATCATAAAATACTTAGGTTAAAATCATGTCTTATTATTACTAATAGTAATTAACCTAAGTCATGTCCCAAATTAAATTAATTACATAGCATGTTAAATTAATTTAATTAAACCTTGTAATTATTTAACTTGTAAAAATGAATAATTAACTTGAAAAATAAACCGTGAACCGAACCCGTGTTTTAAACCTAAACATGTCATGAACCGGTTCGTGAACCCCTTGAACCGGATCTACACCCTTAACTATGGCAAACCGCCACCGGCCTAAACCGGTGGTGCGTGTGGTTCTACAGCCGAGACCCCCTAAGGCCACCAAGGCTAACCCGGACATGCGTCGGGGTCCCTTGGTTGCTTGCGGCCGAAACACCCTAACCAAACCGAGACCTTGTGGTCTCGGTCGGTGATGATCAAACAACCACCGAGAGCCTTGCTCTCGGTTTACCCATTAGCCGAACCAAAACACATCTTAAACCATATGTTTTTAACCCCACTTGATTAGATCTACATGTTTATTAACTTGTTTTTAATAATCCCACATTTCATGTTTTTAGATCTAACACGAACAACCTTGCAATAAATTGGATCTACCAAAATCAACAAACACCCCTTTGTGGTGTTCATATGTGGCGGCCAAGAGGAGAAGGAAAAGGAGGCTATGGTTTTGTGTTTTTTTCTAATTCTCTGTAAATGAAAATATGTTCTCCCTTTTCCTTGTTTTAATTAAATCAAAAGTAGGCTTGGCCCCTTCCTTTTCTCTATATTTCGTGGGTATGTGGGCCCCCCAAGGGGAAACCCGTTGTTTTCCCGTGTTCTAATTATTTACGTGTTCGCGTGTCGTATTTACGTGATTTAATTATCTATCGTTCGTGTCGTAATAAATATTTATACATAATCATAATAAATATTACGTAAATACATAATAATAGGTTCGTGATTATTTACGTTCATGATTTCATGTCCGTAATTATAATTATTGTTGATAATAATTATCGTGTCCTAATACGTATTAAATACTTATCGTGTAGTAACACGTACGTAATACTTGTTATTCCTATTCGTGAAACATTAACGTGCTATAAAAGGAAAATTTTAATCATGTATACGATTATATATGTACTGTTCATGGTAAAAGCGTGCGGGTTTTAAAGTTAGTACCATTAGCTTCGTCTCTAAGAGTAGAGCAACTTTCATGTAGAACACTTCTCCTGAATTGGCATGTAGCTTCCATAATTCACTGATGAATAAATCTGCCACGTGGCTTGACATTATTGGTTGGAGTGTATGGCTCGGGATTAATAAAGATTTCACTGTTGGGATTAGGTGAATTAATTACCCAGGTAATAATGGTAATTAATGGTGTGGTGGGTAATTATTTCAGGTGGTAATAAATAGCAACGACCCTCAATCCGTGTGACACCCTTCTTTGGGCTGTGATTAGTGGAATTAAAGTGATGGTGATGATCCGTGTGAATGGGCTAGGAGGAGTATGATTGGTCCAGCTGTTGAAACTTATAGGAATTTTGGTCAGCTTTACACGTTTGGTCCCTTTCTTTTGCAAATCTTTATTAAACTCCTTAATCTTCATAAAATCTTCACTTTTTGCCCTTCAACTTTGATTCTTTTTTCACTTTTGGTCCTTTATGCTTGACTTTGACTTTTCTTGATAAAATACTCGTGAAATCCCGTGTTTTCTTTGTTTTTTGTTCTTTTGTACCTATTTCACAACAAAACAAAAAACCACGCGTAATTCCGGTATTTACGTTTATTTATTTACATTTTGGTTTGGATTTTTCTTGTTTTTAGTGGTAAAAGGGTAAGTGTTTATACACTTATCAAATGCCCCTACACTTGACCATTGCAATTCCCTCATGCAATGCACGATTTTAAAGAACGGATTTACGTTTTTATCATAAATAACCCATCTTGGCATTTATTATACTCTATATATGATACGACACTATTCTACACTTATGGAAATTTATTAAACCAAAAAGATAAAAGATTTTCAAAGGAATCAAAAGATTTACAATTTCACTTTATTTATTTACTTTGAAATTATTTGATGGAAGAAACTCGTAAAGAAATCAACGACTTTTATTAGGGCTTTTGGTATCATGAATACTTATCACCCTCAAGTTTCACGTTACCCATACCAAGCGTAAAGATGAGATCATTTTCATTCATAAGTAAAGGCGCATCGACTTGTTCATAAGAATTAATTGTGTTATGATAGTTGTATTTTTACACACCTTTAGGAAAAGGAGGTAAAATAGTGGTAAGCGTTAACGAGTGATTTAGGGAAACCACAAGTTATGACCCAAATGGGGATCGTTCTCTCGAGGAGGCTAGTGTGTTGTGTGATGAATGATTGATTAATGTTTTTTGTTATTAATGAGAAGAAAAGAAGAGAAAATGACGAAGACGAAAAAAATAGAAAAATAGGCAAAAACACTACTAGAAAGTTACGACGTAGAAACGTAAAAAGTACAAAAATTAAAATTTTAACCTAAAAATTCCTAAAAATTTACTAAAATTCCACAATAAAATTTTAAGAGTTTACAAAAAAATCCAAACTTGCCAAAACCTTTTAATTAATTTAATAATGACTTTTTAATGCTAATTAAAGCCCTAAAAATCACTTTTAAATATTAAAAATCCTTAAACAAGAATTAATAGTTTGTAAACCTCAAAAATGACCTAATTAAACTAAAAACTATTTTTAAAAATTTTAAAACCAAATTAAACTATTTTTAAACTCCTAAAAACTATTAAAATCTATTAAATCTTAAATTAATTCTAAAAATTAATTGAAAAGCCTAAAAATTAATTGGAAAGTGAAAAAGTTCCTATTTTAATGTCTATAATCTAGGAAAAATGAAAAAAAGTTAAAAATAAAACTTTGAATTTTTCTTAATAAAATAATAATAAAATATTCAAAAAAATAAAAATTTCCTAAATAAATTCTAAAAAATTCTCAAAAATCCTAAATATTCTAACTAAGAAGAAAATGTAAATTAAAGTTCCTAAAACCTCTTAATTAATTTTATATTAATTTTTAAAGTTTAATAAAAAACCTAAAATCAAATAAAATTAAAAATTAAAGTTTTTGAAAACTTTATGATATGTAAACCTCAAAAGGATTAATTAAAGCCTAAAAATAATTTTTCCTAAAAATTAAAACACTTTTTTCTATTTTTTAATTAATTAATAAAAACCGGGTGAATAAAAATGCATAAAAAATAATTTAATAATGGGAAAAATATGAAACCTAGCTAGAAAAATCCTAAAGACTACATTAATCCTAAGAAAAATCAAAGGAAGCCAAAAAGCTTAACCAATAAGCTCAAATGAGCTTATTTGGTCACGTCTTATTTTCCAAAAAGCAAAACTGAAAAGGGGATAAATATATTAATGTCTCACCCTTGGTCAGTAAAAGACCCAAGGACGCGACGGTATGTGTGTGGTGTTGTGAGTGTAATGATGCGGGTTCGAGGCTGAGCAACCCCCTTTTTTCAACTTTTATTATTATTTTTTTTTACTTTTAAGCTTTTTAAACACAAATCTGTTACACTTGTTTAGCTTGAAAACACGATTCCAATTCACCTTTTAGCCAAATTACACAAGATTATATCCCAAATAGTATCCAGTTTATGTTTGCAAGAACACAAGCTTTTTTCTTGTGTTTCTGTTTTCTTCACTTGTGAACAAAGCCAAGAGGGCTTGGCTGTGAGCTTTCTTGTGGATGATTTTGGATGAACAAGGCACCCCTACACTCTTTGGAGTGTAGGGAGTCAAGACAACACGAAAGAATACAAGTACAAAGCTCAAAATCTCACAATCAAGCACATACAAGCATTTTCAAGTTGCTGTGAACCTTTTTTAAGGTCTGATGGCTTATGAGCTAACTTACTTGCACACAAATGGGTTTCAATGCCTACAAATTTGCACACACACTCACCAAACAGCTTAAATTCAATCAATAATCCTTAAACACCCTAGGTTCTAACAGATTAAAAGATTCAAGCATCAAAATCTCACAAAACTTAAGCAGAATTATGACTTGGTAGATTTTTGTTCCTTTTTTCACTTTTTATCTCATAACTTGCTTCAATCCTTTTCTAAACTTACTACAAACTAACGCACTTACTATTGCAACCCATTTCAACTAATCTAACACGTTTTCATCCTACAAAATCTAACAAATTATTCAACTAAATCCCATATCCAAACACTCCTTTAAAGATTGTTTTCCAACTTTTTTCAAGTCAAAACACTTTAAAACTACTCAAAGCTGGTCTAAATCAAGTCTAGCATGCATATAACATCCCTATGACTAAGATTAACTAGCTCAAACAAACAATTAACAACTCTCATACAGATTTCACCCAAATCACATTTAAAACAAAAAAATGAAAAAAGGTAAGAACTTTTACCTTAGAGACCTACTTCCAGGTCTCTTGTGGTTGAATAACCACCACCATATACACTCGGGTGTATGAAGAAATCTTGATCAACAACAACCTTAAACCTGTTTAAGAAAAATCAAAAGAAAAGCACAAATATATCCAATATAATCTGTTTTTCTTACTTCTTTCTTAAAAACTTTTCCAAAACCTTTTCAAACCTTAAAAACACGTTTTAGAAACTCTTTTAATCTTCAAAATTCCAAAACTTCAGTCCACTTTCACTTCTTGAAATATTGGATTAATGAAAATTAAAATACTTTTTAAAACCTTTTGAATATTGAAACCTTACACAAATCTTTCACACTTTTGAATTGGAACACAGTTTTAGCATTAACTTAAACCAACTTTTTAAACAAATACAAAAGGAATTACACTTGTAATAAACAAACACCAACTTTATAATTTTCAAAAAAGGAATTACAAAAGATTTTGCTAAAAACTAGAACAAAGTATAGGGTCACATGTCGACTCCTATATATACTAAAGCATAGAACTATCTAGAATGAAAATAAAATATTACAATTCTTGAAACCCTAGCTAAGGAATTTCCAGATTCGCCCTTGAGTTTGACTGAGAATTTGGGTCAAAAATCGCCCCATGTGATGTGCCAGCTTGCAAATGTTGATCATAGACGTTGGATGAGCCTTGGGGACAAAGGAGTCGATCTGAGTCGTTGAATTTGTCGGGTTCTAGGGTTGTGGGAAAGAGACGGGTGCAGGGGAGGTTTGGGGAGGGGTCCACAGGCCATGTGGGAATGTTTTAAGAGGTGGGATTAAGTGAGGGTGAGGGTAATTGTTGATCTGGACAAGCTTGGGAGATAACCCCTTGTTTTTGGCCTAATTGAAACTGGGGGTGATTAGGGTTTATCATGGGATTAGGGGTCTGTTTAATCTGAAAAAGGGAATTAACGATTTTAAATATATGTTTAGGGGGGAAATGGGTTTGACCAGGGTGGGGTTTGACTTGGGTTAAGTAAAAAAAGAAACCGGGTTGGGGGTTTGGGCTGAGGGTGTTTTGTTGGGCCATATGGTGGTAATTTTATTACCAGTCCAAACTGACATTAAAATCCGTTAAGTAATTGCATTTCCAGTCCAATCCAGTTAAACTCCTTTCAATGGCAGTACAAACCAATTTGCAAATCTAGTCCAAATGTGTAATTAAGATAACTTTTGCACTTTGATCAATTCCCAAGGGCATTTCTTGACATATCTTCAAACTTGGAGGTCCATACTTGTATAATTAACATTTGGAGGGTTAATTATGACAAGTTCTTCAAAGATGAGGGGCCATTTTTGCCATTTCTTCAAACTTGAGGGGTCTTTTTGCAAAATTCCAAATTTGAGCTTGGTTCATTGTGCGTCTTCGTTTCCCGTGTTCGTTTTTGATTGATTCTTGTGTTCTTTTGCCAATTCCTCAATATCCGTACCTAAAAATACACAAGTAACAAACACGAGCATATATTTGGCATATTTTATGATATTTAATGCAATTTAAGCCCGATTTGGACGATGAGACCATGTATAAAAGCAGTCTCATCACTCCCCCATACTAAAACATTGCCGTGCCCTCACGCAATGCTAGAATAAAGTATCGAAGCATCTCCAAAATTTAATTTTATTTACTTTATTGAAATGATAAACTAGCTACACTACACTATTACTACTACTTGTGTTTTAGACATAATGTATGATTTTCATCGCAAAATGGGACGTTTAGGTTCATAGAATAAGAACACGTGAATGTTTTGTTAGAAATAATTTCATCATCCTCGATTTTCACTCCAATTCCATGCCAAGCGTGCAACGAGATCATTGTCATTATAAGTTAGTAATGCTAACACTACTCATATGCCCTAATCACGTACTTATCCTCCCATTATTCCTAAGTTGTATCTCTTATATTTTATTATGTCTTAATGATCACGAGGATACATCATTGACTTATGTGATAAAGAGATTTAGGTCTAAAAATAGAGTCCTAACGGTGTAACTAAGACCATCAAATTAATAACCCCTCCTAATAGACAACGATGTCAAAAAATTAAGTTGACAAGAAGGATCGATAAACACGGTTTTATAACGGTTTTGAACATGAGACTTATTACCAAGACTTTTATACGCCCCCTAACGGAAGGACCTTATTATCTTTGGTTTACCTCCATCTTTTATTCAACTTCGCCATGAAGCTTTTATTATGACTTCGGTCTTGCCTTGCCTTTTATTATCCGCCATCATCGGTGGTTTTATTAGCCAAAGACGTATATCCTCACGCTAAAGCGAATTTTGGATCTTTAAAGCTTCAAAGATTAAGGCTTGATTCACTTTCAATTTTGCATAGATTTTAGGCCTTGTGGGGCTTCAAATTGTTTGCTTGATTTAGGTGAGCACTTGAAATCTTATTATTGGGTGAAGCTTTCGATTATTCGGGTGCCAATACTTCAAAACCGTGACGCTGGAGATACCTTAATGTCTTCCCAATTTAATTACACGGAAGCTACTAGAAAAGACTAGAAACCCAACAATCCTAACTAAACCGCTAAGTCAATATTTATTAAGCAAAAAATATTTACAAGCGAAGGGAGAATAAGCAAACAACGAGAACACATGAGTTTTTGAAAGAATACGAGTACTCTACGTTTAGCATAGTAACTTATAATTAACTCTATCATTTCTCGTCCTCATTTAAGAGACTTAGCCTAATGTGTAGTTAAGGAATCAAAGCTAAGTGCTCAACACGCACGGTCGAGTCAAAAATTACTCTTATTCTCGCCATCGGAAAATCTACATTCGTGTCTTCAAACACTTATAAAACATGAGAAAATTTTTAAAATTTGGCCATTTTTAGCCTTATTTTGCAACAAAATGATAAACAAAACGATAAACTTTGGAAAGCGTGAAGGTTTGGCAAGGCAAGTATCTATTCACCCCCCCATACTAAAGTTAAACATTGTCCTCAATGTTTCGAGTCTAGGGGTGCAAACACCCCCATACTAGAGACGTAGTCGAATGCCTAATCTAGCATGGAAAGGGTGTAACCAATAAGTAATAGCCGTTTATGAAGTGTGCTAAAAACCTAAGGTTAGAACATAAAAGGATATATCATATGGATATTGGGAAAGGCCTCCAAAGCAAACGATCGAGTGCTCCCATAAAACGAACACGAGAGGCTCCAATCGTGAAGATCATGATCTAAAAACCACAATTCACAAACAACCAAGAAACAAAGGTTGGAAGGGCACAAATCCCCTCACATTAAACTACATTAGAAAGCAATAATATGTACATGGATAAGCATGGGTCTCCCCCACGAGGCACCTTGTTTTTGATAACCGAGTCAAAAGCTCGACTCGAATCCCCATAAATGTGATCATTTAGGGATAATCATGGTATGGTCAATTTTTGGTGGGGCTTACATGATAAACAAGGCCCAAAAGCACGTGGAGTACTTTAAAAATCCGATAAACGTATACCGGGGTCAAAGATAGCGTCTTCGTTTTCGGATGAAAGACGAAACAACGCTTCTTCAACGCAAACCCCAATGGGGTAGAAGAAAATAGGAGAGAAGAAATAGAAGGGTGGGACAATGGGTAAGGCAAAACATTGAGCTACTCGAGGTAGACTCGCACCAATCAAATGAAAAGATTTTCCATTTATTGCATCGGTGGAAGACCGAGATTTCCCTATATAAGCAATTCCAAGATCAAATATCTCGTCCTCGGTGGAGAAAGGGGAGGGAACATAAGGGGCTTCCCCCACACTAAGTCCACACAAAGCATCGTCAAAAGGAGAAGACGAGCTTGTAGTACTCAATAAACGCGGTGATGACGGAGAAGACGAGCTTGTAGTACTCAATAAATTGGGAGATAACCCCTTGTTTTTGGCCTAATTGAAACTGGACAAGCTTGGGAGATAACCCCTTGTTTTTGGCCTATTTGGACGATGAGACCATGTATAAAAGCAGTCTCATCATGTTAATTATATACTCCCACTTATTATTCCTCTAAACCAATTTTATTTAACAAACTGCTTAAGATAAAAATTGAATTTATTTGGTGTGAAAAATTAAAAATGTAAAATCTGAAAATAAGGAAGCACGGTTTTAATCAATTGTTAACCATCTCACCCATTACTTGAAAAACGGCTCACAATTAATATAAGTCCACATCAAAATTCCACTCCGATCACTTTATATTTTCCAAGCTTATGCCTTGTTTAAATAAATGGCTACTCACGTAATAATTTAACTCACGCAATAAATAATATCCTCCGCCTTTATAAGACCTTGTATTCTCGGCCCCGCAACCCGTCAAGGTAATATTTGACCAAAAAAGTTAATAGCATTCTCCCGCAACCCGTCAAGGCAATATTGGAACAGAATAGAAACCTTACACATCACTGCCTACTTTTTGGGAGTCTTTATTTATATACATTTTTTATACTCTCTTTTTTTTGCCGCTCTTTTATTTCTTATTCCTAACTGATAAATTAACAACCGCCATTTATTTAACCAAAGTAAAAGGTTAACACGCATAAAGATATCAAAACTTAAAATCCCAACATGCACTTATATTAACCACGAATGATTAGCTAAAAATGCATGAGAGACTAAATGTAACACCCCATTTTGATAAATGGAATGTCACGCGTAACTATGACGTGTCATCAAAGCATACAAGGATAAATGTATAAAACATTACATGACCATAGGGATAACCGAAATCAAACATCGGTTCCCAAACATAAGCCCAAAACATAATAAAGCAAAAGAAAAAGAATGAAAGACTACACAAGCATAAATATATGAAGGCAAAAGGAAAAGAAGTCTCTAGCAGCTTCCATCCTATGCACGTCCTCCAAATGCTCGAGTCTTTCCTAGGGTACCTGCCGTTTTGGGACATGGAAAGGAAAGTAACGGCTGAGCAAAACGCTCAGTGCACGGATATAGACATAGTATAAGTGACTAAAACATAATAGAGACTTAATACCAGCGGAAATGTATAAGTCCTGGAAAACCTGGAACATGTTCATAAAACTGGTTTTTATAGTTTGAAAAGCCTTATGTTTATCTTATGAAAACTGTTTAACATATTTTACCATTAGCCAATATAGGTCATGAAAATCCATCGTGCATGAATACTTGGAGGGGTGACCTCATCATGCAAATTAGAGGGGCTGCCTCTAATTTAATATACTGGTTTTTGAG
This sequence comes from Glebionis coronaria, assembly GCA_025667525.1. Taxonomy (NCBI): domain Eukaryota; kingdom Viridiplantae; phylum Streptophyta; class Magnoliopsida; order Asterales; family Asteraceae; genus Glebionis; species Glebionis coronaria. Next base: position 27,978 of record JANFOE010001310.1, read on the forward strand.
TAGGAGGGATCAGCTCCTTGTGAAGGATGCAAGGCACACACCACATTCACCATGTAATCCTGAATAAAAACGTGTAACTAGGATGCACCCATACGCCCCACATGATAAATATAAATAAATGGGCAAAGCTGAAGGGACGCCACGAGCAATCACTCCGCCGTGGTGAAGTCATAACATCAGTGCCTCTAATGTTATGGTTATGGTACCTCCATAACTAGGTGAAACTGGTCATGCATGTATATGGCTATAGGTAATCATATTTAAACATAAGCAATCAAACTCATACTTATACTACGGGAAAACAGTTGGCTGCATACGGGGAAATCCTAATAAGGAAAGAATGTCTATACTGAAAGGACAGTAATCCTTACCTTATGTCCAGTGAACAAAGAAGATGAACTGAGAGGAATCCTACTTCCGAACCACTAGTGCTACATAAATATATACATGAATAAGTATCTGCTTACTAAATACGTAGTTGGTTTTATGTCATGTCTTAGCTTATTTTATGTTATCTTACCATGTTTTACTGTTTTAAAGCCTTAAACTGTGTTTTATCTTATATTCTATTTAATCTGATTAAGTATTTATGGTATTTCATGTGTTATTATACTTACTGTGTAATAATAAATAACTTTCCAAAAATAGCAGGTTTCCTAAAATAGAAAGTTTCCAAAAATAGAAAGTTTCCAAAAATAGAAAGTTTCCAAAAATAGAAAGTTACCAAAAATAGAAAGTTTCCAAAAATAGAAGTTTCCAAAAATAGAATTACTGCTTAAAATAGATAAGTTTCTAAAAATAGAAAGTTTCCATAAATAGATCAGCTTCCTTAATTAAATAAGTTTCTATAAATAGATTAGCTGCCTGAAATAAATAAGTTTCTAAAAATAGAAGGTTTCCATAAATAGATTAGCTGCCTTATTTAATTAAGTTTCTAAAAATAGAAAGTTTCCATAATTAGAAATAAGCTGGTTAAATAAGCTAAGTATATAAGCCTAAGTGTTTTTATGATTATTTTCTAAGTCATATGATATAAGGTATAGTTTAATAATTATTTCATGTAATTTAATTAAACTATAGGTTAAAATATTTAATTAAAGTATAACATGTTTTTAATTAAATAAAGTTAATTACTTAGGTTAAAACATGTATTATTATATATTAATAATATAACCTAAGTCATGTTAATTAACTAATTATAGTCATGGTTTTTAAAATAATTAACTAATTATAAGTCTTAAATATACAAATACTTAGGTTAATTAATTTCATGATTATTAATTATTAAATAACCTAAGTCATGCTATTAAATTAATCATATCATTTTATTAATTTAATTTTTAACATAAGATCATAAACATAAAAAAAACTAAACATACACCATGAACCGGATCCAAACTAAAAACAATGAACCGAACATGAAATCGACACCGTACCCCGAACCAACTCGGGGTACCCCTTGTCTTGGGGCTGCCGTGGGACCCACACACACCAACCGAGACCATACGGTCTTGGTGGTAGTCGGATGGCCAAACCGAAACCCCTTATGGGTTCGGCGTAGGCCGCGGCTAAAAACAAACACCCCTTAAAACACCTTTTGATTTTATTTAACACCAAATCATGTTAGATCCATGTTTAATTATTAGGTTTTTGTAAAAACATCACATGTTCTTGATTTATAAAAAGATTAAATCAAAAGAAAAGGTTTAAAAAGGATTTACAGAATTCGTGGATCAAAAGGACGAAGAACCAACACGATCAATCATTAAAACTTCAAGATCCAAGATTACAAACCACCTCTTGTAGTTTTCTTAAGGTGGCGGCACAAAGAAGAACAAGGAAGAGGGTTTTAGGGTTTTTCTAAAAATCTTCTGTGAATGAAAATGAGTAGTGAAAAATATCCCTTTTCCTTTTTAGTGAAAAATTGATAGGCTAAGCCCATCCCCCCTCCTAATTTCGTGGTAATGGGGCCCACAAGGGGTAACCCGAATGTTTTCCGTGTCTAAAACATTGGTGTGTTCTCGTGTGTTAAGTTATACGTTCGTGATTATTTGTGTTCGCGTTTTAAGTGTTCTCGTTACGTAAATATCGTGATCTAATATATTTAATTACGCTCGTAATAAATATATTTATGTAATTAATAATAGTTCGTGTTTTAATTACGTTCATGATTTCATGATCGCATGTTCGTGATTAATTATTGTCAAATAATTATTACGTGCTCGTGCGTAGTAAATACTTATCGTGTTCTAACACGTACGTAATACGTAAAATCCTCACACGTAATCGTAATCATGCTATATAAGGAAAGTTTTAATCTAGTACGTATGATCTTAAGGGTACTATTCATGGTAAAAGCATGCGGGTTTTACAACTCTTCCCCCTAAAAAGAATAATTCGTCCCCGAATTATAGATAACGTAACTGGAAGCGAAACATACCCGAACCCGACTGGAAGGGTATGCAAAATAACGGAAATGAAGGTGACATGGTAGAAGGGAACGTGGAACATGACATGTCTTGAAAAGACATGGAACGTGACGTGACTGAAAGGACATATCTAATCGATAAGAGAAAACAGATAAGAAGTCCGGATGAACTTGTCCGTTTCCAAGTGGCTTCCCTCTTGGAACGGTTCTTTCATAAGATCTTGACACGAATGATAAGTCTTGGTCCTCCTGACCTTGACTTGGAATACGAAGAAGTTCTTGGTTATCAACGTAATGTAGATCCCCTAAATTCGATCGAGGAATAAGAATTAACATGTAAGAGTAACTAAAACGTTACAATGAAAGACAATCTGACTTAACTGTTAACTAGAAACGATGCGCGAGACATAAGGAAACGTAGTACGTGAAAATTTTTGAACGTGATACGTGAAATTTTTTGAACGTGCTACGTGGAGATATGGCGAGTGTAGTATGATTAAACATATCGTGATCCCTGATACGTGTAACATATCTTGATCATGATATGAGGAACGTGGAATGAACATGACAAGTGAAACATATCGTGATCATAGAATATAATTGCGGTACGCCAAACGCTACAATGTGAGACATAGAATATGACGAGAAACGTCTATCTGAGGATAGGGAGTTATACTAAACTTGGGTCCGGTCTCTCAAGTTCTTGCAAACTTCCTAGAATGAGAAGAAAATGAACGTAAAATCGTAAGCCAAAATACGATCATGAACGTGAATAGTGTCATGAACGCGAGCGCGAAAACAAGTCATGAAATTAGGACAAGGACGTGAAGTAAATAAGGGTCACAATTACGAATCTTGGTCTGACCCGATAACTGAGGGATTACCAAGTGGTCGGATGAGCCTTGGCTGGAACATGTCCGTACGGATGTAAGGATTTTTCAGACATGATCAAACTATTGACAATAACACAGATAACATCATGCTTCTTCTGAGTTTGCTGAAATCTGGTAACTAAAATCCGTGGAGATCTTGTCCCATTTCAATTTACAATTTCAGATGATGAAAACAATCTCAGTCTGTTGGTGTCCTATCTTAACCTGTTTGTATAACAGGTATGAAGATATGAATGTAACACTAAAAACACTGATGAATTTGCTATGAGTTTATGGAAACTCATTCCCATAATGCCATTGGAGCATTCATGAGACAAATTCCGAAACCATAAATCTAGCATGACCGAGTCGTGAACGAATAGCAGTCATGGACATGTCCTGCTGTTTCCTTCGTCACTGTTGGCAGCATGATCATGAGTTCGATCTTGGAAAAGTGATTAACACTATAAGGTCGATTGGACGTGTTTTTAATACGTGGAGGAGAATAACGGTCATGAATGGTGATTTGTTTATGCCGACGGTAGTCGACACATAATCTCATGGCACCGTCCTTCTCCTTGTAAGTTCTTCTGGAATGTATGGGAAGATTTTGGAATAATCAACTGGCTATGCGTCAAAGACTTAAGTGATCATGTCTTACTGACAACTAGAAAATTTTAGCGACCATGGCTAACAACGCACATGCTTGTAAGCATAGATAATTTGTACCGATTTTCCCGATGGAAAATCAAGCTGAATGTATTCAGGAGCTTGAACATTACTGTACATAATTATGAATCGTAGCATGGTGTGCTATTCATAGTACATAATTAGGATAAAATTCATCTCGTGTCTGTCCGAGGAAATGCGTTAGCATCTTGGATTTCATCATTAAGCTGAAGGAAAACCTTCATATACGTGGGAATACGAAAGGCGTCCTTCATGGTCATGAATATATGAAATATGGTGAAAGAAATGAAAGTGACATCGGCAACGTGACAGTTCTTACTGATGCGCCGGTAATGGTATAGAAATTCTTGTGGCCTGATTAATACATGGCACAACCAAATGGATATACCCTTGGAGGATACCCTTAATTTCTTAGACATGTTCCATAGTTGGACGTGAGTCATGTGTCTTGACTCGTGTCTTGGAACTATAAGCATGACATATGTCTTGACTAGTGTCTTGACATGTGTCTTCAGGAAGTATACGTGAGACATGTGTCTTGACTGATGTCTTGACATGTGTCTTCAGGAAGTATACGTGAGACATGTGTCTTGACTGATGTCTTGACATGTGTCTTCTGGAAGTATACGTGAGACATGTGTCTTGACTGATGTCTTGACATGTGTCTCGAGACGTAAAACAATAGAACTACAATATTAGGTTATTATGCCAGACTTGGCGGATCGGTTAGACTACTAATCCTTTGTATGTCTGATCACGTCCGTGGCCGGAGCCTCAGTTGCGATTTCTAGGATAGTTGCTGTCATAGTAGTGGTTACTATCGTCCTATCTGTCAGTTCCATGATGGTCATTCTCATGACCGTGATTCATGTAACTATTCAGCTGAGTGGCCGGCTGGTACCGGTTTGCACTCATATGGCTGAAATGACAATCGAATGACGTGTGACATGTAACTAATAATTTGGGACAATGATTGATGGAAATCGTTTGATGGTGAAGCATCTTCTCGTCCAATTGCTTTGCTCCGACGCCTTTGTGTTTGTCTTGTAGGATCTCCAGGTTGTGAACAGCATCCGCATCTCGTAGCGTCTCCGAACGTCAACAGCATCAACCTTTAGTAACATATCCAAGTTATGAGCGACATCAACAATCTTGTAGAATATCAGCAATTGAAAATACGCCTGAGATGATTCAGAATCGACTAGCGAATACTCGTGAAGTATTGCAAGTGGAATACACATGGATTAAGGTACATGTAATACACATGGAATACGGTACATGGAGTACACGTGGAGTGCACATGAAATGATCGGTATGGGGTCGATCATTTATCATGATTTAAGGAAAGTATATCGGTTAAACGGTTAGGAAAACCATCATGATAACCTGGCAACGCCAGTATATACTTCATTCTGGTTGCATAGAGAAACGCTAAAGTGTGGTTACACAAAAATTCAACGATGATTTGCCTGACAACATGATCAATGAAAACCAACCATGACTATCATGAAAGAAGAATTCAATGAAATCCAACAATGTCTTGCAGGACAACATAAATAACAAAAGAGGCGTAAAACATAATCAACATGAAGACGTAATTATCATGAAGAAACATGAAACCATCTATCACAAAGAAGTGTATAACATAATCAGCATGAAACTGAAGTTAACCATGACAGTATGAAAACATACTTGACATAAAAACATAATAACTTATGAGGGGACATGAAAAAAAAAATTTATGCCAATTTAAATCATGAGAAAAATTTTATGCATGAAAAACAGTGCATGAATGCGTAATTTAGTTTATAAAACCTTTATATGTGCGAGGGAACGCCTATGGGTCGGTTCCAAAACAAAAGACATGGCGAGGGGACGCCTATGGGTCGGTCCTAAAGTTAAAAGTTTCGATAAAAGCACATGCGACTAAACAGGGCCAGTCCTGTACCAACCATTACTTAGTCATAATCCCTGCAACAATGATACATGAAACATAAATGATTGAAATTCATATGTCAAAACTTATCAGAAAAAAAAATTATGTGACTAATTATGAACTACTGGGGTTCAGTCCACATAGTCACAGTTCACGAGGAACATTATGCATGAAACAATGACACATAACTAAATATGAATGACGGTTGTCCATCGATATTAGTAAAACAATATCGGTGAAAACATCAAGGTTAAAACCTCAAGGTGCTGAAAACATCATGGTTAAAACAACAATGCGCTGAAAACATCAATACGTAGAATAACAGACATTGGCTTAGGAAGCTGTTGGTGACTACCCACTAGTCACATGTCAAGTTTTAGAGCCTACAGGTCGAAGCCTTGGCTCTGATACCATAATTGTAACACCCCATTTTGATAAATGGAATGTCACGCGTAACTATGGCGTGTCATCAAAGCATACAAGGATAAATGTATAAAACATTACATGACCATAGGGATAACCGGAATCAAACATCGGTTCCCAAACATAAGCCCAAAACATAATAAAGCAAAAGAAAAAGAATGAAAGACTACACAAGCATAAATATATGAAGGAAAAAGGAAAAGAAGTCTCTAGCAGCTTCCATCCTATGCACGTCCTCCAAATGCTCGAGTCTTCCTAGGGTACCTGCCGTTTTGGGACATGGAAAGGAAAGTAACGGCTGAGCAAAACGCTCATTGCACAGATAAAGCCTCGTTGTCGAACCACTATAAATCTTGGTGTCTTCCCACTAGGTTGTCTCCTTCCTTGCTCTTTACTTATTTCATTATCATTATACTTGCTTATTATTCTTGCTAGTGCATTTCAATTGAACCTAATCATTATGCAACTTAGCTTTAAGTAAAAGATAGTTTTGATACAAACCAAATTGAAAGCAATTTTAATTTGGTCACCAATCGAAGAGAAACTATTCAACCCCCCCTTCTAGTTTCTACAATTGGTATCAGAGCGATGGTCACTTAAGATCTTTGAAGTATATTGTACTTTAAAACTTGGATCGATCCATTGTCTCCTCAAATTAGAAGGTCTAGTTGTACTAAAGTTTCTCTTTGGTCAAAACTATGTTTTCTTTGAAAAATAGGTCTTTTACTTGATAATATTGCATCCCACTTAAGATTAGTAGCCTTTATGCATTTTAGATATACTCTTGAAATGTATCTACTAGTTTGCATCTTGCTTTGTGTAGGTACTCATGAAGATCAATCACTTAATTGGCTGTGGATTGAGTTACTTGCACTTGTAGAAGAATCATCTTCATTGATCTTTAACATCTTTGAATGATGATACCAAGATGATTGGGAATGATACTAGTCCTTGAAGACTTAGTACTCATCATAGTCATTGATTGGGCATAGCACTTATTCCTTCATGGATTGCTCTTTGTGGCCAAGGTACGCTTTCATTCTCCCACACGCCCTTTGATCATTCTTTTGATCATTACTTGACTATGTGCTTGTTCTCGGCATCCTTGCCTTGACATTTATTTGTGGTTTGTGCTTCTTTTACTTTATCCTCTCAAACCATCATTGCTTGGATACTTGACTCACTATGGTGATGTAGAGTGAGTTAGTAGAAGCTTAAAGTATCAAGCATGATTTCTATGGTTTGCACCCATACGGTTAGTAGGCCCTTTGTGGGAGAGAAAGTGAATTAATACCTTGCTTATATTTTTGTTTAGACTAAGGCTATTATTGAAAGTGATCTTAGTCTATACTTGAATAATTGCTTTGTGCTTATTCATTACCCAAGCCGTTTAACGTTTCGCCGGAAAGGCACGTCTTAAACCACTATATATGACACAAGCTCCTCGTTACCACTATTTGAAGATTGTCATTAATCCCTTGAGCATTGATCCTAGTCTTGATTCGCTTCCCTTGATTTCTCTCCACTTAGTCGTTTTGCTACGAGTAGTCGTTTGTCCGTTTCGGTTCTTTTCGATCTTGATTTAACTCGTAATCCTTCGTTAAGGCATATTGCTTAGTGTTATGATGATCCAATGATATTCTAAAAGGCTCATGATTTAATTTTAAGTATTTTAGAAAAACTGGATTTTCAAAATTTGGCGTTTTTCAGAGATAGAAACCTGCCTCTGCAGGCGGTTCCTTATCTCCGCGGCTCAAACCCGTGGTTCCTTATCGATAAGGTACCGTGGGCAGTAACTTTTGTCAGAGCACCAGTTTGTGTTTTTTATTCTTTTTCAAACCAAACTCTCTCTCTCCCAAAAACACACAGCCGACGGGTTTTACCTTTTCCACCATTGTTGAAGCTTCCAAAAACTTCAATCACTCAAATTAATTGATTCCAAGTTGTGGGTTTCACTCATCCTTCATCTAACATCAATTAATTGTAAGTTTTTCTTTCAATTTCATCTATTTTGTTCTAGGGTTCATCCTTTCATAATTGGGGATTTTTAAAATTGAAATTGAATTAAAACCTTAATAGGAATGTGGGTTGACATGGTAATCTTACTATGATTCCTTAGGTTGATATTCATTAAGATTTCACTAAAACCCACTTGTTGAAAAATTCCGAATTTAGGCTAAATGATTTTGGTTGAATGATGGATTTGAGATGAACCCATGAACAAGTAGGTAATGACATTGTTAATGCTTACCTAAAAACCTTGTTTTGAAAAACTAATGTTCTAATCCATTGTTGATATAACATAGATCATGTGTTCTTGGTCAATGATGGAATAGACACATTGTAAACATGAAAATGATATGGATTCAATCCTATGTTTGTCAAGAAATTGATATAACACATTTTCATTTTTCGTTTTCCTTTTTGATTTTCATATGAGTGATTGGAGAAATATTGTCTTGTGTTTGTATTTAGGTACTTAATCATGCCTTCTCAATATCAAAAAGATCATCAATTCACTAAAGTTTATATGCCCGACATCTCCCAAACCTATGCTTCCCCCCAACTTTAAAACGCGTTTCCATCCCTTTCCACTCGTTGTTTCCATGAGGGTAGAGTCGTTGACAAGGAAATAACGGGTTATGTCTATATCCTTTCTATGTTTGAGCTTTCAGGGTTTGATTGCTTGCTCAACATAGAAGAAGATATTTACCCCTTATTCCTTCTTGAATTCTTTAGCACCTACTCCATGATTGAATACAATGGAGAAATCTTCATTCATTTCGTATTGAATGATCAATTAATTCAATACTCTCTTGAAGACTTTGGTCAAATTCTCGTTGTGCCTTATGAAGGCACTTGTCGTTTTACGGATAAATGGAGACTTGATGCTCTCTCGGAATCCTTCGATAAACCTCCAAATGACCACACCGAAATTGATCTAGAGTTCATTCTTGAAATCGTCTCGAAAGAGCGTGATGGTAACGTTGTAACACCCCCAAATTTATACAACTTAATACAGCGGAAGACTCGTTGGTGTTACGGGATAGCACATTACTCATATCATAGACAACGCTTAAAAATCTCGTCGTTTATTAATAAATCATTTCCATTCATAATTGTCAAAGTTACATCGGTCCCAAGTCATATTAATTCATACAAAGTTTTTACAAAGTATTTGAATGGAAAATATTGTTTAAGTGCGGGCCATGAATTCTTGTCGTCTTCCCGAGAATTACCTTCAAGTACCTGAGATAAAACATGTTAAAAGAAAAGGTCAGCGATAACGCCGAGTGAATTCATAGAGTTTAATAAAATCCATCAATATAATATCAGTATAAAATTATTACTGAAAATTATTTTTGTACAAATCATTTTAATAGGACATAAAATAGCCAAAGTCATTTTATACAAATCTTCATCAAAATCATAATATAGGCGTTTGCCTTAAAAATCATTATACGAGCCAATGTCGTAAAAACATCATACAATATGTCTTATAACGTTGTATGAAAATAAAAACCGTTATATGAATATGGTTATGAAAACCAAAACACGAACATAATATCAATAGTATGACCCTGTATTGCTAGTCAGGCAATACATCGTAATTCGGAGCGTCTAGTAGTATTTCGTTAGTTGGATTATTATAAGCCGCATGACATTGTTACCTTACTAAACCAACAACGGGTAGCTAACCCGATACCAATTTTGCCCATCTAAAGTAGCATGTCGTCACAAAGGTCACGCTATGGAAATCTTCTCATACATAAATTCGCTTACCAATCAATGTTGCACGACGGGGATCAACCGTCAAGGCGCGAACTGGGGTGATCGTCCCTAAATAGTACTATTATATGCACAAGCGTCTAACAAATCCCGGTAGTTCACAATTCATGCTAATGGGACTTTTAGTGACATAACCTAACTTTAATAATCCATTTAATTCATCTATCGGGTCCTTTAATCATTTATCGGGTCATACAATCGGGTCATTCAATCATTCGGGTCCAAATCAATAAACAAACAATCGGGACAAATGGTGTCCTATTTTGTAAAAACTAACATGTTATCTCCCTCGCGGGTTTATAAAACATTTATAAAAACATTTAAAAGAGTGCGAGGCTATGAACTCACGTTGATGTGGGAAGGCGGGTTTTCGGCAATTCGGATGTACGGTGCGTGCTTCAATCACGGAAACCTAGACAAATAATATGCGTCTTAGACTCATGTCCAATGACTTTATAAAAATAACAATTATGTATACATATGATGATTATTTATATATGATGATCAAGTGGGTTTACATATTCTCGTTTACTCATTTTAGTGTTATATGTCGGTAACGTTTATACTAGTTTACTAGTTTCACCTATTTACGTGTTTTAGGTCCAATAAGCCTATTATAAGTTTATTAACTTGTATTAATCCATGTTATACTTATATTATCAGTATCTACACTTTACAAGTTGGGCCTAAATGAGTTAAGCCCGATAAATAAGTTTATAAGTGTTTTAGTCCATTTATTAGTCCAATATGCTTAGTTAGCTTGTTAATGTCCGTATGTCCTATAGTTCGGGTTTTATCGGTTTTTACTTGTATTAGTTACTTATATATCAGTATATGACTTTTAAAAACTTTACATTAGACGGGTTTGATCGTCTAAGTTTTAATTGGCGAAAAACGTTAATTTTACGGTAATAGCCGAAAAAGTCGTAAAAATCAAGTTTATAGTTTTTATTACTTATAAGTGTTATTCCACTACCATTTTTATAATTTATACACTTATTTAACCTTTTAAATATTTATATAAATGTATTATATAAGTTAGTAGGTTTTGATTTATATTTTATACTATTAAATTTTGAGTGCTTATATAATAGTATTATACTTTAATTTCCAAAATCTGATTTTTATCTTCATCTTCACCAAAACTGCCATATCTAAAGTTCTATATGGAGATAGAAGCTCAAATTTTTATCACATAAACTACATGATATTTGCTCCATTTAACGCTTCTATAGCTACTGTTGAATCATCTTCTAACTATTTTCTAAAAATCGTCCAAAACAGTGAACTCAGATTTGTACTTTAAACTTGTTTTGATCATATCTCACTCATTACAATGATTCCATTGCATGGACAACTCTCACATGTGTACAAGACTCATAGCTTACTGTATATCAATTCTACTTCATCATTTTATCAGTTCATGACATATTTCTTTACTATTTTATACAGCCAATAAATTTAGACAAGATTTTAGCCTTGTTTCTTATAGTTTTTCACCTTTTTAAGCATGATTATCAACACCAAATCCCACATAACATTTTTATCATCATATAATCATCATATACATATACAATAGGAAATAAAATACATGATTACATAGTAAAAATAACAAGAGGATGAGGAGGACAATCTTTATACCACCAAGTTGATGTAGGTTATGAGTTTGACATTGATTTGGATGGAGAAAGTTGTGCATAGCCAAGACCATCTTCAAGACCACCATTCTTCATGTATACCTTGTGGAAAATCAGCCCCAAGACATCATGGAAACTCCTCCTTGGATGTTATAACTTGTACCAATCAATAGGGCTTTAAAAGGACTTCAACATGTGTATGAATAACACATGATTTCATGGATGAAATTGATCAAAAGTAGTGTTGAATGGGGGAAAGTGGACGGCAAGTTGAGAGAGTAGAGAGGAAATTGTAGTTGTTTGCATGTAAGTAAATGGTGGATTGAAAGTTGCTAGTGGTTTTGTGTAGACAAAGCTTAAAGTGTAAGCTTACTTAACATGTGTAAGCAAGTTGTGTAAAACTTGACACATGGTTATTGTGGTGACACAATGTGGCCGTCCATATTGAGTGGGGTGGGGCAAGATTTATCTTGTCTCATCCCACTAATTTACGGGTATCCCTCGATTCTAGTTTCCTCGATTTGCGTGCCCTCGGGTCGTTTTACGAAAAACGTTTTTATAAATTATGAATCAACGGCACAAAATGAATCTAATAAAAATTGTTTCATCAAAAACGGAGTTCGAAAACGTAAATACGTAATCCTAGGGTTTCCGGTTTAGTCGTAAAGGACGTTAAAATAAAATCGTAAGTCCTAATCTCTTCTCGTAAATTTGTGAGTTTATGAACCAACACAAATTTAAAACTCCAAAATAATATTCACAGATAAATTTATTTTCTGAAATGTCGGACTGTCACCAAAACGGTGTATGTAAACGTAAGCACGTAACGTAGAATCCTCCGGTTTAGACGTAGTCGACGCTACTTCAAGACGTAAATCCAAATTACTTCCCAAAAATAAGTGAGTTCATATTGTAACAATAAAATAATGTTTTCAAATAAATATTGAGAATAAAATATCGACCATAAATTGACGGATTGTCACAGCATTTACCCTAAACAGGATCTTTGTCCTCAAAGATCATCTTACCTTACTACTCGCTTCTTATAGAGTTAAAGCCATGTGGGTATTTCCTCCACATTCGGTCCTTTCTCACAAGTGCAATTCATTACAATACGCGAGTTTCATCAAACATAACTATAGGAATAAGATCAGGCTTAATGTTGACTTACTTTCTCTATCCATGATGTTCACGGGTTTTTGATGAATGCAACTTTTCGCCGATCTAAGCTCTACTAAGAATAATCAGATTCTCACTTGATAGATATTCCATCAAGTTCGATATACGAAACATAATTCACGCAGTCTTTGAAGTCCTAGGGTAGATCCAGCTTATATGCCTTTCAAACCAATCTTTTATATCATCTCAATGGTCCCATACAACGGGGACTTATATCCCATGATTTGTCAAATCATGAATTCATTTTTCCAAGGTTAAAAATTTTGGCATAACTTTGCTACCCATTTGGCACTTCAAGATGTACATTTCATATTCACATAACCTCCTGCCCACTATCGGCAGTTAATAATCAAATCCTAATTTCAACAATCATTTCAGATCTCGCGGGTCGGGTATTTTGCAAGGATAGGTTCGCCATCATAGGAAACCTTAAACCTAAGAGACATGTCCAACCCACAATGGGTGTATGTCGGGTGTCTTCAACTCAACTCCTGCTCACAGATGCTCTAATTTCTAAATCTTAACAAGATTCGATCTCGATCCTAATATGATCATCATCAATGATAATCTTTCCAAAGGAAAACGATTATACGGTCTATTACCAAAGGTCAATCATTCAAACATATTTGTATCGTTACTTTACCTCGTCCCTTCGATTTGGGGTGGTACATAGTACTCTCATCAAGGTTCGTTCTCAATGATTTCTGAGCAAATCTCAGAAATTCGATGCGAAGCGAGGATCTTGATAAAGATGTTCGATACAGGCACACTATGTTTACATAACTCTTTTGCATTTATCATTAACGGGAATGATATTAGCAGATTTGGTCAGTCTGTCGACGATGACCCAAATCGAATCAAATTCAGATGATGACCTTTGCAATAGCTAGACGTTTACCAATGTATGAGGCGATGTCTGCCTTCATAATTTGTCATTAGTACAACTTCTTCAGATAAAGATACTTTTAGTCAAAAATGACATACGTATAATACTTATACTTACAAATTCCAACATAACTATATCTCACAATCCTCCATATTTAGACAATCACATGTGGACTTTTAAATCATTTAACGCCATCGGCTTCTAAATTTTAGTGGTTCACATTAGCCGTGAAACCTCTTTTTATTATCTATATTATCCTTCTTACAAGCATCAGTTACTTTTAAATTGTTCGGAAATTTATTTTTGCACCTTCATTATTAAGGAACACGTCCTAATGGATTCTTTATCTTTTATACATAATGTGTCAGTACTTATATTCATTTTTCATGATGATATAATTATCATGTCCATATTTATTCAAAAATTCTTTCTTCATATCTTTTATGTTTCAGTTTCGTCTCAACTATCATTTTTATCAGTTTTCTCAATCCGACGTTTCAAAGCGTCGATAATTATTACAAGTAAATTAATAATAAGTATTAAGTTTTTATGAAACGTAAACGTAAAAAGTTTAAATTTCTTAGTTCGATCAATTATATAAAATGTTCAAAATAAATTTGAATTTAATTAACAAGATTTTTGTTGATTTATCGAAAATATTTAATAAGATTCGTAAATGTTCGAAAAACCTTTGTTTATACTTTGGTCAGAGTTTTCTTAGTTGAAAAGCAAAAATTGTTGTTTTAAGTTTTCAGGTTATGGTATAAATGGTTTTACTCAATCCTTCTTAAGTTATCTTGAGGTATACACGAACATTTACCCCTAAACAGAAGTTTAGTTAAATGGTTTGTGTATAAGGTAATAATCCCTTAAAATCCTTTTGTTAAAACATTTGTCAAAATATATTTGCACTTTCTTTTTAGTATAACTCAAGGTCTTAAATGACTTCTAAATTTTGAAGAGTCAATTTATATTCCATTATCTATTAATCACACGGTTAAATCATGTAAAGGATTAAGTCTTAAGTCTTATGTTAAATATTCAAGGTACAGTTTTTATTGTTCGGCCATTTCAGGGCAATCTATAAATAATTATTAACTCATTCTTATTCTTATAAACAAACAAATGGTCCTTAATGATCACAAGCATGAATTTATCAAATTACAGCCTACACACGTGATTCACCAAATTTATGAATGCTACATGTGTATAGTTAATCCAAACGACATCACGTGAAACTCATAATGTCCATTACAAGTACCAGATGTAGTGATTGGAATAGATAATCTTCTTTGCGGACGCGAAGTTGATAATAATCATGTCGTGGATCAAATCTTTAAAACATACGCTAGAACCTTGTAAATGATCGAACAAATCTTCCATTTCGAGTTATGGATATTGTTTTCGATTGTCAATTTACTCAGTTTATAGTAATCTATAAATATAAGGAATGATAACACCATAGCTCTTCATGATGACAGGCTTGGTATAATAAAATCTTTCTCCGACAACTCTCTTAGTTTTACGGTAATTCCTTTAATTTAGATGGCGCTGACGTACAATGCACATGCCATAAGTGCAGCACCGGAAATATAATCAATACCAATTTCAACTTGCCTTAATGGCGAAAGTCTAGGTAATTCATCAACAAATACCTCCTAAAGTTTCAGATAACATAAACATCTTTTAGTGTATTCATATTAGGTTCTTTCTAGATTATAATATCTATGACTAGTTCACAACCATTCACAATATAATCTTAAGTCCAAAAGCAGGATACGGCCACCTATCGGGAATTATTTAAATCACTTTTGATAATCAACATCTTATCATTTAGGGGAATTCAATTCGAGTTCCCATCAATTAAGACAATGTCGTCATGTCATAATCAATCAATCCATTCTACTGGCACTTCCAACTTTCTAGTTTTATTGCCGTCGATAAGACGTGAACTTCTCAAAAGACTAATAATAACTCATAATCCTTCACAAGTTCAAGGATATCGGAAGACATAACTAACCTTAAAAGAGTAAGGTCAACGCATAATCTACGCGAGAGAATTTCAAATCAGACACAGACAAAAACATTTAACGAATATGAATATGTCCCATGTTTTCATAATTTGAGTACGCATTCGAAAGCTCCTTGGATCGTTACCCAGGTCATTCAAATGAAATCAAATCATAAGAAATGATAGGAACGTCGATACATCCAGTCGGGTATCAACATTCGGTAATCAGATACTTTTCCTAAGAATCTCACTACGGGAGAATTGGACAAGAAAGAACTGTCAATTGTCAAATAAGACAATTTCCACAGATGAGTAAATTCGACTCAGAAGAATAGATGCTACAGGCACATATGTAGGTGTCCCTAACACTATGTCCTTATTTTTCACTTCTTGCAGATCTCATAAATTTTAATCTTTCACAATCTTCAAAGAAAATTTAGTGTTTATTAATCAGTTTTATGGTGACTACTAATCAGTCTTTCATAGTCCATTCCAAATTGTATGTAGGCGCGCAACTATATACAATTTCAAGATTAACGATGCAATACTCAGTTCGTCAAAATTTTATCATCATGTTTATAATAAAAACATTTTCATGCTTAATTCTTAAATAAGAATCAAAAATAAATTTACAAAGATTTTCCTTGTTATGAAAACAATTAAGTTTTCCAAGGTGTTTTATAAACAACTTCATTTCGATAACAATCACTTATAAATCTCACTTTGAATAATCCTTATTGTGATGAAAATTAAATTTTCTCAAAGGATACCGTTTTAACTTTATAAAAACAATGTGTGATCTGCAAAGGAGTGATGAAGAGTTGTTCACCAAGAGCTTAACTACAATATGATAGGAAATGAGCTTTAGCCAAATAATCATGAGGTTCATGATCTCGATGGCACTTCAAAAAGAATAATCCACAACGCAACTCAAATCGAGGTGAGTACTTGTTCAATGATTGCATCACTAATGCGAACATTAGGATGAAGCAATAGAAGATAGATAACATCGATACATGTAGGATTTAGCAATCAAAGGTAGTCTTTTTCATTAATCACAAACAAGTCAAAATTGTACCGTAACACAATACGTGTCACTATGTCATACAATTCTCAGAACTCATCCTACCAACTGATGTCTCAGTTAAGTTACGGATTATTTTTAAAAGATACCACAATGAATACTAATCTACAAGAGTCATTAGGTGTCCCACCTGTCCTGGAAGATCCATCGGTCCCAATTCAGAAGAAGATTTCTTCAATTTATTTCTTGGACACTGGGCATCCTCGTCAGTGGACAATGGCCTAGGAACAACCCTTAACACAAACTAAAAATCATTTAAAACCTTATGATTTAATCACAGAACTTAACGATTTCCTCTTAACAATTTCTTATTCCATATGGGTTAAATTTTACTTTATTTAAATTTCAACCACTTTTATACTCAATTTGATATCCTACCTCATTTTTCAATACTTTCAATCTTATTCTTAGACCTTAATAGGGCAATAAAAGCTCAATATGAACAACACTTAGTTCCAATCCTATATCTCTTACAACAATTATCAAATGAGTCACTAGTATGAGATGACTCATGCATTCAATTAGACTTCTCAGAAAGGTATTAGTGGCATGAGGCTTTTGGGTACTGGTTCCAATGACAGCCTCAAGTGCAACATTCACCCTTTCGATTTCAATTTAAGAATTGGATGACAACGAATCGGATGACATCTTTCCAGGTGATAACGTTTTGTCAAACTCTACTCTATAAGGAAAGATCGTCATGACATCGATATCAGATTTAATCTCGCCAATTCTTTTTCAATATCACAATCAACTAATATCTACATTTCTACGAATATCAACCATTTGTTGGGATTATAAACATCCACAACTTGGTTTAGATCTAGGATAGCTAGAATTCCTACGAGAATAGCTTCGATTGATTTACTAGGGGATTTAGGGTTCCTTGTGACAATTTACGTCGTATAAATACCTCGTATAAATATCAAAATAATCATCAAACAATCATGTAATAAAATTACATCAAATATATATATATATATATAATCCAAGTTATATATATATTAAAATAACACTTCTCAGTCTGGCCTTGTCGGTAACTCGGGAATTCTTTGGCACCGTTATAGTCAAAAGATTTTTAGACATTTTGGGAAAAATGTTTATAATTAAAAGATTTTGAAATGTTTTATTCAAAACTTTGGTTTTAAAAATCTTTCGTTCTCTATAACGAGAGCTCTGGTACCAAACTGTAACACCCCCAAATTTATACAACTCAATACAACGGAAGACTCGTTGGTGTTACGGGATAGCACATTACTCATATCATAGACAACGCTTAAAAATCGCGTCGTTTATTAATAAATCATTTCCATTCATAATTGTCAAAGTTACATCGGTCCCAAGTCATATTAATTCATACAAAGTTTTTACAAAGTATTTTAATGGAAAATATTGTTTAAGTGCGGGCCATGAATTCTTGTCGTCTTTCCGAGAATTACCTTCAAGTACCTGAGATAAAACATGTTAAAAGAAAAGGTCAGCGATAACGCCGAGTGAATTCATAGAGTTTAATAAAATCCATCAATATAATATCAGTATAAAATTATTACTGAAAATTATTTTTGTACAAATCATTTTAATAGGCCATAAAATAGCCAAAGTTATTTTATACAAATCTTCATCAAAATCATAATATAGGCGTTTGCCTTAAAAATCATTAACGAGCCAATGTCGTAAAAACATCATACAATACGTCTTATAACGTTGTATGAAAATAAAAACCGTTATATGAATATGGTTATGAAAACCAAAACACGAACATAATATCAATAGTATGACCCTGTATTGCTAGTCAGGCAATACATCGTAATTCGGAGCGTCTAGTAGTATTTCGTTAGTTGGATTATTATAAGCCGCATGACATTGTTACCTTACTAAACCAACAACGGGTAGCTAACCCGATACCAATTTTTCCCATCTAAAGTAGCGTGTCGTCACAAAGGTCACGCTATGGAAATCTTCTCATATATAAATTCGCTTACCAATCAATGTGGCACGACGGGGATCAACCGTCAAGGCGCGAACTGGGGTGATCGTCCCCAAATAGTACTATTATATGCACAAGCGTCTACCAAATCCCGGTAGTTCACAATTCATGCTAATGGGACTTTTAGTGACATAACCTAACTTTAATAAATCATTTAATTTCATCTATCGGGTCCTTTAATCATTTATCCGGTCATACAATCGGGTCATTCAATCATTCGGGTCCAAATCAATAAACAAACAATCGGGACAAATGGTGTCCTATTTTGTAAAAACTAACATGTTATCTCCCTCGCGGGTTTATAAAACATTTATAAAAACATTTAAAAGAGTGCGAGGCTATGAACTCACGTTGACGTGGGAAGGCGGGTTTTCGGTAATTCGGATGTACGGTGCGTGCTTCAATCATGGAAACCTAGACAAATAATATTCGTCTTAGACTCATGTCCAATGACTTTATAAAAATAACAATTATGTATACATATGATGATTATTTATATATGATGATCAAGTGGGTTTACATATTCTCGTTTACTCATTTTAGTGTTATATGTCGGTAACGTTTATACTAGTTTACTAGTTTCACCTATTTACGTGTTTTAGGTCCAATAAGCCTATTATAAGTTTATTAACTTGTATTAATCCATGTTATACTTATATTATCAGTATATACACTTTACAAGTTGGGCCTAAATGAGTTAAGCCCGATAAATAAGTTTATAAGTGTTTTAGTCCATTTATTAGTCCAATATGCTTAGTTAGCTCTTTAATGTCCGTATGTCCTATAGTTCGGGTTTTATCGGTTTTTACTTGTATTAGTTACTTATATATCAGTATATGACTTTTAAAAACTTTACATTAGACGGGTTTGATCGTCTAAGTTTTAATTGGCGAAAAACGTTAATTTTACGGTAATAGCCGAAAAAGTCGTAAAAATCAAGTTTATAGTTTTTATTACTTATAAGTGTTATTCCACTACCATTTTTATAATTTATACACTTATTTAACCTTTTACATATTTATATAAATGTATTATATAAGTTAGTAGGTTTTGATTTATATTTTATACTATTAAATTTTGAGTGCTTATATAATAGTATTATACTTTAATTTCCAAAATCTGATTTTTATCTTCATCTTCACCAAAACTGCCATATCTAGAGTTCTATATGGGGATAGAAGCTCAAATTTTTATCACATAAACTACATGATATTTGCTCCATTTAACGCTCCTATAGCTACTGTTGAATCATATTCTAAGTATTTTCTAAAAATCGTCCAAAACAGTGAACTCAGATTTGTACTTTAAACTTGTTTTGATCATATCTCACTCATTACAATGATTCCATTGCATGGCCAACTCTCACATGTGTAAAAGACTCATAGCTTACTGTATATCAATTCTACTTCATCATTTTATCAATTCATGACATGTTTCTTTACTGTTTTATACAGCCAACAAATTTAGACAAGATTTTAGCCTTGTTTCTTATAGTTTTTCACCTTTTTAAGCATGTTTATCAACACCAAATCCCCACATAACATTTTTATCATCATATAATCATCATATACATATACAATAGGAAATAAAATATATGATTACATAGTAAAAATAACAAGAGGATGAGGAGGACAATCTTTATACCACCAAGTTGATGTAGGTTATGAGTTTGACATGGATTTGGATGAAGAAACTTGTGCATAGCCAAGACCATCTTCAAGACCACCATTCTTCATGTATACCTTGTGGAAAATCAGCCCCAAGACATCATGGAAACTCCTCCTTGGATGTTATAACTTGTACCAATCAATAGGGCCTTAAAAGGACTTCAACATGTGTATGAATAACACATGATTTCATGGATGAAATTGATCAAAAGTGGTGTTGGATGGGGGAAAGTGGACGGCAAGTTGAGAGAGTAGAGAGGAAATTGTAGTTGTTTGCATGTAAGTAAATGGTGGATTGAAAGTTGCTAGTGGTTTTGTGTAGACAAAGCTTAAAGTGTAAGCTTACTTAACATGTGTAAGCAAGTTGTGTAAAACTTGACACATGGTTATTGTGGTGACACAATGTGGCCGTCCATATTGAGTGGGGTGGGGCAAGATTTATCTTGTCTCATCCCACTAATTTACGGGTATCCCTCGATTCTAGTTTCCTCGATTTGCGTGCCCTCTGGTCGTTTTACGAAAAACATTTTTATAAATTATGAATCAACGGCACAAAACGAATCTAATAAAAATTGTTTCATCAAAAACGGAGTTCGAAAACGTAAATACGTAATCCTAGGGTTTCCGGTTTAGTCGTAAAGGACGTTAAAATAAAATCGTAAGTCCTAATCTCTTCTCGTAAATTTGTGAGTTTATGAACCAACACAAATTTAAAACTCCAAAATAATATTCACAGATAAATTTATTTTCTGAAATGTCAGACTGTCACCAAAACGGTGTATGTAAACGTAAGCACGTAACGTAGAATCCTCCGGTTTAGACGTAGTCGACGCTACTTCAAGACGTAAATCCAAATTACTTCCCAAAAATAAGTGAGTTCATATTGTAACAATAAAATAATGTTTTCAAATAAATATTGAGAATAAAATATCGACCATAAATTGACGGATTGTCACAAACGTTGTGAGAAGCCTTCATTCAAATGTACGAAATGTGAATCAATATGAAGTGCTCTCTAGCGACCTTAAGGATTTTATGGTTCAATGGGCCAATATCCTTAGGGAGAATGTCTTTTGTCTTGGTGGAAACCGAGATCATTCCCGGCGTGTATGGTGCATATGTTGAGTTGCATCTTTACATCCACCAAGTACAACTTGGCATTCTATATCGCTCGACGAATCAATTATGCCCTTTCGAAGCCCAAGACAAACCTTCCCTATGCTATGCTTCTAACTCGCCTTTTCAAAAGGGTTGCTCATGATTTTCCCCACCTTGATCTTTCTCGCTTCTACCCGGTTCATCGGGTTATGTTGCCCATTCAAGAGGCATATGCTAGAAAGACAAGAAGTGATCGAGGATCGAGAAAATCTGTTCATCAAGAGATGGATGATGAGGACATGGACATGCCAACAAGTGATGGTGATGGCATAGGTACTAGTTCTCATTTCCACTCTTCGAGTAATTCCCATCCATCCTCAAACCCATTCGAGGATGAATTTGAAGACTTAGCTCCTCCTCCTCATCATTCTAGTGAAGTACCGGAAGATCTCAATATGGAGCATCTTTACTGCGAAAACCTTAGAACTCGAGGGGAATTGCACGAACACCGGGTTGAATCAAGAAAAGGTTTTAAGTTCTTGGGGAATATGATCAAGGGATTGGGGAAGAAGAGAAGGTGAAAGCATTGAAGTTTTTCAAAGAATACATGTTGGTAAACATGTATTGTTGAACAATTTTACTTTATCTTGGATATGCATTAACTTGTGATTGCATGT
The DNA here is from genome assembly GCA_025667525.1 of Glebionis coronaria. Classification (NCBI taxonomy): domain Eukaryota; kingdom Viridiplantae; phylum Streptophyta; class Magnoliopsida; order Asterales; family Asteraceae; genus Glebionis; species Glebionis coronaria. The sequence goes on from JANFOE010001310.1 coordinate 50,342, forward strand.
TAGAATTATCATTTATCTTGATCCTTAATGTTAATTATGCCTTCATGTTTGTGTTTTACATAGCTTTGTGCATGCCATATGATAGTTAGCTTATTAGATTATGATCTGTAGTTAACTTTGGCTTGTGAAACCATTGGGAAAAATCTGGGTTTATCAAAAACTGGAATGGGAAATTTTTGAAAACCTTCTGGTCGCGGTTCCATATCGACCCGTGGTTCCTTATCGATAAGGTACCGCCGGTCCTAGATAAGGAACCGCCGACCACTGTGCACGACAGCATCTTTGCTTTACACTGTTTTCTTAATTTTGTGTAAACCTTGCATGATTTTCAGTAATAAACTGCACATTTCCTAAACTAGGGTACCTAAATTCATTATTCACCTAAAATGATTTTAACCCATTACTAGTTTGGATCATCCCCTCAACCATTTAAACCCACCTTGTTTGCCATGTTCTTCACACATCAAACATACTTCCCGAAATCTTAAACCACCCTAATCAACCATGGTGTGTACCAAAACCTCAAACACTTCAAAGACCTCCACCCCAAGAAAAACACTCAAAATAAGGGTTAAGGTAGCTAAGCCTAACTCTTCACCTTTCCTCACACCTAAGAATGAGAATGTTCCTATCCTCATTTCTTCATCACCTTCCCCACCTCTTGCACCATGCAAGACTTCTTCCACCCATGGTACTAACCACTCTATTGGTTCTACCTCCTCTTCATTCAATTCTAGAATGAATGAGCTTTCTTCACCCTTCACTCCAAGTGCACCCTTGGAAGTGACCACACAACCTCAACCAATCCAAAGCATTCCTTTTGGGAATGACTTTGATGACATTTTGGTGACTTCACCATTTACCCCTCACAACTCACCAATTTCACCAACCTTGGAGAATTTTCCTCCACACTCACCCATTTCCCCTTTGAGGAACATGCCTCCACTTTCACCCACTTCACCCTTGGAGAACTTGCCTCCTCCACCTCCACCCAACTCAAACATCCCAATTTTGGGTGTACCTCTTTCCCTCCTCTTGGGTGATCCTTACTTTGGGTTTCAACAAACTCATGGTCCTAGATGTCCATGTTGTCTCTACAACCACTTCCTCATCCAAAACCTAAGGATGGGTATGTATGGACTACATAGGGGTTTGCAAGATTTCTTGCTTGCTTTGTTCTCCATGCCTCCTCCTAGGAGATGAATGATGGAGTTCTTTTAATAAAGATTTTCAACAACAAGCCAAAGAAAACCACCTATCTAGATTTAATGATAAGCTAGCTATGTATTAGTTAGTTTTATTTATCTTTGTACTTGTTTCACTAATGAATGTTTCATGTTGTTGACTTATGGATTTAGCTTTGTGTGATTCTATCCTTTTGTGCACACTAATCAACTTTAATTTGAGATTAAAATTGAACCTAAATCTATCACAACCCCTAAACTTGACTAAAATTGGTTCAAAATGATATCTAAATTATTTTGTCATCCTTTGTCAAGACATTCTTTGTGAATGTGTTGCTTTATGCAACCCTAGCATATTTTGGTTTTAATAGAGGTAAAATTCCAAGATTTGCAACTTTTTGAAAAAGTCTTAGTTTTTCCCAAAACCCAGGAAAAACATGGTTTAAAGTCCACTGGACGCGGTTCCTTAAGGACCCGCGGTTCCTTAGTGATATGGAACCGCCGACCCATATGAGGTACCGCGGCCAGAATGTGGCTTTTGACGATTTTTTGGTCAAAACTTATAAAACCCTATTCCCAGTCAAGATTCCTTGTTTACTCAAAATTGACTAAACATTCCTTGACACTACACATTTTGTATTCAAATTCTTACCTTGATTACATTTTACTTATTCCCCAACCTTGAGATTTCATTCTCACACCTTCCCAACCTTGAGAATTCATTCTCACATAACCTTGAGATATCATTCTCACACTCTCACAATGCCTAACTCCTACATTCCTAACCTTGACATTTCTTTGTCACAACCCCACTCACCCAAAGCTTCCTCATCTAAGCTTTCAAAGAAACCGAAAATCTTGGTTCGACCCGTTTGGGTTAAGAAGAATGAACCATCTTCGTCCAAACCACCCAAAAACCCTACCTTATCTCCAATCAAGTATTGGAATGAGACTTATACCATAAACCCCATCACCGGAGCAAAAGAAAATGTTCCACCACCACCACAATCCTTCAATACCCCCCAACTCAATGACCTTTCCACCTTTCCAAACCTCACAAGGCGTTGTGAAAACACTCCCAAACCCTTTACCCCACCACCACCAAACCCTAAGTTTGATGCCATACCCCCATCAAACGATTTTGTGTTGCATCATGGATCCTCGTGTGATTTTTGCCGATTTCAACAAATTTAACTTGCTCATGTGTATGAGAAGTTAAATTCTCTTGAATTCCTCCTCACTCGACCTCCTATTCAAGTTTTCATTCCGGTGGACAAAACTTCGAATGATGCATCGTCGTCTTTTTAGTTTTATTTTATTTTTAGCAACCTTGGAAAATATCACTATTAGACTAGCTTATGCTTAGTGGTTTATTTTCCATATTTATTGCTTTTAGATACTCATACTATGTGTATGACTATCTTCTTTGTTGTATTTTTTTTGTAACCTTTGTGTTATTTGTGTGCTATCTAATTAGTTCTATTTTGAGTGGATCTTGGTTAAATTTTTACAATTGCTTATGGGTGATTCCATCAATTCTAAAGCTTTAACCCGTTGACAAGCTTATCATCTTCATTATATTGAAGTTTGATTTTGTCAATTACCTCTTTGGACATACTTAGCAAAATACTTGCTTCTAATTGGAGATTTCTTCTCTTTCTCCCTCTCAAGTTACTTAGTAGGTAGTGATCATATATACATTGGTGTTTCTTTCCTTTCTACTAACCTTTGTGTAGCATGTCACCTTAGCTCACAAAATTGGTGCCCCAAGCAAGGGGGAACAACCACCAAGGGGGAGCTACTAGCAAAGTTCGATGCACTTCAAAGACTTATGCTAACCTTTTTGCTACGACAAAGGGGGAGAAATGATAGTGATAAACTAGTTAATAATTCCATAGTTTGTGTTTCTACGTAAATGAGTTTATCGTTTGTCGTAATCAAAAAGGGGGAGATTGTTAATGCAAGTAATGCCTAAAAACATTATTAGTGTTAACTAATCTTTCTTAGTTTTGATCACAACAAACCATACAACACATTTAGTGTAGAAACACAAAATGAATTATCTAACTAACACTATCATCAAGGTAATAAGCATATCACTAACCTTTCTTAATCATACTTAGTGATCATCAAAATGATTATCCTTAAAACTCACTTTTGTTAATAAGACAAAAGACTTTTTAATAAACTTTCTTTTTTAGAAAATGTTTTATTAAAATGGAAAATGAAAATTTGAAAATGGCATATTCCAAATGCTGTTAGAATATCCTTTGAAGGGTTTAAATACCTCAGATATTCCCACCCCACTAAAAGACAAAAAACGGAGCGGAGTCTAGTGGCGGTACCTTAAGTACCTACGCGGTACCTTAGCGATATGGTACCACGGGGTGAGAAGGTACCGCGTACAGTAGCCGTTATAGATCCATTGTAACTTTGTCTCCTTTAAATAGTGGGTCAAATCTCATTTTCCAGCAAGCCTCTTGGACGTTTTTCTCAGCCCTTTTTCTATTTTCTATAGCATAATCATTAGTAAATGATCACTTAATTTGTTAAGGATGTTTACATATGATTATCCTCTTGATCTCCTCCTTTACCATGTCCAATGAGAAGATCACTCACTCACTAGTGTAGTGATAAAGATGAATTTATGAGCTAGTCATATTCATCATGATACCTTTTTGTTTTAGGTCAATCCAGTGTATTTATGAATACTTGGACTAGTTGTGTTCATCCAAGTTATTTGTGAATACTTGGATTTGTTGTGTACATCCATTGCATATGTGTTTGCTTGGATTTGTGTTGTGTAAATCCAAGCTACATGTGTGTACTTGGATAAGTCTAGTTGAGTTGTAATAGATTTGATTAGGAGTTCTCACTAAACTATAAAGTGATGTGGTTGTGTCTTGTGAGTTCTCACTAAACTTTCAAGTGATTAGTAGTTGTGTTGTGTGAAGTTCTCACTTATCTTCAAAGTGAAGAGTCGTGAAGATTGGTTCTAGCTTTCGATTAGAACTCGACATCTAGCCTTGTGTCGTAAAATGCTGAAGTAGGCAACGTCGTGAAGATTGGTTCTACCTTAAGATTAGAACTCGACATCTAGCCTTGTGTCGTTAAATTGTGAAGTAGGCAACGTCGTGTAGATTGGTCCTAGCTAAAGATTAGGTCTCGACATTTAGCTTAGTGTCGGAAAATAATGTAAGCAACGATGTAAGGTTTTCTCCGCCAAGAAGGGAGCTTGTGGATATAATGGAAATCTCGAGTAGGTGTACTCGAGGAGTGGAGTAGAAACGAGGATAAAGCCTCGTTGTCGAACCACTATAAATCTTGGTGTCTTCCCACTAGGTTGTGTCCTTCTTTGCTCTTTACTTATTTCATTATCATTATACTTGCTTATTATTCTTGCTAGTGCATTTCAATTGAACCTAATCATTATACAACTTAGCTTTAAGTAAAAGATAGTTTTGATAAAAACCAAATTGAAAGCAATTTTAATTTGGTCACCAATCGAAGAGAAACTATTCAACCCCCCTTCTAGTTTCTACACTTTATGCTTCAGGGGAGGTTAGGTCACACCTTTAAGATTCAGGGTATCCATATGATGCTCATATATGATTCTAGATCATATCCACTCGTGAGTAAGGGTTTAGGACAATGAAAACTTGTTGCAAAGCTTGTTGGAACTCTGAGACCTTGAGGTACTATAATGTGTTGTCAAAACTCTTGATTGGGTAGCTTGCTGCACAAAATGGAGCTTTTGGATTCATGTTGCCAAGACCACTTGACCATAGAAAGGGAATGGTAGGGCTGGAGACCTGGGTATACATATTTCATTAGGTTGACCTAGTGCAAGGTTTACCTGTGTGTTGGGTTTTTCTTTCTAGGACTTTGCTGAATGGAGGACTCTAGAGTTCTATGTATCTAGCTTCCTTATGCAGGTTTGTGCATTAGGACAAATCTATTTAGCATTGGACTTTTAAGTTAATCTAATACCCTTAGGAAAGTTTCCCCTGCTTTTGATTTTCATTCCCCTGCTTGTATGACTTTCCCTGCTTTGCAAACGTTCCCCTGTTTGACCGTTGACCGACAATGACGTTACACTGTTTATAGCCCTTGGGCCTGCTTGTTTAATTTTTGGTTAAGGAATATTTTATTGTTTTCAAAAGATATTGTTGTCCCTAAATTTGGTGATGATCAAACAAGAAATAAAGAAGAAAGATAGATGAAAACAGATGAATTCTAGAGAGAGAAAGTGGATAGAGAAAAGAGAGAGAAGTGTGTGAAACTTTTGGAATATTAGATTAAGAAAAATGAAATCACCAACCCTCCTAACATGCTAGGAGGGTGCTTATATAGTCCACCCACATGCGGGCTTTCTATTGGACTATATTTGTTTTGGGCCGAGCTTGAATAAATGCTTATTACCTTGAAAGAGGCCTTTTAAGCTAGCCATCAAGCCCGTAATGTCATGACTATTTTAAATAACTATTACAATGTTCTAATAAATGTTACAATATAGACCTATGACCAAACATTCTTGTTTGACTCAATATTTTGAGGCTAATAATCTTCCCCAATGTGAGGTCATTCCTCTTTGATATTTGGAGATCAATGGAGATTATGAATCTCGTCATAAATGAGTCTTGAACGTGTAATAGTAGTCTTGTTCCTTCATGTTTTGATCTTTGATCCTTTGTCATTGTCTTTCGATTTTGTATTTTATCTTGAGATCTTCAAATTATCCTTGAGTTGTCTTTACCATCTTGCGATCTTGTGTCTTCATCAACATGCTCATACTTCACACCATCTTGAAAGCTTGCTAACAATCTCCTTTGAATAGAGGTCATTCCTCTACATTAATTGTTAAGGAAGATTTTGATCATCAGAGTTACGGAAGACTTTTGCTTTCTTGATTGTTGAATATGTCTTTCGGCATGAGTATGTGGTTTTGAATCTTTGACTTTGCTGAGTACACCGTAACGTCACCTTCTCGAGACAAAACTTAGACACAGACTGAATGGCTTTGACATTCCTCCTAAATCGGTAGCGTTTTACCTTCAGTCGGTGAAGACCCTTACACGATATTATATATCGTACCTATGATTAGGTAGATTCAATTAAGAACCTCCTTGACAGGGTTTCGTAGCTGTACTAGCCGTTCTCTTTACTCGAACGTCTCAAAGCAAGACTGCGAACATAAAGAGTGAATCAATTGGATACATATCCGCTTGATTAAAGTCGACAATTCAAATTCTTGAAACAAGTTTGATTCTTAAAGAATCTTACCATTGTTGCTTTCCAACTGACACAAGCTTGATTCATAAAAAATCTCGTAAGTTAGCTACCGTAGCGCTGTTTGATGTTGACGCTAGAAGGATTTCCATTCGTCACTGTGAATATTAATGAATATCGCTCTGAATGTTCTGGCATGACCATAAAGATATTGCGTAGAAACTTGAAACGAGTTGGAATCAATTTAGAATCAAACCACTGTTGTTTTTTAGTTTTACATATGGCTAATTCATAAAGAATATTACATATGAGCTATCACAGTGCTGCTTGATGTTAAAACTGGAGGGATTTCCATTCATCATTGTGAATACCAAGTAGTATCACTCTGAGTGTTCTAGAAATATCGCAAGGATATAGCGTAGGACTCTCTTCTTTGTCATTCCGTGTGTCCTAACGAGATTTGATTGATCTCTTGGCTCTAGACTCGATTTGTGCACTTTTAGTGGTCGGAGGCTAGAGCAGATGCCACCTATTCAATATCTACTATCTCAGAGTGAGAAAGTCAATGGAAGTTGTATTGATCTCCGTGACAATAAAACAAACTTCTTTTGAGAGAAGCCTGAGTCAGCTGGGGAGGGGTTGTGCATTACGTCACTGGGTCCATGATGCGTGTCTTTATGATGTGTTGACTCGGTTTCTGCCTTAGTTGTATGGAGGGATAATTTCTTTACACCCTTTATCCTTACATTTCTTTTTCATTCTTCAACCCCTTTAATGCTTACCAAGACATCATTACTAGCACCTAGTTGTGATTGTTCCAGTGTTAGCATCAGTACTTAGTCGACATTCAACTACATTTACATTCTACTCCATCTTTCTTAAGGACTTCTAATAATCCATTGGATTGTCCCTGGAAAGATCCCTCCGGTTCTGGTTGGATCATAGAACTTAGGCCTAACCACCCTTTTGACACCAATAGCGTCATGGATTAAAGATGTTATGGGTATTTTGATCGTAACCATAAGTTCTTGAGTCTTCAGATCACATTTTAATCACATTTTCTCCCCTATCTATAATATATAAACTCGTTTGATATTATAGATACCAAATTTGATTTAAATATATTGTGAAAAATAGTCTTAAAAAGTTTTGGGAGAAAAATGTGTCAAACTTAGCATGAATTAATTGGAACGCTCCCCCTTAAAAATTGATCCAATTGAATTGTCATTACGAGGATATGATCCACATTAAACTTTTGAGGATAGGAGTTGTTGAACACATAATTTTTGAAAGATTTTGAATATCATTGAAAAATTCTTGAAAAAATTATGTTCAACGCTTTTCGAAAACCATTTCTTTTTGGCGACATGGTATTTCTAAAGCATAAACATGAGTTCATAGACGTTGAATGTCTTGACGAATCCACTCAAGTGTAAGAAGAGTTCTCTTCTTTTGTTGAGGGTAAGAGCACTAAATCGAACACTCCCCCGTGAATATCGATCCGGGTTGCAATCTGAAATTGATTACAAGCCATTGTGTTGAGCTCAAAATGTTGAATGTTTTGTGACAAGCTCAACCCAAGATAGATTGCTCTACCCGTTGTTGGAAATATTGTCCAAAAGAGACAATTTCCTTTATTAAAAAACAGAAATAACATGTTTTGAAGAATATTTACAACTTACATTCGAGCTTTATGTACGCACCCGTGTCGTTATTGAGCGAGATTTCTAGGCACGTCCATATTATCGATACTGAAAGACATGTCGAGAAGAATATTTTTGGATTTTCAAATATTTTTATTTTTTCTAATAATATTTACATGTAGATGTTTGGGAGGATCTATCAAGCAGGCTTCTTTGCCAGAATCTCCAGTTCTGCTGGAGTCAAACATCTCATACCAATTTGCCTAAGTAGATACGTAAACCTCTCTTTTGAAAGAGCTTTTGTAAACAAGTCAGCTAATTGGTAATCAGTTCCAACAAAGTATAGTTCAATGATACCCCTTTCAACTTATTCCTTAATGAAGTGATATCTGACATCAATGTGCTTCGTGTGGGAATGCTGTACCTGATTGAAAGAGATGGCTATGGCAGACTTTGAGTCACAGTACATAGGTACTTTATCAAAGTGGAAGCCATAATCCGTGAGATGTGTTCACATCCAAAGAAATTGAGCACAACACGCAGATAGAGACACATATTCCGCTTCGGCTGATGACTGTGACGTGCAATCCTGCTTCTTGGAAGTCCATCCCACGAGCTTATCTTAACCTAGAAATTGTACACCACCAGAAGTACTTTATTGTGTATCAAGAGACCCTGCATGATCAGAATCTGAATAGGCCGTTAGAAAGAAACCGGTTTCCCTCAAATACCAAAGTCCCATGTGAATGGAATTCTTAATGTACCGAAAGATCCGTTTAACCTCCTTGAGGTGTTTTTCAGTGGGCCGTGCTTGATATTGTACACAATAACACGTATCATGTGATATATCTAGTCAGCTTGCTGTTAAGTACATGAGGGAGCCGAGCATGGAACGCTATCTCGTTTGATCTATGGTATCTCCCTCCAAATCAGCATCTATGGATGTGGTTGATAATGGTGTCCCAACAGGGTCACGTGAGGTCATACCATGCTTTTTGATTATCTCTTGAAAATACTTAGCTTGGTTAATAAAGAGACCACTTGGGGATTGGTGAACTTGAATTCCTAGAAAGAATTTTAGTTTGCCCATCATTGACATTTCAAATTTGTTGTGCATTACTTTTTCAAACCATTTTGAATGTTTTGGGTTTATAGACCCGAAAATAATGTCATCAACATAAATCTACACAAGCAAAATTTCATCCCCATAGTTATAAGTGAACAAAGTTAGATCAATGGAACCTTTTGAGAAACCTTTGGATACCAGAAATTTCGAGAGCTCGTCGTACCACGCCCTTGGAGCTTGCTTGAGCCCATAAAGTGATTTGTGGACACGATACACCTTATCAGGATAAAGAGGATTGACAAATCCTTCCGGCTGTGTGACATAGACTTCTTCCTTCAAAGGACCGTTAAGAAATGCCGTCTTTACGTCCATTTGATAAACGATGAATCCCTTACGTGCAACATAAGCAAGGAAAATCCTGACCGCTTCCATACGAGCTACCGATGCAAATGATTCTTCTAAATCAATACCCTCCTTCTGTCCATACCCTTTAGCCACTAGCCTTGATTTATTTTTAATGATCGTGTTTTCTTCATCCATCTTATTTTTCCAGATCCAACAAAGATTTAATGGTGTTACATCGTATGGTCTGTCAACAAGTTCCCAGACTTTAAGTCTTTCAAACTGTTGAAGTTCATCCGTCATCGATTCAATCCAAGCATGATCTGCCAAGGCTTCTTTGATATTTGTTGGTTCAGTTGTACTCACGGCGAGTGAGAACATACAAACATCACCATCAGATTCAAGTTTTCGTCTTGTACGAATGGGCTATGAAGGGTTTCTAATTACTTGAACCGAAGGATGATCTCGGGTCCAATGATGTGTTGAAGGATGTCGTTGGTAGAATGTATGCATATTTGACGGATCTACATGTTGAGTAGAAGACTCTCTAATTTCATGTACCGGTGTACCGAATGGATTGATAAAGTCGTCTTCGTCATTTAATGCCTGGTCTGCTTGATTTGTGTTCTCTGGAGCAATGATAGTAGTTGTGGATGTTGTAGGATCAATCGTTGATGTGATATTCCGAGGAGGTAAATCTGCAGCAACCCGTGCTAAAGTAGATGAAGTTTTATCCTTTTGTTGACGATGATCGGTATCATCATTCTTATCACGAGTGACAACGGAAGAATTCCATACAACATGTTTCTCCCCTGTGAAATATTCATCAAACATTGGTCCATATAACATCTCCAACTCTTCAAGTGTCGTGTCCACTGTCATATCTGCTCTTGGAACATGTTCAGGAACCAGCTTTGAACTTGACGGTTCATTGCTGTGGTCTTGAGTTCCGTGTTCCGTACGGTTGTACACAAAAGTATTTTCTCGTTGTGGATCGGGACTTAAACTGTTTTGTTCAAGTGCCATTTCTTGTAACTCATCAAATCTGATATGAATAGTCTCGACTATCAATTTTTTTTCCTTGTTGTACACTCTATATCCCTAGGACTGAGTTGAGTATCCCACTAGAATACATGCATCACCTTTCTCTTTCATCTTATCCAGATTTTCACCATCTCGTATAATGTAATAAGTACATCCAAAAACATGAAGGTGTTTGAGTAAAGGTTTTCAATCATGAATATATGATATGGTGTCTTTTCGTGTCTTGGGATAATTAAGGATCGGTTTTGTGTGTAGCATGCGGTTGACACGGCTTTGGACGAAAATAATACTGGAAGTTTTGAAGCTAATAATAATGTTCGAACAGCCTCAACTAAATTACGGTTTCGTATTTCAACAACGTCGTTTTGTTCAGGTGTTCTAGCAATAGATGTTTCGTGTTCAATACCTTCGGCTTCAAATAATTCTACAAAGTTGAATTCAAGAATTTTGTGCCTCTGTCAGTACGTACCACTTTTACTTGAGCTTGAAGACCACATTGTATTAGCTTAAGGAAGTTAATCAGAATCTCCGGTGTTTCATCCTTGGACCTCAAGAAGTGAGTCCACGTGTACCTTGAGTAGTCATCGACAATTACCATAAAGTATTTCTTCCCATTGATGCTTTGAACACGCATGGGGCCACATAAATCTATATGAAGAATATCTAACCTTTCTTTAGAGCTTGGTGTAGACTTTGTCTTGAAACTACTCCATTTAACTTTACAAAGCTCACAAGAAGAACAAAGATGATCCTTGATGAATTTCAATCTTGGAAGGCCTCTCACAATATCTTTCTTGGAAAGCTAGTTGATGGTATCAAAATTGAGATGAGATAGTCGTTGATGCCATAACCATGCCTGAGTCGTTGAAGCTTTTGCCATGAAGTAAATTGGAGTAGTAGAAGTTGTGTCGTGAAGTGAAATAGTGTAGAGATCAGTACCCCGTGAACCGGTAAGTAAGTCATTCCCATCATAATCACGAACAAAACATGTGTTCTTTCTGAAAGCAACCTCCAAATCTGCATCACATAATTGACCAACACAGAAAAGATTGTGATTGAGCCATTGGACGTAGTATACCCTTTTGATCGTTATATTCCCTTGAACCAAATCTCCGTATCCTAGGATCGGTGAAAATTGATCATTTCCGAATCGGACCGTACCAAGGAACTTCTTCACGAAGTTAATTAGAAGCTTGAGATTCCCCATCATGTGCTTCATGCATGCGGAGTCCATTATGAAGAGAATTATTTGTATCACCTACAGGAGAATTAGAACACGATGGAGCATTTGCTAAATTGGATACCATGTTAGTTGTGATTTCAGAATCATTAGTGTCCTTAGCAAATTTTAAAGACATAATAACACTCGTTGTCACATTTTCTGACCTAACTTTAGACACCCATTTATATCCTGGAGGACATTCATTAGAAAACTACCATTTCCAAGATTTGCTAGGAGACTCATATAATACCCAAATTCTGCTTCTAGGGTTCTTAGTGGTGGAGTCTGATGCAATACTTTTCTTAGTGGGGGTTACACTAGGATGGTTCACTTTGCGTTTGGGTTTACTAACACTAATAGGCATCATAACTTGCTTCTTAGTTCTAGTATCTACGCCTTTCACATTATTCATAGCACACATAGAATGATCAGCATTAGCACATTTTCCACATTCCACAAAAAAATAACATTTAAAGCATTCAAAGCAGTCGAATCATTCAAATCGTCATTACATGCGATTACAAACATTTTATTCTTAAAAACATGAAAATTCCTAGGGTGTTCTTCTACTTCATTCATCTTCCCTTGAATTTTGTTTTGCCACACATTTCATTCATTCGAGTGCTCTTAAGCTGAGGCCGACTAACACTAGCAGTGGAGACTACTCCTGTAGTAGAAGACACACAAGTATTAGTGTTTCTAGAAGTCTGAGGCGATTGACTAACTTTGTTTGTGGGTTTAGTGGTCATTCTATACATCCCTGATTTAATCACATTATCGTGCTTAATGCTTGGTGCTAGAGTATTCCTTATGGGTTGATTCTGTAGTAACCTTTCCTTTCCATCCATCTTGGGGGCAAACACAGGTTTTGCAAACGAGGAATTTGAGAAAGCGGATGGTTTTCCCAAGATAGAGGGTCTATTCACTTTATAGGCATTAGGTTGTCTAACAACAGATTTCTTAACGCTAGGTTCCACAACTTTACCACCCATCTTAGCAACGACTTTCTTCAACTCTGCTATTGTTATGTCTTTTTCTTGTAACTAAACTTTCAAATCCGCAATATCACAACTTTTTTCATTTAGTAATCGACATGACTCATATAATTTTACTTTCAAAGGTGTATCATTTGAAAACCTGCCAACTTTGTTTTGCAAAGCAAGTTCAAGTGAATGACAATGTTATTGAAGATAATCATATCTATGTTGAAGTAACGAAAACTCTTTTTGGTCAACTTAATTGGAAAGCTCAGTTTCAAGACGTTCACACTCTTTGACTTGATCAAGATATTTGCATGCAACATAAGAATATTGATCGATATCAACACAAGATGTAACATAGACACACATAATATCATTTGAGAGGCATTCTTGCAAGAGTAGATCATATGCTATAGAAAAATCGTCTCTTTCAGGTTGATGGTCGTCAATTTCTTTTTCAAGAGATTCCACATATTTCAAATCGTCAAACATTTCTTGCTCTATTAACTTTTAAAATTCCAAAGCATGTTTCTTTGTTCTTTCCGCTAGAGGAATCAAAATAGTTTTCACAAGAATAGTTATATCGTGAGGAATTTCTTTATCGCCTTTCAAAAGTTCACGTTTTTTCCAGTCATCATCAACAACCTTTTTGAAATTTTCAATGTTACTCTTAAGAATACTAAGTGCTTGCTTACTCTTGCTTAAAGAAGCTTGATGCGGCAAGTACCCGATATATTTTGAAACATTAGTTTTCTTAGTGGCAAACACTTGTCTCTTATTTGTGCACATTCGTAAAATATTTGCTCACGAGACTTCTGTTTTTGTGGTTTGAAAATTTCATAAAGACTATTTTCATAAGCATAATTATATGGTTTTATAAAGTCTTTATTCACTAGTGATCTACTCTCCTCTTCAAAACATAGTGACTCATCACTATCGGGCCTAACAAGAAGACAATCAAGGTCGGTCCATTAGGACTCGTCAAGATATAGGCGTCGGTTCTCATATTAAGCTTGCTCGAGGTACTTAGGACTAGAAAAACTAGCTTTACCCTTGAAAAACGAACGAGGTGCCAACATTCGCATAGTTTGAATAGATTGATTTGTTTTATAAACAATTTTCTTATAAAAATCAATTTGAACTTCAAGTTCCACGACTTTGTCAATGTCTTTAGCTTGTTTAATTTTGAAATCTTTTTGTAAGTTAGCAACCTCTTCCGTTTTTACAGTGACTAGTTTAGTTTTATCTTCTTGATTTGAGTTAACTCATTCACTTTGGTGGTATCCAGATACGTTTTGTGTCTCCGTACTTAAAGAGGTGTTATACCTCCGTTTCTCTTGTTCTAAAAGCTTAAGGGTTTCATTGTATTTGATTTCAAAAGCATCCTTGACAGTAGTAATGACACTCCCTTTGTACCTTGAAAGCTCTTTGTCTTTTTAAAGAAGCTCAGCTCTGCAACTTACAAGAAGCTCACTAGATTTTATATCTACACCTTTGTTTTCTTTAAAATTTTGAGTGAGTGTAGCGTTTGCCTTCTTTAATTGCTTTTGACTCTTTTTAGTTTCTTTGACATCTTTTTGTAAAGAAGCAATTAAGTTAGCAAGCGCAATACGCTCCTCATCATCAGCATACTTGTAACACCCCGGTTGGATAAATGGACCGTTACGTGTATTTATGGCGTGTCATCAAAGCATGCAAGGCAATGTTTTAAACATTAACTGACCATACGGAAATACTGGAATTAAACATCGGTAGTCCAAATCATAAGCTCAAAATATAAAGATTTAAGTACTGAAAGAAAAGGACGAAACAGTGTCCAAACAACCAAAGTAATGTGTGTGCATAAAAATAAAGGAGTCTGGATAGCTCCCATCCAAATGCACGTACTCTCTTAGAAGTCCTAAGATCGTCCCTGTGTACCTGCCGTTTGGAAACATGAAAGGAAACTACGGCTGAGCATAATGCTCAGTGAACGGATATAGCATGATAAGAATGTACTGAAAGTAATGGAATAGAAGACAACAATGAAGTTATAAGACTGATATGTAATATGTGGTAGAACTCTGCATAAACTCTGAGAAACCTGGTTCATATATACTGAAACTGAAATATAACTATTAATTCTGAAAACATGCATTTACTGTATTTTAATTGCCAGAACTTATATAGGTCACGTGCTGTAACAACCGTGCATGAAGAACTGGAGGGGTGACCTCGTCATGCTGTAGAGGGGTAACCTCTAAATAACTGTACTGGGTGGAGGGATCAGCTCCAATGTGAAGGATGTAGAGCACACACCACATTCACCCTGATAACTTGTAAACTGATAAGCCTAGGATGCATCCATACGCCCCACTAAACATACATATAAAAATGGCCAACCTGAACATGAGTGGGACGATGCAGGATATCACTCTCCTGCGTGTGAGTCACGACACCGGTGCCTCTAGTGCCGTGGTTACGGTACCTCCGTAACTAGTACATAAACTAGTCGTGCTTGTATATAATGCTCAGGCAATTTATTTAGTTATTAACATGATTACTGATAAGCTTAAACATATACTGGGGAAAAACATTTGGCTGAGGAAGGGGAATCCTAATCATGCATAAAAAGGAAGTCCTTACTGAAAGGACGGAAATCCGTACCTCGTGTCGAGTAACCGACCGAGATCAACTGACAGAAAATCTACTCTGATTTCACACGAGCTACATGAATAAGGGACGTGAATAAGTAAACTGATATTCGCTTATTTAATTTCATGTTCTTATTGGCCTTTCATTTATTTATTTTATTTATGAAATTCCGTACGTATATTAATTGCTAAATCTGATCTTATAATAATTCATTTTAATGTATTATCGTTCTACTATTTGTTACGGTACAAACGTATTTCTGACGCTATAGTAATACTATATTAAGTATCCTGCTAAAATTGAAGGTTTCTTAAATTAGAAAGTTCCCAAAATAATTTAATTCATTTATTAAAATTATACCCTTTTAAATATTAAAGAACTATTTTAATTTAATACATTTAAAATATATTTTAAACATTTATAAAACAATTAGATTAAAAAGGTATAATATAAAAATATTCATTTTATTTATTATAATAATGTCCCGAGCCTACCGAGATACCCCATCTCGGTCGCACTAAACAAATAAAAAAATTAAGCTTAAATCTGCCTATAAGAAATTAACGACAGAAAAACTGTCGTTAAAAACTGTCGCTAAAACTGAGTTTTTCGAAAAACTGTCATTACTATGAATCTGCGACAGAAATTAGCGTCGCTAATCTCAAATAAAATTTTCTTTTAATTACTGTTTAAAAAATTCCCACTGTTTCTCATATTCTTCCCACTGTTTTCATCGTGTTCCCACTGTTGTCACAGTCCCAAACGCATCCTTAATAATTAAATAATCCGTGGCAGCCCCCTTTTTGGGTCGAACATGGCCCTAGCCGCCCTTGTGTGGGTCACGGCTGGGCAGGGCTGAAGTCATCGAGGCCTTAGGGTCTCGGTGTGTTAAACCAAAACACCCCCGATCGCCTGGCTAAACAAACACGCCCCTTTCTTTGGGTCTTTTGACCCTCGGTCGACCAACAGCAGACTACACCGAGACCCACAATGGTCTCAGTTTTGATCACCAACCCAAGACCCGACACCCCCATAATCAGGCGGTTGTGGTGATTCGAAAACCATCTCATGAAACAACCCACAAACCCTAATTCGTTATTTTATGTGCTGTTTTCTGGATTTATTTATAAAAACGTTTTCTCCTTGATTCATCAAAACTTAATTCGTGATTTATATAAACTGATATAAAGAAGAGATAAATACCGTAGTTGTTTGATAACGGAAAGGTAAGTACACGGATTACTAGATCAAAACACAGCCCGACCTCCTTTCTTTTCTTCTATTATCCGGCGGCTACAAGGGATTAGGAAACCCTAATCTTTATTTTTTTTTGTTCGACTGAGTGGAAAGGAGGGGTTAAAGTCCCGTGTTTTTTTTTTTTTTTACAATGGGCTTGAGCCCAAAATTTCTTTTATTTAAAACAAACCGGCCCTTTTACTTTCTTACTCCTTTTTTTTTTATTTTTTTTATATACTTGTATATATTATTTCTCGCGTTTGTTTTCGTTAATAATTTCTACGTAAAATAGTCTAATTAATTAAACCGCGTATTTACATTTCCCGATTTAAATACGGGTTTTACAATTCTTCCCCTCTAAAAAGAATAATTCGTCCCCGAATTAAGGATACGGCCGTACTGGGTTTTACAATTCTTCCCCTCTAAAAGAAGAATTCGTCCCCGAATTATAAGGTATTTAAGCTGACTGGAGTAAAAGTCGAAAGTGCTAATAAGCTGGAAGATATAAAAGCTGAAAAGACATACCTGAATCAAAACTGAAAGTGAGGATACGAAGTCCGTATAGACTCCTCTGTTTCCCAAGTGGCCTCCCGCTCGGTATGGTTCCTCCACAGGATTTTGACGAAAGGAATGGTCTTCCTTCTCATAACTCGATCCTGGCGATCTAAAACTGCTTCGGGTTCCTCTATATAAGATAGATCCTCCCAAATCTGATCGAGTGGATAATTCACTTTGTGAAGCTCATGATAGTTGTACCCTCTGAGTAATGATACATGAAACACGTTGTGGACGTGTGAAAGCTGAGGTGGTAACGCCAACCAATATGACACTTCACCAATACGTTCAAGGATTTCGAACGGTCCGATGTAACGTGGGCCGAGCTTGCCCTTGAGGCCAAAACGTCTGACGCCGCGTGCGGGTGATACTTTGAGGAACACACGATCCCCAGTCTGAAATGATAGATCTCTGCGATGCTTGTCGGCGTAACTCTTCTGGCGAGTACGCGCTTCTTGCAGCTTTGCCCTAGCAATGGCGACCTTTTCATTGGTCAGTTCTATTAATTCTGGTCCTTCAATCAACCGTTCTCCTACTTGATCCCAACAAATAGGAGCACGACATTTCCTGCCGTATAACATCTCGAATGGAGCACGCTTGATACTAGAATGCCAACTGTTGTTGTAGGCAAACTCGACCAAGCAAATATAGTCATCCCAGTGTCCTGTCCATTCTAATGCACATGCGCGTAGCATGTCCTCCAAGGTCTGGATGGTACGCTCTGACTGACCATCCGTCTGCGGATGGAAAGCTGTGCTGAGCTTGAGCCTAGTTCCCCAAGCTTTATGCAAACCTTCCCAGAAATGAGAAGTGAAACGTGGGTCCCTATCTGATATAATTTCTGAAGGTGTACCATGTAACCGTAAAATTTCCTTGGTGAATAGTTCTACTAATTTACTGACTGCGAAATCTTTACAGATAGGAATGAAATGTGCCGACTTGGCCAAACGATCGACAACAACCCAGATTGCATCATGTCTTCGTTGAGTCTGTGGTAGTCCGGTGACAAAATCCATAGAGATCTTGTCCCATTTCCACATTGGAATATCTAATGGCTGGAGAAGACCACTGGAACGCTGTTGCTGTATCTTAACCTGCTGGCAGGTTAAGCATTTTGACACAAAAGTTTCAACATCCTGTTTCATGCTGCTCCACCAGAAATGCTGCTTAAGATCGTGGTACATTTTTGTGGAACCTGGATGGATAGAGAACAGAGAGCTATGAGCCTCAGTCATTAAGGCTTCTCTGAGAGCAGGGTCTTCTAGAACGCAGAGTTTGGTACCCTGCCATACGATACCATCGTCATCGATGCGAAATTCGGTCTTGCTGGTCAATGTTCTGGACTATCGCCCAGATTTCACCATCATCCTTTTGTGCGGCTTTAATCCTAGAGAGTAAATCTGGTTCTACCCTCAAACTAGCCTAGTATCCCCTCTGTCCGCGTACTAAGAGCTCAATATCATACCACTCTAAGTCCCGCATAATTTCTTCCTGAACTTTGATGCCATTTATCATACCTGACTTTCTGCTAAGGGCATCTGCTACTACATTTGCTTTACCTGGGTGATACTGGATATTAGTGTCATAGTCTTTCAGCAGTTCTAACCTTCGCCTCTGCCTCATGTTCAGCTCTCGCGGGTAAATATGTACTTGAGACTTTTGTGATCGGTGAAAATATCACACGACTCACCGTATAGATAATGCCTCCAGATTTTAAGGGCGAAAACGACTGCTGCGAGCTCTAGATCATGAGTAGGATAATTTTTCTCATACGGCTTCAGTTGACGCGAAGCATATGCAATGACTTTCCCATGCTGCATAAGAACACAACCTAAGCCCTTTCCTGAAGCGTCACTGTAAATCTGATAACCACCTGTACCGGATGGAAGTGTAAGTATCGGTGCTGAGATCAAACGATGCTTGAGTTCCTCAAAACTCTGTTCTCTCTCCTCGGTCCATATAAACTTCTCACCTTTTCGCATAAGTTGGGTCAATGGTAATGCCAAACGTGAGAAGTTTTCCACAAACCTGCGGTAATAACCCGCCAACCCAAGAAAACTACGTATCTCTGTGACAGACGTCGGTCTTGGCCATTTGGTGATAGCCTCCACCTTTGCAGGATCCATAGTGATTCCTTCTGCAGAAACAATATGACCTAGAAACACCACCGTATTCAGCCAAAACTCGCACTTCGAAAATTTAGCATATAGCTTTTCTCGTCTGAGAATCTGCAAAACTGTACGAAGATGATTCTCATGTTCCTCTTTGGATTTGGAGAAAATAAGGATATCATCGATGAATACGATCACAAACTTGTCTAAAAATTCGTGGAAGACTCTGTTCATCAAGTCCATAAATACTGCAGGCGCATTCGTGAGACCGAATGACATAACAACAAACTCGTAATGACCGTACCTCGTGCGAAAAGCAGTTTTGGATATATCCTGCTCTTTTACACGCAGCTGATGGTAGCCTGATCGTAGATCGATTTTTTAGAAGTGCTTGGCACCCTGAAGCTGATCGAATAAATCGTCAATACGAGGAAGTGGATAACGGTTACGAATAATGAGCTTATTCAACTCACGATAGTCAATACACAAATGCATACTACCATCTTTCTTCTTGACAAACAAAACTGGAGCGCCCCAAGGTGACACGCTTGGACGGATGAAAACCCTTTCTAGAAGTTCCTGAAGCTGATCTTTCAGTTCCTTAAGCTCTACAGGAGCCATACGGTAAGGCTATAGATACTGGTTCTGCACCTGGAATGAGATCGATACCAAATTCTACCTCTCGCATGGGAGGTAAGCCTAGGAGTTCCTCTAAAAAGACATCTGGAAAATCTGACACCACTGGCTGATCAATAATTGAAGGTGCCTCGGAAGTCGTGTCATGAACTGTAGCTAGGAAACCCTCACAACCATGGTATAATAAGGTACGAGCCTGTAAAGCTGAAATGATCTGAACATGTCTTCCTGGTAGGAAGCCCCGGTGAATATACTCTGGTGTCTGGACAAATGGACCGTTACGTGTATTTATGGCGTGTCATCAAAGCATGCAAGGCAATGTTTTAAACATTAACTGACCATACGGAAATACCGGAATCAAACATCGGTAGTCCAAAACATAAGCTCAAAATATAAAGATTTAAGTAGTGAAAGAAAAGGACGAAACAGTGTCCAAACAACCAAAGTAATGTAATGTGTGCATAAAAATAAAGGAGTCTGGATAGCTCCCATCCAAATGAACGTACTCTCTTAGAAGTCCTAAGACCGTCCCTGTGTACCTGCCGTTTGGAAACATGAAAGGAAACTACGGCTGAGCAACGCTCAGTAAACGGATATAGCATGATAAGAATGTATTGAAAGTAATGGAATAGAAGACAACAATGAAGCTATAAGACTGATATGTAACATGTGGTAGAACTCTGCATAAACTCTGAGAAACCTGGTTCATATATACTGAAACTGAAATATAACTATTAATTCTGAAAACATGCATTTACTGTATTTTAATTGCCAGAGCTTATATAGGTCACGTGCTGTAACAACCGCGCATGAATAACTGGAGGCGTGACCTCGTCATGCTGTAGAGGGGTGACCTCTAAATAACTGTGCTGGGTGGAGGGATCAGCTCCAATGTGAAGGATGTAGAGCACACACCACATTAACCCTGATAACTTGTAAACTGATAAGCCTAGGATGCATCCATACGCCCCACTAAACATACATATAAAAATGGCCAACCTGAACATGAGTGGGACGATGCAGGATATCACTTGGATAAGTGGACCGTTATGTATATTTATGGCGTGTCATCAAAGCATAAGGTAAATGTCCTAAAACATTAACTGACCATAACGGGAATACCGGAATCAAACATCCGTAATCCAACCTAAGCTCAAAACATGAAAAAAAATTAAATACTAAAGGAAAGGACTAAACGATGTCCAAATAAGCGGAATAATATAAGAAGTGCATAAAGTAAGAAGTCCGGATAGCTTCCATTCAATGCACATGCTCTCAGAATCCTAAGAGCGTCCTGGTGTACCTGCCGTTAGAACATGAAAGAACTACGGCTGAGCATAACGCTCAGTGAACGGATATAAAGCATGATAAGGAATTGCTAAAATGAAACAGATGATGAAATACTAGAGCTGTAAGTCTGATAAGTGAAGTTTCAGCGGAAATCTGTGTATAATCTGTAAAGTCTGATTTATAATTAATAAAGCTGAACTGTTATCTGTTAAATCTGAAAACATGCATTTACTGTATTTTAATTGCCAGAGCTTATGTAGGTCACGTGCTGTAACAACCGTGCATGAATAACTGGAGGGGTACCTCGTCATGCTGTAGAGGGGTGACCTCTAAATAACTGTAGAGGGGTGACCTCTAAATAACTGTAGAGGGGTGACCTCTAATTACTGTGCTGGGTGGAGGGATCAGCTCCAATGTGAAGGATGTAGAGCACACACCACATTCACCCTGATAACTTGTAAATTGATAAGCCTAGGATGCATCCATACGCCCCACTAAACATACATATAAAAATGGCCAAACTGAACATAAGTGGGATGATGCAGGATATCACTCTCCTGCATGTGAGTCACGACACCGGTGCCTCTAGTGTCGTGGTTACGGTACCTCCTAACTAGTACATAAACTGGTCGTGCTTGTATATAATGCTCAAGCAACTTATTTCATTTTTAACATGATTTCTGATAAGCTTAAACACATATGGGGAAAAACATTTGGCTGCAGACTGGGAATCCTAATCATGCATAGAAAGGAAGTCCTTACTGAAAGGACGGAAAATCCGTACCTCGTGTCCCGTAATGAAAATAAGAATGAAAGCTGAAAGATATACTCCGACTTCACGGATACTACATAAATAAGGAACGTAAAATGAGTTGACTAATATCTGTTTAGTTTTACTGATCTTAACTGTTCTTAGTTTAATTTATTAAGCTAAGTCTTAACTTGATTAAATTAATAAGCCATGATTATTTCTATTATAATTAAATATGCCAAAATAATTAGGCTATTACATTTGTTTTACTTTTAAATTCATATATCATGAAAAATTCATGCTTTATAAAACGTCATCTAAATAACTTCAAGTTGCATGGACATGACAAATCATTTGTGATTTATCAAGTTAACTACTTTCATTATAACTATAGTTATAAGGACATGACAAATCAGTTTGTTAAAGGTGAGCTATATGATACTAGGTGACATAGATTTGACATGAATATTAACAAATGCAACGTAGGTACAATTCAATAATATACCTTCGAGCTAACTGAGTACCGAGATCAAAATCTAACGAGTACTAACACCAACTCGAACAAGAACAATATAGTTCAATGGAATACGATCGAACTTCGGTACATCACTAATATATAGCAGATCAACACAAATCAGCCCTCACACAAACAAAAAACCACCTGCGAACAAACTTTCACGGGCCAATCAAATTAATCTAAGCCGAAACTCCAGTCACGAACGATAACCCGACTCTAAAAATCCCCGTCGTGATGAACCGAATGCTAGATCAGGACCTAGCCAAAGCTCAATCTAACATGAAGTCTTAATATTCAATGTCCAATGTATACCATGCACGATGCAGGATAGCGGAGACGAAAACACGGACATAAATTTGATAAAATGAGTAGTGTTTGATGTGGCTAAACTTTGCTTATGAAGTGCACTTCTCTTCCTCCCTCTTGTTTTTGTTTCTTGAAGCTGATTATGATGAAGACAGAGAGCAGTGGGAACCTTTTAGTAAACAGTGGCAACCGGCTCAAGGCCGGTGGCTACTGTTGGTTGTCGACAGGTGGGGGAACACAGCAAAAATGGACTGTTGGGCTCGGTTTGGGCTTGACCCGAGACATGAATGTCTCGGGAGGGTTTTGACACGAATTCGGGTTACGCGGTTACGCGTAAATTAACAAAGGGCGTTTGGTTTAACTTTCTTTCAAATTAAAGTTTTGATTTTAATTATTTAAATGAATAATCAAATATAAAATATTTACCTTAATTTAATTAACTTTTATTAAATTAATCGTGTTCTATTATTTATTTATTTAATACTTGATTATAGGTAATGATTAATTAATTATGAAACCATTTTTTTTCTTGAAATGTTTTATTTTAGGAAACTTTCTAATTTTAGAAACTTTCTAATTATAACGAGTTACTATTTATAGTAATACCAGAATATACACTATACAGTAATCAGGAATACAGAGTACATTAAATCAGTAATATTAACGAACAGTCAGAAGTTATCGGATTATATACAAATAGTATATCAAGAATAAAATAAGTTAAACTATGAACATATAAGAATCAGAAACAGTAAATAGTAATCAGATAACTTATTACGCGTCCGTTATTTATGTAGTAACCCTGAAGTCGGAGTAGATCTTTCAGCTTTCGTTTCTATTTCATTACTGGACACGAGGTACGGATTTCCGTCCTTTCAGTAAGGACTTCCTTTCTATGCATGATTAGGATTCCCCGTCTTTAGCCAAATGTTTTCCCCAGTATATGTTTAAGCTTATCAGTAATCATGATTAATAACTAAATAAATTACCTGAGCATTATATACAAGCATGACCAGTTTATGTACTAGTTACGGAGGTACCGTAACCATGGCACTAGAGGCACCGGTGTCGTGACTCACATGCAGGAGAGTGATATCCTGCATCGTCCCACTCATGTTCAGTTTGGCCATTTTTATATGTATGTTTAGTGGGGCGTATGGATGCATCCTAGGCTTATCAGTTTACAAGTTATCAGGGTGAATGTGGTGTGTGCTCTACATCCTTCACATTAGAGCTGATCCTTCCACCCAGCACATTAATTAGAGGTCACCCCTCTACAGTTATTTAGAGGTCACCCCTCTACAGCATGACGAGGTCACCCCTCCAATTATTTATGCACCGTTGTTACAACACATGACCTATATAAGCTCTGGCAATTAAAATACAGTAAATGCATGTTTTCAGATTTAACAGATAACAGTTCAGCTTTATTATTTATAAATCAGACTTTATAGATTATACACAGATTTCCGCTGCAACTTTACTTACCAGTCTTACAGCTCCAGTATTTCATCATCTGTTTCATTTCAGTTATTCCTTATCATGCTTTATATCCGTTCACTGAGCGTTATGCTCAGCCGTAGTTCCCTTTCATGTTCTAACGACAGGTACACCAGGACACTCTTAGGATTATGAGAGCATGTGTATTTGGATGGAAGCTATCCAGACTTCTTAACTTATGTACTTACATTATTCTGCTTATTTGGACATTGTTTAGTCCTTTCCTTCAGTATTTTACTTTTCATGTTTTGGGCTTATGTTTGGATTGCCGATGTTTGATTCCGGTATTTCCTTTATGGTCAGTTAATGTTTTAGGACATCTACCTTATGCTTTGATGACACGCCATAAATACACGTAACGGTCCACTTATCCAAGTGGGGTGTTGTAACACCCCACTTGGATAAATGGACCGTTACGTGTATTTATGGCGTGTCATCAAAGCATGCAAGGCAATGTTTTAAACATTAACTGACCATACGGAAATACCGGAATCAAACATCGGTAGTCCAAAACATAAGCTCAAAATATAAAGATTTAAGTACTGAAAGAAAAGGACGAAACAGTGTCCAAACAACCAAAGTAATGTAATGTGTGCATAAAAATAAAGGAGTCTGGATAGCTCCCATCCAAATGCACGTACTCTCTTAGAAGTCCTAAGATCGTCCCTGTGTACCTGCCGTTTGGAAACATGAAAGGAAACTACGGCTGAGCATAACGCTCAGTGAACGGATATAGCATGATAAGAATGTACTGAAAGTAATGGAATAGAAGACAACAATGAAGATATAAGACTGATATGTAACATGTGGTAGAACTCTGCATAAACTCTGAGAAACCTGGTTCATATATACTGAAACTGAAATATAACTATTAATTCTGAAAACATGCATTTACTGTATTTTAATTGCCTGAGCTTATACAGGTCACGTGCTGTAACAACCGTGCATGAATAACTGGAGGGGTGACCTCGTCATGCTGTAGAGGGGTGACCTCTAAATAACTGTGCTAGGTGGAGGGATCAGCTCCAGTGTGAAGGATGTAGAGCACACACCACATTCACCCTGATAACTTGTAAACTGATAAGACTAGGATGCATCCATACGCCCCACTAAACATACATATAAAAATGGCCAACCTGAACATGAGTGGGACGATGCAGGATATCACTCTCCTGCATGTGAGTCACGACACCGGTGCCTCTAGTGCCGTGGTTACGGTACCTTCGTAACTAGTACATAAACTGGTCGTGCTTGTATATAATGGTCAGGCAATTTATTTAGTTATTAACATGATTACTGATAAGCTTAAACATATACTGGGGAAAAACATTTGGCTGAAGACGGGGAATCCTAATCGTGCATAAAAAGGAAGTCCTTACTGAAAGGACGGAAATCCGTACCTCGTGTCCAGTAACCGACCGAGATCAACTAACAGAAAGTCTACTCTAATTTCACGCGAGCTACATGAATAAGGGACGTGAATAAGTAAACTGATATTCGCTTATTTAATTTCATGTTCTTATTGGCCTTTCATTTATTTATTTTATTTCTGAAATTCCGTACGTATATTAACTGCTAAATCTGATCTTATAATAATTCATTTTAATGTATTATCGTTCTACTATTTGTTACGGTACAAACGTATTTCTGACGCTATAGTAATACTATATTAAGTATCCCGCTAAAATAGAAGGTTTCTTAAATTAGAAAGTTCCCAAAATAATTTAATTCATTTATTAAAATTATACCCTTTTAAATATTAAAGAACTATTTTAATTTAATACATTTAAAATATATTTTAAACATTTATAAAACAATTAGATTAAAAAGGTATAATATAAAATTATTCATTTTATATATTATAATAATGTCCCGTGCCTACCGAGATACCCCATCTCGGTCGCACTAAACAAATCAACAAATTAAGCTTAAATCTGCCTATAAGAAATTAATGACAGAAAAACTGTCGTTAAAAACTGACGCTAAAACTGAGTTTTTCCAAAACTGTCATTACTATGAATCTGCGACAGAAATTAGCAAATCTGTCGCTAATCTCAAATAAAATTTTCTTTTAATTACTATTTAACGAATTCCCACTGTTTCTCATATTCTTCCCACTGTTTTCATCGTGTTCCCACTGTTGTCACAGTCCCAAACGCATCCTTAATAATTAAATAATCCGTGTGTTTTGGCAGCCCCCTTTTTGGTTCGAACCTGGCCCTAGCCGCCCCTGTATGGGTCACGGCTGGGCAGGGCTGAGGTCATCGAGGCCTTAGGGTCTCGGTGTGTTAAACCAAAACACCCCCGATCGCCTGGCTAAACAAACACGCCCCTTTCTTTGGGTCTTTTGACCCTCGATCGACCAACAGCAGACTACACCGAGACCCACAGTGGTCTCGATTTTGATCACCAACCCAAGACCCGACACTCCCATAATCAGACGGTTGTGGTGATTCGAAAACCGTCTCATGAAACAACCCACAAACCCTAATTCGTTATTTTATGTGATGTTTTCTTGATTTATTTATAAAAACGTTTTCTCCTTGATTCATCAAAACTTAATTCGTGATTTATATAAACTGATATAAAGAAGAGATAAAAACCGTAGTAGTTTGATAACGGAAAGGTAAGTACACGGATTACTAGATCAAAACAAAGCCCGACCTCCTTTCTTTTCTTCTATTATCCGGCGGCTACAAGGGATTAGGAAACCCTAATCTTTATTTTTTTTGTTCGACTGAGTGGAAAGGAGGGGTTAAAGTCCCGTGTTTTTTTTACAATGGGCTTGAGCCCAAAATTTCTTTTATTTAAAACAAACCGACCCTTTTACTTTCTTACTCCTTTGTTTTATATACTTGTATAAATTATTTCTTGCGTTTGTTTTCGTCAATAATTTCTACGTAAAATAGTCTAATTAATTAAACCGCGTATTTACATTTCCCGATTTAAATATGGGTTTTACAATACTCGTTTGCATGTTGATCATCCTCAGACTCATTATTTCACATGTCTGATGAATCGGGTGTGGTATTGCTATCAACCGTTTCCCTCATACATGTGTCAGTAATGGTTGTTTGAAGCTCACAATGCTCATGAATATCACCAAACACATGATAGCGTGTCACCCCATTTTGATAAATGGAATGTCACGCGTAATTATGGCGTGTCATCAAAGCATACAAGGATAAATGTCTAAAACATTACATGACCATAGGGATAACCGGAATCAAACATCGGTTCCTAAACATAAGCCCAAACCATAACAAAGAAAAGGAAATGAATGAAAGACTTATACAAGCATAAGTATATGAAGGCAAAAAGGAAAAGAAGTATATGGCAGCTTCCATCCTATGGACGTCCTCCAAATGATCGAGTCTGTCCTAGAGTACCTGCCGTTTTGGGACATGGAAAGGAAAGTAATGGCTGAGCATAACGCTCAATGCACGGATATACAAATATGAAATGAATAATATAAGTATGAATAACATATAGCAGCGGAAATGTATATGTCCTGGAAAACCTGGTTATTTCTTAGTAAGACTGGTTTTATAGTTTGAAAAGCCTTATGTTTATCTTATGAAAACTGTTTAACATATTTTACCATTAGCCAATATAGGTCATGAAAATCCACCGTGCATGAATACTTGGATGGTGACCTCATCATGCAAATTAGAGTGGCTGCCTCTAATTTAATATACTGGTTTGGGTTAGGAGGGATCATCTCCTTATGAAGGATGCAAGGCACACACCTCATTCACACTGAGTAATCTGCTGAAAACATGTAACTGGGATGCACCCATACGCCCCACATGATAAATATAATAAAATGGCCAAAAGCTGAAGGGACACCACGAGCAATCACTCCGCCGTGGGGAAGTCATAACACCAGTGCCTCTAGTGTTATGGTTATGGTACCTCCATAACTAGGGGAAACTGGTCATGCATGTATATGGCTTCAGGTATTCTAAATTAAACATAAGCAATCAAACATATAAACTTATACTATGGGAAAACAGTTGGCTGCATACGGGGAATCCTATTAAGAAAGAATGTCCAAAATGAAAGGACGGGAATTCGTACCTTATGTCCAGTGAACGAAGAAGACGAACGGAAGAGAGTCCTACTTCGGTATCACTAATGCTACATAAATACATACGTGTATAAGTATCTGATTACTAAATACGTAACTGGTTTTATGTCATGTCTTAGCTTATTTTACACGTTCATGTCATGTTTTACTGTTTTAAGCTTTATACTGTGTTTATCTTATATTCTGTCTATTGTGATTAAGTATTTCTTGTATTTCATGTATTATTATACTTGTTGTGTGATAATAAGTAACTTTCCAAAAATAGCAGGTTTCCTAAAATAGAAAGTTTCAAAAAATAGAAAGTTACCAAAAATAGAAAGTTCCCAAAAATAGAAAAGTTTCCAAAAATAGAAAGTTTCCAAAAATAGAAAGTTTCCAAAAATAGAATTACTGCTTAAAATAGATAAGTTTCTAAAAATAGAAAGTTTCCATAATTAGATATAAGCTGGTTAAATAAGCTAATTATATAAGCTGAAGTGTTTTCTGATTAATATTCTAAGTCATGTAATAAAATAGTATAGTTTATTAATTATTATATGTAAAATAAATAAACTATATGTTATAAGATTTAATTAAATATACATGATTTAACTAAATTAAAGTGCATAAAATACTTAGGTTAAAACATGTATTAATATTAATATTAATATAACCTAAGTCATGATAATTAACTAATTATAAGTCATGTTTATTAATTAATTAATTACTATAGTCTAAATTACATAAATAAAAATACTTAGGTCAAATCATGTATTATTAATTATTAATAATAAACCTAAGTCCATGTTCTAATTAAATTAATTATATAGCATGTTAAATTAATTTAATTAATCTTATAATAAGTCATGATTTATTAATTTAATTGTCTTGTAATTAATATATATGTTAAGCTAATTAAACTCGTAAAAATATATAACCCAACCCGTGTATTATTTTATGAAAACGTGTCGAAAACCAAACCCGTGAAGTCTCGTGAAACTCGTATTATGTTTATATATAGGCCGAACCAAACAGCCCCCCCTAAACTGTTCTTAAACCCATTGCCAAACAGCCCCTAATTCTGTTTAAAACCAGAAACCAAACACCCCCTTAAACTGCCAGTTACCCCTGGCAGTTTAGATGATGCCCCCGCCTGTGGTGAGTTCGCCCTGCCTGTGACAATATCCCACCGAGAGCACCAGCTCTCGGTTCCCACTGCTTGAACATAAACACCACTGGCCGCAGCCAGTAGTTCCCCCTGCTTGTTCGCTGTTTCCACTGTCTGTCAAAACCAAGCCAAAACCCTAATTAGGGTTGCGGCTGGTGGGATTAATTTACCACCGAGACCATAATTGGTCTCGGTTTGTGTGCCAAACGAACACATCAACACCCTGATTGACCCCCTTTATATATATATCTCGTTTTAACATGCTTTAGATTCTTAAACTCGTGTTCTTGATTAATTAACAAAGGGAAAAAATTAAAAACAAGATTAGGGTTTTTACTTACATGTTTTTAAGGTTTAGAAATCAACACGAATACACTCTTGTTCTTGATCGAGTCATGGCTGTTTCTCTTTGATTCTTGGTGTAGAAAACCGTCGGCCAGAAAAGAAAGAGGGAAAGAAACTGGCGGCTGGTCTTTCTAGTTCTAGGGTTTTATTTGTTTGATATCATTTCTCTAAAATAAAAAGTCCCCCTCCGTCTGTTTTGGTTATACACGCATCAAACACACATGGGCCTAGAGCCCATGTTTTCTCTTTTCATCTCTTGTCCAAATGGCCCAACAACAGCCCTTATAGATTTTATAAAAAAATCGCGTCTTGTTAAAAGACGCGCGTAATCGTATGTTGAAATGTCAATTCTCATAGTTATTTATATACTGTAAAAGTGAATATTACGTACATAATTACTTGTCGTGTAATTTAATATACGTAGTAATAATAATAATCGTTTTAAGTATTCGTGTTTACGTGTTACGTAATTATTAGTTATTCATGTTATTAATATTACTTATACGTAACGACAATCATCGTATTAATAATATACGTAAGTGCGTAATTGTCTGTTCGTGATTTTATGTTCATGATTTTATGTTCGTGACCATAATTATTATTGTTAATAATTATCGTGTACTAACGCGTATTTAATACTTATCGTGTAATAACACGTACGTAATTCTTGTATATAATATTTATGGTACGTTTTCATGTTATTTAAGGAAATTTTAATCCTGTACGTACGATCATAAGTGTACGGTTCATGGTAAAAGCATGCGGGTGTTACATCTCTTCCCCCCTAAAAAGAATAATTCGTCCCCGAATTATAGATAACGTAAACTGAAAGATAAACATACCCGAATCAAACTGAGAGGGTATGTAAGATAAATGAACGTGCAGGTGACACGGTAGAAGGAACGTGGAACGTGACATGTCTTGAAAGGACATGGAACGTGACGTGACTAAAAGGACATATCTAATTGATAGGAGAAAAACGAATAAGAAGTCCGGATGAACTTGTCCGTTTCCAAATTGCTTCCCTCTTGGAACGGTTCCTACACAGATCTTGACACAATGATAAATCTTGGTCCTCCTGACCTTGACTTGAAATACGAAGAAGTTCTTGGTTATCAACGTAATGTAGATCCCCTAAATTTGATCGAGGGAATAAGAATTAACGTGTAAGGGCAACTAACACGTTATCGTGCAAAACACTCTAACTTACTGATAATTAGCAACGATGCGCGAAACACAAAGAAACGTAGTACGTGAAAATTTTTGGCAACTAACACGACGCGTGAAAATTTTTTAACGTGATACGTGGAAAATGTTGAACGTGATACGTGGAAAATTTAGTGAGTGTAGTATGAGTAAACATATCATGATCCATGATACGTGTAACATATCTTGATCATGATATGAGGAACGTGGAATGAACATGACATGTGAAACATATCGTGAACATAGAATATAATGGCGGTAACACCAAACTCTACAAGGTGAGACATAGAATATGACGAGAAACGTCTATCTGAGGATAGGGAGTTATACTAAACTTGGGTCTGGTCTCTCAAGTTCTTGCAAAACTTCCCAGAATGAGAAAAATGAACGTAAAATCGTAAGCCGAGATGCCATCATGAACGTGAATAGTGTCATGAACGCGAGCGTGAAAGAAAGTCGTGAAATTAGAACAAGGACGTGAAGTAAATAAGGAGCACAATTATGAATATTTGTCTGACCCGATAACTGAGGAATTGCCAAGTGATCGGATGAGCCTTGGCTGGAACATGTCCGATCAATCTGTTGGTTCTGAATTCCTTGCGGATGTAAGGATTCGGCAGACTTGATCAAACTGTTTGCAATAAACCAGATAGCTTCATGCTTCTTCTGAGTTTGCGTTAAACTGGTAACCAAAATCCGTGGAGATCTTGTCCCATTTCAATTCACAATTTCAGATGATGAAAACATCCCAGTCTGTTGGTGTCCTATCTTAACCTATTGGTATGTCAGGTACCTAGATATGAACGTAACTGTATCTTGCTTCGTAGAACTTGATACATAGGAGTTTGTGAAACTCTGAGTCTCTGAATCTAGACTTCTCCTAGCGTAGGATTTTCTAGAACACCTAATGTAGTGTAGGGTTCTCTCCTTTACGCATAAGCTGAGTCATGGTAAGATTAACCGTAGAAACCCATGTGATTCAGCGTGTCATTGTAATCAAACAGAATTGATATTGGAAAATTTCCAGGGTGCAATTCCTCCTGTCATAGAACTTGTAACATGGTGCCAATATGGTCTTCCTGTTCTTCTCTAGGCTTAGAGGGAAATCAGGTTATCCTCAATGAAAACACTGATGAATTTCCTTATGAGTTCATGAAACTCATTCCTATAATGCTGTTTGAGCATTGATGAGACTAATTCAAAATCATAAATCTAGCATAACCGAGTCGTGCACGAATAGCAGTCATGGACATGTCCTGCTTTTTCACTCGTCACTAATGGCAGCATGATCATGAGTTCGATCTTGGAAAAGTGATTAACACTATAAGGTCGATTGGACATGTTGTCAATACGTGGAGGAGAATAACGGTCATGAATGGTGATTTGTTTAAATCGACGGTAGTCGACGCATAATCTCATGGTACCGTCCTTCTCCTTGTAGGTTCTTCTGGAATTTATAGGAAGTTTTTGGAATACTCGTCTGGTTATGCGTAAAAGGACTTCGGTGGTCATGTCTTAACTGACAGCTAAAAATTTTAGCAGCCATGGCTAACCAAGCACGTGCTTGTAAAGCATAAATGATTTGTACAGATTATCCTGATGGAAAATCATGCTGAATATATATAGGAGTCTGAACACTACCGTACATACTCATGAATCGTAGCATGAGGTGCTGTTCGTAGTCCATAATTAGGATTAAATTCAACTCGCATCTATCCGAGGTAATGCGTTATCAGTTGGGATCTTATTAGTAGACTGAAGGAAAACCCTCGTATACATGAGTGATACGAATGGCGTCCTTCCTGGTCATGAATCTATGAGATATGGGTACAAGAAATAGAAGTGTCATCGGGCAACGTGACAGTTCTCACTGATGCGCCGGTAATGGTACTGAAATTCTTGTGGCCTGATTAATACATGGCATAACAAAATGGATATACCCTGGGAGGGTACCCTGGATTTCTTAGAAATATTCCATAATTGGACGTGAGTCATGTGTCTTGACTCGTGTCTTGGAAATATAAGCATGACATATGTCTTGACTGGTGTCTTGACATGTGTCTTCAGAAAGTATACGTGAGACATGTGTCTTGACTGATGTCTTGACATGCGTCTTCAGAAAGTATACGTGAGACATGTGTCTTGACTGATGTCTTGACGTGTGTCTCGAGACGTAAAACAATAGAACTACAATATTAGGTGATTATGCCAGAATTGGCGGATCGGTTGGACTACTGATCCTTTGTATGTCTGATCACGTCCGCGGCCGGAGCCTCGGTTGTGATTTCTAGGGTAGTTTCTGTCATAGTAGTGGTTACTATCGTCCTGTCTATCAGTTCCATGACGGTCATTCTCATGACCGTGATTCATGTAACTATTCAGCTGAGTGGCCGGCTGGTACCGGTTTGCACCCATATGGCTGAAATGACAGCTGAATGACGTGTGACATGTAACTAAGAATTAGGGACAATGATTGATGAAAATCGTCTGATGGTGAAGCATCTTATCGTCCAATTGTTTTGCTCTGACGCCTTTGTCTTCGTCTTGTAGGATCTCCAGGTTGTGAACAGCATCCGCATCTCGTAGCGTCTCCGAACGTCAGCAACATCAACCTTTAGTAACATCTCCAAGTTATGAGCGGCATCAGCAATCTTGTGTAATATCAGCAATTGAAAATACGACTGCGATGATTCAAAATCGACTAGCGAATACTCGTGAAGTATTGCAAGTGAAATACACATTGATTCAGGTACATGTAATACACATGAAATACGGTACGTGGAGTACATGTGGAATGCACATGAAATGATAGGTATGGGGTCGATCATTTATCATGATTTAAGGAAAGTATATCTGTTAAACGATTAGGAAAACCATCATGATAACCTGGCAGTATTAGCATAGACATCATTCTGGTTATATGGAGAAACGTTAAAGTGTGGTTACACAAAATTCAACGATGATTTGCCTGACAACATGATCAATGAAAACCAACCATGACTATCATGAAAGCATGATTCAATGAAATCCAACAATGTCTTGCATGAAGGCATAATAACAAAAGAGGCTTAAGACCTAATCAACATGAAGACGGAATTATCATAAAGAAACATGAAACGATTTAACATGAAGGAGTGTATAACATAATCAGCATGAAACTGAGTTTAACCATGACAGTATGAAAACATACTAGACATAAAAACATAGTAACTTATGAGGCGACAAGAAAAAAATTTATGC
Source organism: Glebionis coronaria (assembly GCA_025667525.1). Classification (NCBI taxonomy): domain Eukaryota; kingdom Viridiplantae; phylum Streptophyta; class Magnoliopsida; order Asterales; family Asteraceae; genus Glebionis; species Glebionis coronaria. The sequence goes on from JANFOE010001310.1 coordinate 84,616, forward strand.
CAATAAATCATGAGAAAAATTTTATGCATGAAAAACAGTGCATGAATGCGTAATGTAGTTTATAAAAACCTTTATATGTGCTAGGGGACGCCTATGGGTTGGTCCCAAAACAAAAGACATGGCGAGGGGACGCCTATGGGTCGGTTCCAAATTTAAAAGTTTCGATAAAAGCACATGTGACTAAATAGGGCCAGTCCTGTACCAACCATAACTTAGTCATAATTCCTGCAACAATGATACATGAAACATAAGTAAATGAAACTCATCTGTAAAAACTTATCAGAAATTTTTTTTATGTGACTAATTATGAACTACTGGGGTTCAGTCCATATAGCCACAGTTCACGAGGAACATTATGCTATGCATGAAACAACGACACATAACTAAATATGAATGACGGTTGTCCATCCATATTAGTAAAACAATATCGATGAAAACATCAAGGTTAAAACCTCAAGGTGCTGAAAACATCATGGTTAAAACAACAATGCGTTGAAAACATCAATACGTGGAATAACAAACGTTGGCTTAGGAAGCTCCTGGTGACTACCCACTAGTCACGGGTCAAGTTTTACAGCCTACAGGTCGAAGCCTTAGCTCTGATACCCTAATTGTAACACCTCATTTTGATAAACGGAATGTCACGCGTAATTATGGCTTGTCATCAAAGCATACAAGGATAAATGTCTAAAACATTACATGACCATAGGGATAACCGGAATCAAACATCGGTTCCCAAACATAAGCCCAAAACATAACAAAGCAAAGGAAATGAATGAAAGACTTATACAAGCATAAGTATATGAAGGCAAAAAGGAAAAGAAGTCTATGGCAGCTTCCATCCTATGCACGTCCTCCAAATGCTTGAGTCTGTCCTAGAGTACCTGCCGTTTTGGGACATGGAAAGGAAAGTATCGGCTGAGCATAACGCTCAGTGCACGGATATACAAACATGAAATGAATAATATAAGTATGAATAACATATAGCAGCGAAAATATAAATGTCCTGGAAAACCTGGTTATTTCTTAGTAAGACTGGTTTTATAGTTTTAAAAGCCTTATGTTTATCTTATGAAAATTGTTTAACATATTTTACCATTAGCCAATATAGGTCATGAAAATTCACTGTGCATGAATACTTGGAGGGGTGACCTCATCATGAAAATTAGAGGGGCTGCCTCTATATTTAATATACTGGTTTGGGTTATGAGGGATCAGCTCCTTGTGAAGGATGCAAGGCACACACCTCATTCACACTGAGTAATCTGCTGAAAACATGTAACTAGGATGCACCCATACGCCCCACATGATAAATATAATAATATGGCCAAAAGCTGAAGGGACGCCATGAGCAATCACTCTGCCGTGGGGAAGTCATAACACCAGTGCCTCTGGTGTTATGGTTATGGTACCTCCATAACTAGGTGAGACTGTTCATGTATGTATATGGATTCAGGTATTCTAAATTAAACATAAGCAATCAAACATATAAACTTATACTATGGGAAAACAGTTGTCTGCATACGGGGAATCCTAATAAGGAAAGAATGTCCAAACTGAAAGGACGGGAATCCGTACCTTATGTCCAGTGAACGAAGAAGACGAACGAAAGAGAGTCCTACTTCGGTACACTAATGCTACATAAATACATACATGTATAAGTATCTGATTTCATGTCATGTCTTAGCTTATTTTACACGTTCATGTCATGTTTTACTGTTTTAAGCTTTATACTGTGTTTATCATATATTCTCTCTATTTGATTAAGTATTTCTTGTACTTAGTGTATTATTATACTTGTTGTGTGATAATAAGTAACTTTCCAGAAATAGCAGGTTTCCTAAAATATAAAGTTTCCAAAAATAGAAATTTTCCAAAAATAGAAAGTTTCCAAAAATAGAAAAGATTCCAAAAATAGAAAGTTTCCAAAAATATTATTACTGCTTAAAATAGAAATTTTTCATAAATAGATATAAGCTGGTTAAATAAGCTAATTATATAAGCTTAAGTGTTTTCTGATTAATATTCTAAGTCATGTAATAAAATAGTATAGTTTATTAATTATTATATGTAAAATAAATAAACTATATGTTATAAGATTTAATTAAATATACATGATTTAATTAAATTAAAGTGCATAAAATAATTAGGTTAAAACATGTATTAATATTAATATTAATATAACCTAAGTCATGATAATTAACTAATTATAAGTCATGTTTATTAATTAATTAATTACTATAGTGTAAATTATATAAACAAAAATACTTAGGTTAAATCATGTATTATTAATTATTAATAATAAACCTAAGTCCATATTCTAATTAAATTAATTATATAGCATGTTAAATTAATTTAATTAATCTTATAATAATAAGTCATGATTTATTAGTTTAATTGTCTTGTAATTAATATACATGTTAAGCTAATTAAACTCGTAAAAATATATAACCCGAACCCGTGTATTATTTTATGAAAACGTGTCGAAAACCAAACCCGTGGAGTCCCGTGAAACTCGTATTATGTTTATATATAAGCCGAACCAAACAGCCCCCCCTAAACTGTTCTTAAACCCATTGCCAAACAGCCCTAATTCTGTTTAAAACCAGAATCCAAACACCCCCTTATACTGCCAGTTACCCCTGGCAGTTTAGATGATGCCCCCGCCTATGGCGAGTTCCCCCTGCCTGTGACAATATCCTACCGAGAGCACCAGCTCTCGGTTCCCACTGCTTGAACATAAACACCACTGGCCGCAGCCAGTGGTTCCCCCTGCTTGTTCGCTGTTTCCACTGTCCGACAAAACCAAGCCAAAACCCTAATTAGGGTTGCGGCTGGTGGGATTAATTTACCACCGAGACCATAATTAGTCTCGGTTTGTGTGCCAATTGTACACAACAACACCCCGATTGACCCCCTTTATATATATATCTCGTTTTAACATGCTTTGGATTCTTAAACTCGTGTTCTTGATTAATTAACAAAGGGAAAAAAATTAAAAACAAGATTAGGGTTTAGACTTACATGTTTTTAAGGTTTAGCAATCAACACGAATACACTCTTGTTCTTGATCGAGTCATGGCTGTTTCTCTTTGATTCTTGGTGTAGAAAACCGTCGGCCAGAAAAGAAAGAGGGAAAGAAACTGGCGGCTGGTCTTTCTAGTTCTAGGGTTTTATTTGTTTGATATCATTTGTCCAAAATAAAAAGTCCCCCTCCGTCTGTTTTGGTTATACACGCATCAAACACACATGGGCCTAGAGCCCATGTTTTCTCTTTTCCTCTCTTGTCCAAATGGCCCAACAACAGCCCTTATAGATTTTATAAAAAATCCGCGTCTTGCTAAAAGACGCGCGTAATCGTATGTTGAAATGTCAATTCTCATAGTTATTTATATACGTGTAAAAGTGAATATTACGTACGTAATTACTTGTCGTGTAATTTAATATACGTAGTAATAATAATAATCGTTTTAAGTATTCGTGTTTACGTGTTACGTAATTATTAATTATTCATGTTATTAATATTACTTATACGTAACGACAATCATCATATTAATAATATACGTAAGTGCGTAATTATCTGTTCGTGATTTTATGTTCATGATTTTATGTTCGTGACCATAATTATTATTGTTAGTAATTATCGTGCACTAACGCGTATTTAATACTTATCGTGTAATAACGCGTACGTAATTCTTGTATATAATATTTATGATACGTTTTCATGTTATTTACGGAAAGTTTTAATCATGTACGTACGATCATAAGTGTACTGTTCATGGTAAAAGCATGCGGGTTTTACAGTGTCAAAGATAGGACCAATGTCATCTTCAGTGACTTTGAGAACTTCTTCAACCTTTGCCATGTACGAGTAATGTGCTTCGAGTTCTTGGTCAGAGACTTCATCATCAGTGTCATCAAGCATTGCTCCATCCTCTGTCGACAATTTGACCCCTGCATCCATCTTCTTGCATAGCAGCATTTTCTCCTTATGATATGCATAATCCTTAACCCGTTTTGATGGAAATACGTTTTTACGTATTTAGAAAGGATCAGTCACTCCAACAATATATTCTAGTATGGGCTCATGATCTAATATGAAATAGTATAACCCATAAAGACCACATGTAGGGTGCGCTATATATATACCCCCTCCTAGCATGTTAGGAGGGGTTGTTGCTTCTCATTTCATTAATCAAACATTCCTTTCTCTCATTCTATCTTTTCTCTCTCTAACTTTCTCTCTCTAGTGCTTCATCTCTCTCCCTTTCTTTAGATCAATACAACACATAGACAATCCAAGGATTTCGTGGACCTACAATTGGCATTAGAGCTATGGTTCAATCCTTGGATCGTTCGTTTTTTGGTCTATTGATATGGTGGTCTAAATTTTTTTCTTTTGTCTCAATCTGTTAACTTTTTTGTCACAGTTTGTCTTTGATCTCAAATCTGTTACAACTTTGGTGACGATGGTCTTATTTGTAGTCCAAATAGTCATTTTTTTGTGTCTCAAATCTGTCATCTCTAGCATCATTTCTGGTCAACATCTGGTCTCATCAGTATTGATTGGTCTTATCAGTTACGCCTGGTTTTCTGGTCAGCAGTCTATAGATTTCTTTTAATTTATCTACTGACTGGTTAGATTTTTTTTTCAGATCTGGTATTAAAGTTTTTTCTGGATTTTCTTTGTTTTTTTGAAGATGAAGATGAAAACCAGATCCAAAAAACCTAGATCCGGAAATCCAGGAAAAGGACAATCTAGATAAGGTTGTTTTGACATTGCGAGAATGTGCTTTACACATTGCGACATGTTTTATTGAAAACATTGCGACATGTTTTATTGAAAACATTGCGACATGTTTTATTGAAAACATTGTGACATGCTTGTTAAACATTGCGATATGTTCTATCAAAAATATTCCTACACCTATGCCAACATCTCAACAGCCTAAATCTATCTCTATCAACAACCCGACTCGATCTACCTTTTTCCCTTCGTCAACATCACATCCGACCTGACTCAATCTACTATCCCTTCATCACTAGTTCATCAACACAATTAATCTACATCTCTTGACTCAAACAAAATTAAATAAAAAATGATTTCAGTCTTAGTTCTAATCTTTACAGATCTACTTCGATCGTGTAAAATTAGAATTAAATACATCATTAATCAATATTATGGCTAAACCATTTTTGTTTACGAAAACAGAAAAGAAGATCCTTAACAAAAGTGTTAGGATCTTTCTTTGTTTCGTCAATACTCGATATCAAACGACACATAAAATCACTGACCTATGTCGTTGTAACCATCCGTTTCACTTTCGAATATAAAGAAGAATTTAAACCATTGTGTTTACGTCTCTCTTTGTTTCGATTCATTTAAACGATATGCATCAACAAATCCAACCTACCTGAGATCCTAACTGATCTTGATGTGACCGTTGTTTCTTGATTTGGGTATTATTGTTGATCGGTTCTTTTTGGTGATGGATTTGTAGTATAGTGGAGTGGTTAGATGATATGAGTTGCTTATTTTTTTCTTAATTTTAAGATTTGATGGGGGATTGAGTGAGATGAGATTTGGGAGGGAGTGTAAGAAAGGGGGGAGAAAATGGAGTAAGAGGGATTAGGTTAACTATGAGATGATTAGGGTTAGCTAGTGTTATATACTACTAAGGTTAGTGGGCCGGGTATAATTAAATTGTTGCTGGGTGGGTTGACCTCTCAAACCTCAATATTTTTAGGCCCACAATACACACACATGGGCGGTCGACACTTATCTGGAACTGACAGAGTATGCCAAATTTGTATCACAAGTTGTTATTAATGCACACGTTTTATACATTGGTACTTTGGTGTTTTGTCCAAAACTTCAAATGGGATGGCACGTGTTTTTCATTTGGACTTGACACGGGTTATCGTGATTTGGACCGAACATAATATGAAGTTGGTTCGAAATGTTTTTGGATAAAAAATTAGTTACATCAAAATATTGTTTTATCATTTTATTTCCTATGATAATATTTTGATTACCGGTGTTGAAAGTGACAAAAAGACGAGACAAAATGATATGACTTAGTTTCGTGACAACAAGATGAGCCAAATTGACAAGATTTAATTGACGAGACCAAGAAAAATAGCTATATTTTTAGTGGCTAAGGATTTTTTGGTCGGGTGTTATTATTTGAAGCTGAAGACGGATTTTTCGAAGGCGTGCACTTATTTTATCTTTGAAAGATAACTTGTTCGTGCTTAATCTTAGAATGAAGACTTGTTTATCTAGTTTCCGGGTTCGAGGTGGTTGGTTGATGACCCGGATAACTATCACTTTAATGATTTACATTTTTGTACTCCGTGTCACGCGCATAGTTGATGTGGATAATTTCAAGAGGTGTTGTGCTTATATACTTCTTTAGTAATGTATTGAGTACTTAGAGATTTCTCCACCGGTCTTCAATCAACAATAGTGCATGCTTAAGTCAAAAGATCAAGGAATTCTTATTCAGTTTCATGTTTGGTATACCTGGTTAATTCCATCAGTGGTCACTTCAAATTACCTACAAGGGGTTGGTAAGGATAGCCATGGAGAGTTATGAGTAGAGAATTTTGATCAGCAACTGATTCTCACAAAATATATAATTCATCTTATTTATTATTCTCATGAGATTTCAGGTACATGTGCGTACGATTTATTGCTGGTTCCGAGGTTTCGAAACCATCAAGGGGGAAGAAGAAGACATATTGAACGCACAACGAGTACACGTGATGAACTTCATATCTTTTTTTGATTTGAACACATTCTGGGAAGACATTTGTCATAACCGCAGAGAAAATCAGTGTTTTAACTCGTGGTGTTATCAGTCTCTAAACGATGCACTATTGTTCGATGTTTAATTGTTTTGATGTTGCAATTATTCATCATCATTATCCTATATGGAGAGATATGCACTTCCGGGACTTAATTGACTCTGGTACATCTCCGGAAGAAGATATGTGAATTTAGGGGACTTAATTGACTCTGGTGTTACGATGTCAACTTCATGAATGGGATAAAGTGTCTACTTCAGTATTTGAGCTTCATACATGGGATTGTTTTCCTTTCTTCACCTACGTGGGGGAAGAAATGTATTGATTCTTTATAGTATGCATAACTTGAACTCCCAGGGGGACGAAATTTCAGAAGAATTATTCAAGAGTGAGAAAGACATTGTTGATCTACTTCGTGTGCCCCAAACTTTCAATCACTCATAGCAGCATTATCATTTCATATGATGGGGTTCGCTTGTTAAATTATGTTGTACGCTTAATCATTCTAAGCTTTATTGAAAGCTTTGAAACTGCTTATGAGGATTGTCGGTTTAGGGGGAGGCTATTAAAAGCTTCTATAAGGCATGGCTTAGGGGGAAGTTAATTCAGAAGCTTCTCCTTAACCAGAAGTATACGAGTTACTTAGCTCGTGTCGTTATAGTATTTCTTCTACAAGTTACTAAAAAGATGAGTCGTTTGAAGTGAAGACTTGAAGTCAAAGGCCTCAAAAGACTTCATCAGCATTGGACGCTTCAGGGAAGCTTTTGCTCTTAATCATTATGTACTATTAGGAAAAATATTGTAAGGAATTCTTCATGTCGTCCCATGGGGGAAGATTGTTGGTGTAAAACCCGCATGCTTTTACCATGAATAGTACCCTTAAGATCGTACGTACTAGATATAAACTTTCCTTTTATAGTATGATTACGTTCACGTGTTAGAATTTTATGTATTACGTACGTGTTAGAACACGATAAGTATTTATTACGTACGAACGCACAATAATTATTTAAACAATAACTAATCACGAACATGCGATCATGAAATCATGAACGTAATTAAATCATGAACTAATACTAATTACGTATATATATTTATTACGAACACGAATAAATATATTAAGTCACGGTTAATATTTAACGAGAACACATAAAACACGAACGCGACTAAACACGAACGACCACTTAAATAATTAGACACAGAAAACGGTACGGGTACCCCATGTGGGCCCCCTATCCACGGCTACACCAAAGAGATGGGCCAAGCCCATCTAATTTTTACTAACAAAGGGGGTTAAGGTGAAAACATTTGTCACGTTTCACATTACAGTAAAATCATCAAAAACCTAAAAAGATTTTCTCCTTTTACTTCTTGCTCTCCTCTTGGCCGCCGCATATACAAGACACAAAGGGGGCGTTTATTTGATTTTTGATTTTGAAATTGGTGCAAGTGTTCGTGTGTGTTCATTCTCGTTTGATCCACGCATTCGGTATACCTTTCTAAATCCTTTTTCTTTTCGTTTTGATTTAATAAATTAAATAAGAACATGATGTTTTTAAAAACCTAATTAAAAACATAAACTAAACATGTAAATGGTTATGGGCTAAATCAAAAAGGAGGATTTAGGGGTGTTTTGTTTGGCCGGCGCCTAAACCGAACCCCAAGGGGGTCTCGGTTTGGCTTATGGACCACCACCGAGACCTCAAGGTCTCGGTTTGGTAGTGTGGGTCCCACGCCATCAGCAAACAAGGGGAACCCCGAAGTGGTTCGGGGTATGGTGTTGATTTCGAGTCCGGTTCATGGTTTCTAGTCACGATCCGGTTCATGGTTTATGTTAAGGTTATGTTTTCAATGATCATATGTTATAAATTAAATTAATAAAATATGACATGATTAATTTAATAAAACATGACTTAGGTTATAATTTAATTATTAGATCATGGAATTTTTAACCTAAGTATTTATATTTTCTAGACTTTATAATTAATTAATTATTAAAAACCATAGTTATAATTAATTAATTAACATGACTTAGGTTATATTGATAATAATTTATAATACATGTTTTAACCTAAGTATTTAACTTTATTTAATTAAAACATGATATATTTAATTAAATACTTTTAACCTATAGTTTATTTTGAATTACATGTAATAATTAATAAACTATACCTTATATCAATATGACTTAGAAAAATAATCAGAAAAGACTTAAGCTTATATACTTAGCTTATTTAACCAGCTTATATCTAACTATGGAAACTTTCTATTTTTAAAAACTTATCTATTTTAAGCAGTAATTCTATTTTTGGAAACTTTCTATTTTTGGAAACTTTCTATTTTTGGAAACTTTCTATTTTTGGAAACTTTCTATTTTTGGTAACTTTCTATTTTTGGAAACTTTCTATTTTTGGAAACCTGCTATTTTTAGAAGGTTACTTACTATTACACAATAAGTATAATAAATCATGAAATACAAGTAATACTTAATCAGAATAGACAGAATATAAGATAAACACAGTTTAAAGCTTAAAACAGTAAAACATGACATGAACGTATAAATAAGCTAAGACATGACAGAAAACCAGTTACATATTTAGTAATTAGATACTTATTCACGTATGTATTTATGTAGCATTAGTGATACCGAAGTAGGATTCTCCTCAGTTCGTCTTCTTCCTTCACTGGACATAAGGTACGGATTCCCGTCCTTTCAGTATGGACATTCTTTCCTTATTAGGATCCCCGTATGCAGCCAACTGTTTTCCCGTAGTATAAGTTTATATGTTTGAATTGATTATGTTTTATTTAGAATACCTATAGTCATATACATGCATGAACAGTTTCACCTAGTTATGGAGGTACCATAACCATAACATTAGAGGCACTGATGTTATGACTTCCCCACGGCGGAGTGATTGCTCGTGGCGTCCCTTCAGCTTTTGGCCATATTATTATATTTATCATGTGGGGTGTCTGGGTGCATCCTAGTTACATGTTTTCAACAGATTACTCAGTGTGAATGTGGTGTGTGCCTTGCATCCTTCACAAGGAGCTGATCCCTCCTACCCAAAACCAGTATATTAAATTAGAGGCAGCCCCTCTAATTTGTATGATGAGGTCACCCCTCCAAGTATTCATGCACGGTGGATTTTCATGACCTATATTGGCTAATGGTAGAATATGTTAAACAAATTTTATAAGATAAACATAAGGCTTTTCAAACTATAAAACCAGTTTTACCAAGACTTAACCAGGTTATTCGGGACTTAGTTTCTTACGCTATTATATGCTTATATGCTTATCCTATTCATGCTTTATCGTACATCCGTGCACTAAGCGTATTGCTCAGCCGTTTTCCTTTTCTATGTTCCCAAAACGGCAGGTACTCAGGGACGCTCATAGACTTTAAGCGTACATGCATATGGACTGGAAGCTTCTAGCCTTTCTTTACTTTATGTATTATCTTTACTTTGATACTCTTGCTATGGACATTGTTTAGTCCTTTCAATTACAATACTTATGTTTGTGTGTGATGAGCTTTACTTTTGGACTACCGATGTTTGATTCCGGTATTTTCCTTTTATGATCATGAAATGTTTAGACATTTTTACTTGAATGCTTTGATGACACGCCATAATTACGCGTGACATTCCATTATCAAAATGGGGTGTTACAATTATGGTATCAGAGCCAAGGCTTCAACCTATAAGCTCTCAAAATATGACCTGTGATTAGTGGGTAGTCACTATGGTCTTCCTAGAACTGACAGTCGTTTTTCATGCATTCATCATTTTTATGCATACATATATTTGTCATTGTCGCAGGTTTATGACTAAGTAATGGTTGGTACAGGACTGGCCCTATTTAGTCGCATGTGTTTTATCGAAACTTTTAAATTTGAGACCGACCCATAGGCGTCCCTCGCCATGTCTTTTATTTTGGGTGAACTGACCATAGGCGTTCACTCTCGAGCATACAAAAGTTTTCATAAAACTACATCATGCATTCATACACAAATTTTCTTGCATAAAATTTTTCTCTGGATTTATTGGTATAAATTTTTTTCATGTATATATATATATTATATGTTTTGATCTGTTAATCATATGTTTTATGTTATACTGTCAGATGGCAAACACAAACAATCTCTGGGAGATGTTTGCAGCTAATGGTGTAGAAATGCAAGACATCCTTCATCAGAACGACAACTATCCTCCCCTGCCTAACATTTTCCCCATGGAAGGAAGGAATCGGCTCATGATGGAATACTATACCATTAGACAGCGACCTGACGAAGACAACAATGACTTCATGCAGCGTTTTCTTCGTTATGCCGGAGTCCTAAAAGCAGCTGCGGGCACCACGGAAGAGCAGGCATTACATTTTCGTTGGGCTCTTAATCCAAGGATCGCCAATAACTTAGCAGGTGCTCCGTTGGATACGGTAGCACAAGTGGCCGATGCAGCACGTAGACTGGAGATGCTGTAGGAGAGAGATGAGTTCGAGGAAGCTGAGAGACCCTACAAGAGGTAAACATTCGTACTCAAGCGGTGACCAATCCGTATTCTTTCCATATATGTCAATTATTCATCTCTTAAAATTGTATCTTCCAGGCAGAAAACTAGGGACCGGTCTCAGCCGGCTACTCAGCAGCAGCCTCATTAGCCCAAGGGAAACAGCCAGACTAACGACCGTTTTGCTACGGATAGGCGTGGCGGTAATGATAATTACCGTAACAACGTTGGACACTCCAACGACAGCAGGTCCTAATACTTACGCATTTTCTTATGATTTCATGTTATAACTCATATTCTGACACTTTAGCAAAACTTCTACCAGGAACCATGGAAACGGTAGGGACCAGAACCTGAGAGGTTCACAGCCTAGCCGTCCAGCTATCAATGGTATTCAATCTTACGATTATCCGCATTGTCCTTTGTAACCTACTATCATGTCTTATGTAGAATGTTTTATCAAATCCTCAGCCAGCCAGAGCACCTGCTGGAGGATATACTCATCCTCTTTGCTCTACTTGCCACCGTAGGCACCCAGGGCCATGTCGTCGTAACACTGACGCATGCTTCAAGTATGGTCTTCCTGGCCATATCATGAAGGATTGCCGTAAGGGCGAGATGGAGGGCACATCAGGACATGCTGATACCAAGCCGCCTCCTACCACTGGGCGTGTCTACACGACATCTCGAGACCAGGCCAACAATTCTACAGGTACCATCACTGGAATCTTGTATATGTATGGTCAAGCTGCGTGTGTTCTTTTCGATACGGGTGCTACTCACTCGTCCATTTCTACTGTTTATGCTAAGAAAATTTGGATGCTCCCCATGCCACTAGAGAATAGGTTTACTATTTCCACGCCTTTGAGGGAATCTATATTAATCACCCATGTATACAAGAGTCTTCCCCTAGAATTTGACAATAAGGTTCGTCCTGTTGACGCACTTCCGCTGGACCTGAATGACTTCGACATGATTTTGGGCATAGATTGGCTATCCAAGCATCATGCTACCATAGACTGCCATTCATATCGAGTTATCTTTGGTGATGTTAATGCACCAGAGTACATTATTAACGGGTTCGTACCCGGACGGTCTGTACAAATCATATCTACCATGCAAGCGCGTGCACTACTGTCACATGGCTGCGAAGGTTATCTAGCTACGGTTCACGACATGGATGTTGAATCTCCATCAATTCAGGATCAACCAATAGTGTCGGAATTTCAAGACGTATTTCCAGCAGAACTTCCGGGCATACCACCTGCACGAGAAGTGGAATTAAATATCGAGCTTATTCCAGGAGCTGAACCAATCTCCAAGGCTCCTTACCGCATGGCTCCCATAGAGCTGAAGGAGTTGAAGGAGTTGAATGATCAACTGCAAGAACTTCTAGAACGAGGTTTCATTCGACCGAGCGCATCTCCATGGGGCGCATCGGTCTTATTTGTTAAGAAGAAGGACGGTAGTATGCGTCTGTGCATAGACTATCGCGAGCTCAACAAGATTACGATCCGGAATAGGCATCCACTGCCGTGTATAGACGATCTGTTTGAACAACTCCAAGGGGATAAACACTTCTCCAAGATTGATCTTAGGTCAGGCTATCATTAGCTACGTGTCAAGGAGCAGGATATCGCCAAGACTTCTTTTCGTACCCGCTATGGCCACTACGAGTTTGTAGTTATGCCATTTGGCCTGACAAATGCTCCAGTAGTGTTCATGGACTTGATGAACAGAATCTTCCATGAATTTCTGAAAAGTTCGTCATTGTCTTCATCGATGACATCTTGATTTTCTCAAAGTCCAAGGAGGAACACGAAGACCATCTTAGTATAGTACTACAAATTCTTCGCCAGAAGTAGCTGTATGCTAAATTCTCCAAGTGTGAGTTCTGGTTAGACAAGGTGGCATTCCTAGGTCACATTGTATCAGCAAAAGGAATCACTATGGATCCAGCGAAGGTTAAGGCCATTATTAAGTGGTCGAGGCAGACATCAGCGACGGAAGTCCGCAGTTTCTTAGGCTTAGCTGGCTATTACCGTAGGTTCGTGGAGAAATTTTCCCGCTTAGCACTACCATTGACCAAACTGATGCGGAAAGGGGAGAAATTCGTCTGGACAGAAGAACGAGAAGAGCTTTGAAGACCTGAAGCAGAAGCTAGTATCTGCACCTATTCTTACTCTCCCATCTGGTACGAGTGGATTTCAAATCTATAGTGATGCATCGGGGAAGGGACTTGGCTGTGTTCTCATGCAACATGGGAAAGTGATCACGTACGCTTTACGACAGCTTAAGCCTTATAAAGAAAATTACCCCACGCATGACTTGGAACTTGCTGTAGTCGTGTTAGCATTGAAGATATGGAGGCACTACTTATATGGAGAATCATATGACATTTTCACGGACAACAAGAGCTTGAAGTATATCTTCACTAAACGTGAATTGAACATGAGGCAGAGAAGATGGTTAGAGCTGTTGAAGGATTATAACATTAATCTATAGTATCATCCCGGAAAGGCGAATGTAGTAGCAAATGCTCTTAGCAGGAAGTTCGGAATGATCAACGACATTAAAATTGAGGAGGAAATCATAAGAGAGTTGGAGCGACTAGACATCGAGATCATGGTACGTGGACAACACGGTTACTAGGCTAATCTTAGAGTAGAACCCGAGTTACTCTCTAAGATCAAGGAAGCTTAGAAATATGATGGAGAAATCTGGGCGATAGTACATAATTTAGAGAAACAGACGGAATTCAGAGTAGATGCAGATGGTATCGTATGGCAGGGCACGAGACTTTGTGTTCCTGATGACCAAGAACTCCAGGAAGCCTTGTTAGCTGAAGCTCATAGCTCCCTATTCTCTATACATCCTGGTTCGATGAAGATGTACCATGAAATCAAGCAGTACTTTTGGTGGAGTGGTATGAAACAGGATGTGGCCACTTACGTCTCCAAATGTCTTACCTGCCAGCAAGTTAAGATCGAGCATCAGCGATCTGGCTGTCTCTTTCAACCGTTAAATATTCCAGAGTGGAAGTGGGACAAAATCACCATGGATTTTGTTACTGGTCTTCCGCCTACCAAGAGGAAGCACGATGCAATTTGGGTTATCGTAGATCGACTTACCAAATCAGCTCATTTCTTACCGATCCGTAAGGAAGATCCGGTAAGTAAACTCGCCGATACGTATAGAAGAGAGATCTTGAGACTCCACGGTGCACCATCCAGCATCGTCTCAGACAGAGATTCTCGTTTCACTTCGCAATTTTGGAAGAGTCTGCAGAAAGCTTGGGGTACACAACTTAAGCTTAGCCCGACTTTTCATCCTCAAACAGACAGACAGTCGGAGCGAACAATTCAGACATTGGAAGACATGTTGAGGTCTTGTGCGTTGGAATGGACGGGTGATTGGGACGATTTCATTTGTTTGGTGGAGTTTGCATACAACAACAGTTGGCACGCAAGTATCAAATGTGCTCCGTTTGAGATGTTGTATGGCAGAAAGTGTCGCGCCCCAATCTGTTGGGATCAGGTTGGTGGGCGAACACTTGAAGGACCAGAGATTATAGAGATTACTAATGAAAAGATCACAGTAGCTAAGCAGAAACTTCAGGAAGCACAATCACGTCAGAAGAGTTACGCCGATAAGCATCGTAGGGACATACATCTTAACGTAGGAGATCACGTCTTCCATAAGGTTTCGCCGGCACGTGGTGTTAGACGCTTCGGGATTAAAGGGAAGCTCAGTCCTCGTTTCATCGGACCGTTTGATATCATTGAACGAGTCGGTGAAGTATCTTACCGGTTAGCGTTACCTCCGCAGATTTCGCATGTACACAATGTGTTTCATGTGTCCTTACTCAGAGGGTACCAGTATCATCCCCTTCACATGGTTAAGTATCCACTTGAACAAATACGTGAATATCTCACCTTCATAGAAGAACCCGAACGAGTTCTTGACAGACAAGAACGAGTCATGAGAAGGAAGACGATTCCATTCGTCAAAATCCTTTAGAGGGATCATAACGAGCGGGAAGCCACTTGGGAAACAGAGAAGTCTATCTGGGCTTCTTCCCTCATTTCGTATTTTGAATTCGGATATGTTCTTCTTTTCCAGTTTACTTTATCTATAATTCAGGGACGAATTATTCTTTTTAGGGGGGAAGAGTTGTAAAACCCGCATGCTTTTACCATGAATAGTACCCTTAAGATCGTACGTACTAGATTAAAACTTTCCTTTTATAGTATGATTACGTTCACGTGTTAGAATTTTACGTATTACGTACGTGTTAGAACACGATAAGTATTTATTATGTACGAACGCACAATAATTATTTAAACAATAATTAATCACGAACATGCGATCATGAAATCATGAACGTAATTAAATCACGAACTAATATTAATTACGTATATATATTTATTACGAACACGAATAAATATATTAAGTCACAGTTAATATTTAACGAGAACACATAAAACACGAACGCGACTAAACACGAACGACCACTTAAATAACTAGACACGGAAAACGGTACGGGTACCCCATGTGGGGCTCCCTACCCGCGACTACACCAAAGAGATGGGCCAAGCCCATCTAATTTTTACTAACAAAGGGGGTTAAGGTGAAAACATTTGTCACTTTTCACATTAAAGTAAAAATCATCAAAAACCTAAAAAGACTTTCTCCTTTTCCTTCTTGCTCTCCTCTTGGCCGCCGCATATACAAGACACAAAGGGGGTGTTTATTTTATTTTGATTTTGAATTTGGTGCAAGTGTTCGTGTGTGTTCATCCTCGTTTGATCCACGCATTCGGTATACCTTTCTAAATCCTTTTTCTTTTTGTTTTGATTTAAAAAATTAAATAAGAACATGATGTTTTTAAAAACCTAATTAAAAACATAAACTAAACATGTAAATGGTTATGGGGTAAATCAAAAAGGAGGATTTAGGGGTGTTTTGTTTTGCCAGCGCCTAAACCGAACCCCAAGGGGGTCTCGATTTGGCTTATGGACCACCACCGAGACCTCAAGGTCTCGGTTTGGTGGTGTGGGTCCCACGATAGCAGCAAACAAGGGGGAACCCCGAAGTGGTTCGGGGTATGGTGTTGATTTTGAGTCTGGTTCATGGTTTCTAGTCACGATCCGGTTCATGGTTTATGTTAAGGTTATGTTTTTAATGATCACATGTTATAAATTAAATTAATAAAATATGACATGATTAATTTATAAAACATGACTTAGGTTATAATTTAATTATTAGATCATGGAATTTTTAACCTAAGTATTTATATTTTCTAGACTTTATAATTAATTAATTATTAAAAACCATAGTTATAATTAATTAATTAACATGAGTTAGGTTATATTGTTAATAATTAATAATACATGTTTTAACCTAAGTATTTAACTTTATTTAATTAAAAACATGATATATTTAATTAAATACTTTTAACCTATAGTTTATTTAAATTACATGTAATAATTAATAAACTATACCTTATATCAATATGACTTAGAAAAATAATCAGAAAACACTTAAGCTTATATACTTAGCTTATTTAACCAGCTTATATCTAATTATGGAAACATTCCATTTTTAGAAACTTATCTATTTTAAGCAGTAATTCTATTTTTTGAACCTTTCTTTTGGAAACTTTCTATTTTTAGAAACTTTCTATTTTTGGAAACTTTCTATTTTTGGAAACTTTCTATTTTAGGAAACCTGTTATTTTTAGAAGGTTACTTATTATTACACAATAAGTATAATAATACATGAAATAAAAGTAATACGTAATCAGAATAGACATAATATAAGATAAACACAGTTTAAAGCTTAAAACAGTAAAACATGACATGAACGTATAAATAAGCTAAGACATGAAATAAAACCAGTTACGTATTTAGTAATCAGATACTTATTCACGTATGTATTTATGTAGAATTAGTGATACCGAAGTAGGATTCTCCTCAGTTCGTCTTCTTCGTTCACTGGACATAAGGTACGGATTCCCGTCCTTTCAGTATGGACATTCTTTCCTTTATAGGATTCCCCGTATGCAGCCAACTGTTTTCCTGTAGTATAAGTTTATATGTTTGGATTTCTTATGTTTAATTTAGAATACCTATAGCCATATGCATGCATGACCAGTTTCACCTAGTTATGGAGGTACCATGACCATAACATTAGAGGCACTGATGTTATGACTTCCCCACGGTGGAGTGATTGTTCGTGGCTTCCCTTCAGCTTTTGGCCATATTATTATATTTATCATATGGGGCGTATGAGTGCATCCTAGTTACATGTTTTCAGCAGATGACTCAGTGTGAATGTGGTGTGTGCCTTGCATCCTTCACAAGGAGCGGATCCCTCCTACCCAAAACCAGTATATTAAATTAGAGGCAGCCCCTCTAATTTGCATGATGAGGTCACCCCTCCAAGTATTCATGAACGGTGGATTTTCATGACCTATATTGGCTAATGGTAGAATATGTTAAACATTTTTTATAAGATAAACATAAGGCTTTTCAAACTATAAAACCAGTTTTACCAAGACTTAACCAGGTTATTCAGGACTTAGTTTCTTCCGCTGTTATATGCTTATATGCTTATCCTATTCATGCTTTATGTACATCCGTGCACTGAGCGTATTGCTCAGCCGTTTTCCTTTTCTATGTTCCCAAAACGGCAGGTACTCAGGGACGCTCGTAGACTTTAAGCGTACGTGCATAAGGACTGGAAGCTTTCTAGCCTTTCTTTACTTTATGCATTATCTTTACTATGATACTCTTGCTATGGACATTGTTTAGTCCTTTCATTTACAGTACTTATGTTTGTGTGTGATGAGCTTTACTTTTGGACTACCAATGTTTGATTCCGGTATTTTCCTTTTATGGTCATGAAATGTTTAGACATTTTTCCTTGAATGCTTTGATGACACGCCATAATTATGCGCGACATTCCATTATCAAAATAGGGTGTTACAATTATGGTATCAGAGCCTAAGCTTCGACCTGTAGGCTCTCAAAATATGACCTGTGATTAGTGGGTAGTCACTATGGTCTTCCGAGAACTGACAGTCGTTTTTCATGCATTCATCATTTTTATGCATACATATATTTGTCATTGTCGCAGATTTATGACTAAGTAATGGTTGGTACGGGACTGGCCCTATTTAGTCGCATGTGTTTTATCGAAACTTTTAAATTTGGGACCGACCCATAGGCGTCCCCTCGCCATTTCTTTTATTTTGGGTGAACTGACCATAGGCGTTCACTCTCGAGCATACAAAAGTTTTTATAAAACTGCATCATGCATTCATACACAAATTTTCTTGCATAAAATTTTTCTCTGGATTTATTGGTATAATTTTTTTTTCATGTATATATATATATACATTTTATGTTTTGATCTGTTAATCATATGTTTTATGTTATACTGTCATATGGCAAACACAAACAATCTCTGGCAGATGTTTACAGCTGCTGATGCAGAAATGCAAGACATCCTTCATCAGAACGACAACTATCCTCCCCCGCCTAACATTTTCCCCATGGAAGGAAGGAATCGGCTCATGAGGGAATACTATACCATTAGACAGCGACCTGACGAAGACAACAATGACTTCATGCAGCGTTTTCTTCGTTATGCCGGTGTCCTGAGAGCAGCTGCGGGCACCACGGAAGAGCAGGCATTACATTTTCGTTGGTCTCTAATCCAAGGATCGCCAATAACTTAACAGGTGCTCCGTTGGATATGGTAGCACAAGTGGCCGATGCAGCACGTAGACTGGAGATGCTGCAGGAGAGAGATGAGTTCAAGGAAGCTGAGAGACCCGACAAGAGGTAAACATTCGTATTCAAGCGGTGACCAATACGTATTCTTTACATATATGTCAATTATTCATCTCTTAAAATTGTATCTTCCAGGCAGAAAACTGGGGACCGGTCTCAGCCGGCTACTCAGCAGCAGCCTCATTAGTCCAAGGGAAACGGTCAGACTAACGACCGTTCTGCTACGGATAGGCGTGGCGGTAATGATAGTTACCGTAACAACGCTAGACACTCCAACGGCAGCAGGTCCTAATACTTACGCATTTTCTTATGATTTCATGTCATAACTCATATTTTGACACTATAGAAAAAAATTCTACCAGGAACCATGGAAACGGTAGGGACCAGAACCAGAGAGGTTCACAGCCTAGCCGTCCAGCTATCACTGGTATTCAATCGTACGATTATCCGCATTGTCCTTTGTACCCTACTATCATGTCTTATGTAGAATGTTTTATCAGGTCCTCAGCCAGCCAGAGCACCTGCTGGAGGATATACTCATCCTCTTTGCTCTACTTGCCACCGTAGGCACCCATGGCTATGTCGTCGTAACACTGACGCATGCTTCAAGTGTGGTCTTCCTGGCCATATCACGAAGGATTGCCGTAAGGGCGAGATGGAGGGCACATCAGGACATGCTGATACCAAGCCGCCTCCTACCACTGGGCGTGTCTACACGACATCTCGAGACCAGGCCAACAAGTCTACAGGTTCCATCACTGGAATCTTATATATGTATGGTCAAGCTGTGTGTGTTCTTTTCGATACGGGTGCTACTCACTCGGTCATTTCTACTGCTTATGCTAAGAAAATTAGGATGCTCCCCATGCCACTAGAGAATAGGTTTACTATTTCTACGCCTTTGAGGGACTCTGTATTAATCACCCATGTATACAAGAGTCTTCCCCTAGAATTTGACGATAAGGTTCGTCCTGTTGACGTACTTCCGCTGGACATGAATGACTTCGACATGATTTTGGGCATGGATTGGCTATCCAAGCATCATGCTACCATAGACTGCCATTCATATCGAGTTATCTTCAGTGATGTTAATGCACCAGAGTACATTCATAACGGGTTCGTACCCGGGCGGTCTGTACAAATCATATCTACCCTACAAGCGCGTGCACTACTGTCACATGTCTGCGAGGGTTATCTAGCTACGGTTCACGACATGGATGCTGAATCTCCATCAATTCAGGATCAACCAATAGTGTCAGAATTTCAAGACGTATTTCCAGCAGAACTTCTGGGCATACCACCTGCACGAGAAGTGGAATTCAATATCGAGCTTATTCCAGGAGCTGAACCAATCTCCAAGGCTCCTTACCGCATGGCTCCCATAGAGCTGAAGGAGCTGAAGGATCAACTTCAAGAACTTCTAGAACGAGGTTTCATTCGACCGAGCGCATCTCCATGGGGCGCACCAGTCTTATTTGTTAAGAAGAAGGACAGTAGTATGCGTCTGTGCATAGACTATCGCGAGCTCAACAAGATTACGATCCGGAATAGGTATCCACCACCGCGTATAGACGATCTGTTTGACCAACTCCAAGGGGCCAAACACTTCTCCAATATTGATCTTAGGTCAGGCTATCATCAGCTACGGGTCAAGGAGTAGGATATCGCCAAGACTGCTTTTCGTACCCGCTATGGCCACTACGAGTTTGTAGTTATGCCATTCGGCCTGAAAAATGCTCCAGCAGTGTTCATGGACTTGATGAACATAATCTTCCATGAATTTCTGGAGAAGTTCGTCATTGTCTTCATCGATGACATCCTGATTTTCTCAAAGTCCAAGGAGGAACACGAAGACCATCTTCGTACAGTACTACAGATTCTTCGCCAGAAGCAGCTGTATGCTAAATTCTCCAAGTGCGAGTTCTGGTTAGACAAGGTGGCATTCCTAGGTCACATTGTATTAGCAGAAGGAATCACTATGGATCCAGCGAAGGTTGAGGCCATTACTAAGTGGCCGAGACCGACATCAGCGACGGAAGTCCGCAGTTTCTTAGGCGTAGCTGGCTATTACTGTAGGTTTGTGGAGAACTTTTCCCGCTTAGCACTACCATTGACCAAACTGATGCAGAAAGGGTAGAAATTCGTTTGGACGGAAGAACGAGAGAAGAGCTTTGAAGAACTGAAGCAGAAGCTAGTATCTGCACCTATTCTTACTCTCCCATCTGGTACGGGTGGATTTCAAATCTACAGTGATGCATCGGGGAAGGGACTTGGCTGTGTTCTCATGCAACATGGGAAAGTGATCGCGTACGCTTCACGGCAGCTTAAGCCTTATGAAGAAAATTACCCCACGCATGACTTGGAACTTGCTGCAGTCGTGTTTGCATTGAAGATATGGAGGCACTACTTATATGGAGAATCATGTGACATTTTCACGGATCACAAGAGCTTGAAGTATATCTTCACTCAACGTGAATTGAACATGAGGCAGAGAAGATGGTTAGAGATGTTGAAGGATTATGACATTAATCTACAGTATCATCCCAGAAAGGCGAATGTAGTAGTAGATGCTCTTAGCAGGAAGTCCGGAATGATCAACGGCATTAAAATTATGGAGGAAATCATAAGAGAATTGGAGCAACTAGACATCAAGATCATGATACGTGGACAACACGGTTACTGGGCTAATCTTAGAGTAGAACCCGAGTTACTCTCTAAGATCAAGGAAGCTCAGAAAGATGATGGAGAAATCTGGGCGATAGTACAGAATTTGGAGAAACAGACAGAATTCAGAGTAGATGCAGATGGTATCGTATGGCAGGGCACGAGACTTTGTGTTCCTGATGACCAAGAACTCCGGGAAGCCTTGTTAGCTGAAGCTTATAGCTCCCCATTCTCTATACATCCTGGTTCGACTAAGATGTACCATGACATCAAGCAGTACTTTTGGTGAAGTGGTATGAAACAGGATGTGGCCACTTACGTCTCCAAATGTCTTACCTGCCAGCAGGTTAAGATCGAGCATCAGTGATCTGGCGATCTCCTTCAACCGTTAGATATTCCAGAGTGGAAGTGGGACAAAATCACCATGGATTTTGTTACTGGTCTTCCGCCTACCAAGAGGAAGCACGATGCAATCTGGGTTATCGTAGATCGACTTACCAAATCAACTCATTTCTTACCGATCCGCAAGGAAGATCTGGTAAGTAAACTCGCCGATACGCATAGAAGAGAGATCATGAGACTCCACGGTGCACCATCCAGCATCGTCTCAGACAGAGATCCTCGTTTCACTTCGCGATTTTGGAAGAGTCTGCAGAAAGCTTGGGGTACACAACTTAAGCTTAGCACTGCTTTTCATCCTCAAACAGACAGACAGTCGGAGCGAACAGTTCAGACATTGGAAGACATGTTGAGGTCTTGTGCGTTGGAATGGACGGGTGATTGGGACGATTACATTCGTTTGGTGGAGTTTGGATACAACAACAGTTGGCACGCAAGTATCAAATGTGCTCCGTTTGAGATGTTGTATGGCAGAAAGTGTCGCGCCCCAATCTGCTGGGATCAGGTTGGTGAACGAACACTTGAAGGACCAGAGATTATAGAAATGACTAATGAAAAGATCGCAGTATCTAAGCAGAAACTTCAGGAAGCACGATCACGTCAGAAGAGTTACGTCGATAAGCATCGTAGGGACATACATTTTAATGTAGGAGATCACGTCTTCCTTAAGGTTTCGCCGGCACGTGGTGTTAGACGCTTCGAGATTAAAGGGAAGCTCACTCCTCGTTTCATCGGACCGTTTGATATCATTAAACGAGTCGGTGAAGTATCTTACCGGTTAGCATTACCTCCGCAACTTTCGCATGTACACAATGTGTTTCATGTGTCCTTACTCAGAGGGTACCAGTATCATCCCCTTCACATGGTTCAATATCCACTAGAACAGATACGTGAAGATCTCACCTTCATAGAAGAACCCGAATGAGTTCTTGACAGACAAGAACGAGTCATGAGAAGGAAGACGATTCCATTCGTCAAAATCCTTTGGAGGGATCATACCGAGCGGGAAGCCACTTGGGAAACAGACAAGTCTATCCGGGCTTCTTACCCTCATTTCATATTTTGAATTTGGGTATGTTCTTCTTTTCCAGTTTACTTTATCTATAATCCGGTGACGAATTATTCTTTTTAGGGGGGAAGAGTTGTAAAACCCGCATGCTTTTACCATGAATAGTACCCTTAAGATCGTACGTACTAGATTAAAACTTACCTTTTATAGTATGATTACGTCCACGTGTTAGAATTTTACGTATTACGTACGTGTTAGAACACGATAAGTATTTATTACGTACGAACGCACAATAATTATTTAAACAATAATTAATCACGAACATGCGATCATGAAATCATGAACGTAATTAAATCACGAACTAATATTAATTACGTATATATATTTATTACGAACACGAATAAATATATTAAGTCACGGTTAATATTTAACGAGAACACATAAAACACGAACGCGACTAAACACGAACGACCACTTAAATAATTAGACACGGAAAACGGTACGGGTACCCCATGTAGGGCCCTCTACCCGCGGCTACACCAAAGAGATGGGCCAAGCCCATCTAATTTTTACTAACAAAGGGGGTTAAGGTGAAAACATTTGTCAGTTTTCACATTAAAGTAAAAATCATCAAAAACCTAAAAAGACTTTCTCCTTTTCCTTCTTGCTCTCCTCTTGGCCGCCGCATATACAAGACACAAAGGGGGTGTTTATTTGATTTTTGATTTTGAATTTGGTGCAAGTGTTCGTGTGTGTTCATCCTCGTTTGATCCACGCATTCGGTATACCTTTCTAAATCCTTTTTCTTTTCGTTTTGATTTAATAAATTAAATAAGAACATGATGTTTTTAAAAACCTAATTAAAAACATAAACTAAACATGTAAATGGTTATGGGGTAAATCAAAAAGGAGGATTTAGGGGTGTTTTGTTTGGCCGGCGCCTAAACCGAACCCCAAGGGGGTCTCGGTTTGGCTTATGGACCACCACCGAGACCTCAAGGTCTCGGTTTGGTGGTGTGGGTCCCACGACAGCAGCAAACAAGGGGGAACCCCGAAGTGGTTCGGGGTATGGTGTTGATTTCGAGTCCGGTTCATGGTTTCTAGTCACGATCCGGTTCATGGTTTATGTTAAGGTTATGTTTTTATTGATCATATGTTATAAATTAAATTAATAAAATATGACATGATTAATTTAATAAAACATGACTTAGGTTATAATTTAATTATTAGGTCATGGAATTTTTAACCTAAGTATTTATATTTTCTAGACTTTATAAGTCATTAATTATTAAAAACCATAGTTATAATTAATTAATTAACATGACTTAGGTTATATTGTTAATAATTAATAATACATGTTTTAACCTAAGTATTTAACTTTATTTAATTAAAAACATGATATATTTAATTAAATACTTTTAACCTATAGTTTATTTAAATTACATTTAATAATTAATAAACTATACCTTATATCAATATGACTTAGAAAAATAATCAGAAAACACTTAAGCTTATATAGTTATAATTAATTAATTAACATGACTTAGGTTATATTGTTAATAATTAATAATACATGTTTTAACCTAAGTATTTAACTTTATTTAATTAAAAACATGATATATTTAATTAAATACTTTTAACCTATAGTTTATTTAAATTACATGTAATAATTAATAAACTATACCTTATATCAATATGACTTAGAAAAATAATCAGAAAACACTTAAGCTTATATACTTAGCTTATGTAACCAGCTTATATCTAATTATGGAAACTTTCTATTTTTAGAAACTTATCTATTTTAAGCAGTACTATTTTTAGAAAATTTCTATTTTTGGAAACTTTCTATTTTTGGAAACTTTCTATTTTTGGAAGCTTTCTATTTTTGGTAACTTTCTATTTTTGGAAACTTTCTATTTTAGGAAACCTGCTATTTTTAGAAGGTTACTTATTATTACACAATAAGTATAATAATATATGAAATACAAGTAATATTTAATCAGAATAGACAGAATATAAGATAAACACAGTTTAAAGCTTAAAACAGTAAAACATGACATGAACGTATAAATAAGCTAAGACATGACATAAAACCAGTTACGTATTTAGTAATCAGATACTTATTCACGTATGTATTTATGTAGCATTAGTGAGACCGAAGTAGGATTCTCCTCAGTTCGTCTTCTTCTTCACTGGACATAAGGTACGCATTCCCGTCCTTTCAATATGGACATTCTTTCCTTATTAGGATTCCCCGTATGCAGCCAACTGTTTTCCCGTAGTATAAGTTTATATGTTTGAATTGCTTATGTTTAATTTAGAATACCTATAGCCATATACATGCATGACCAGTTTCACCTAGTTATGGAGGTACCATAACCATAACATTAGAGGCACTGATGTTATGACTTCCCCACGGCGGAGTGATTGCTCATGGCGTCCCTTCAGATTTTGGCCATATTATTATATTTATCATGTGGGGCGTATGGGTGCATCCTAGTTATATGTTTTCAGCAGATTACTCAATGTGAATGTGGTGTGTGCCTTGCATCCTTCACAAGGAGCTGATCCCTCCTACCCAAAACCAGTATATTAAATTAGAGGCAGCCCCTCTAATTTGCATGATGAGGTCACCCCTCCAAGTATTCATGCAGGGTGGATTTTCATGACCTATATTGGCTAATGGTAGAATATGTTAAACAGTTTTTATAAGATAAACATAAGGCTTTTCAAACTATAAAACCAGTTTTACCAAGACTTAACCAGGTTATTCGGGACTTAGTTTCTTCCGCTGTTATATGCTTATATGCTTATATGCTTATCCTATTCATGCTTTATTGTACATCCGTGCACTGAGCGTATTGCTCAGCCGTTTTCCTTTTCTCTGTTCCCAAAATGGCAGGTACTCAGGGACGCTCGTAGACTTTAAGCGTACGTGCATATGGACTGGAAGCTTTCTAGCCTTTCTTTACTTTATGCATTGTCTTTACTTTGATACTCTTGCTATAGACATTGTTTAGTCCTTTCATTTACAGTACTTACGTTTGTGTGTGATGAGCTTTACTTTTGGACTACTGATGTTTGATTCCTGTATTTTCCTTTTATGGTCATGAAATGTTTAGACATTTTTCCTTGAATGCTTTGATGACACACTATAATTATGCGTGACATTCCATTATCAAAATAGGGTGTTACAGTTGGAAATTCACTTTATGTGATGACATTTAAGAATTCCCATTAGTTATCATAGTCACTCACGCAAGGACTAGACTAGGAAACGATGTATGGAATGTATGCGTGAGTGACTATAAATACCCCTCTAAGGCTTCCAAGGAGGGGTTGTTGTTTGTGTTTTTATTTCTTCATTTTATCAATTTGCCTTCTCTCTCTAGAAACACACACTTCTATCTTTATCTCTCTCTAACCATGGTTGTCCGTCTCTACCACCCAACGAGACCACCAGATCTATAAAATGTAAACCCCACAGAAGCTCTTCTGGAAATACGTCAGGAAACTAAAAAACAATCGGCTGATCATGAATTGAAGGAACTTCAAAAGTTGCGTCATGAATGGTAGCTAGAAAACCTTTGAAGCCATGGTATAATAAAGCACGTGCTTGTAAACAAATTTTCCTGGTAGGAAACCATGATGAATGTATTCATGAGCATGAACATCGCCGAATATCACCCGATATGAATGGGAATCAATCTTAGCTCGATGTGCTGCTAACCAGTCCATACCCAAAATCATATCGAATTCGCACATATCAAAGGGAAGTGCGTTAAAAGGACGAATCTTATCAACAAACTATAAAAGGAGACCTCTATACACACGGGTAATGTGAACAGAGTCTTTCATAGGAATAGATATACATAACACATTATCAAGTATTGTAGGCGTCATATTAGTACGAGCAGCAAATGTAGTAGATATTAATGAATGGTTCGCACCCGTATCAAACAGAATGCATGCAGCATGTCCAAACATAAATAGTATGCCAGTAATGGTATTTGATGTCTTGGTAGCCTGGTCTCGTGTAGTTTCAAATACACGGCCGAATGCAACTGTCTTTTGGGGAGCATTTTGATAGTGGTAGAAATACGACTTTTAGGAAAAAGAGCGTATAATGGGCAAGTATTAAGTTGCACGTTTTAGGAAAAACGCGAAACCGAACAAGTGCGGGTTCGTTCTCGAGGAGGTGTGATGCCAAAAATAAATAACAAAGTTTGGGGTAGTGTCGTTTTTGGATATTTGAGAAAAGGAAGAAAAATAAAGACGAGGTACGACTACAATTAAACTACGACGAATGACGTAAAACGCGAACATAAATACGTAAAACGTGAAAAATTAAAAATTTTAACCTAAAAATTAATTAAAAGTTAAAACTAAGTCTAAAATAATATAAATAAGGATAAAAATCCAATAAATAAATTTTAAAACCTTTTATTAATTAAATATTCAACTTTTAATGCTAATTAAAGCCCAAAAATTAAATATAATTAAGAAAAAGCCCAAAATATTATTTTATTGAACAAATAACTCACTTATATTATTTAAAAACTAAAAAGTATTTTTCCTAAATTTTAAATACTATTTTTCTATTTTTAAAAACTCTAAAAACTATTTTTAAACTAAAATAATGATTAAAAATAATAAAATAATGCTAAAAATAATTTGACAATTTTAAAATCCTAAATTACACTAATGAACAGTAGAAAAATAAAAAAGTTTTTAAAAAGTAAAAATTTCACTAAAAGACAAAACAGTTAATAATTAAAACCCTAATTAAACTAAATTAATTCTAAAAATTAATTAAAAAGTGAACAGTGAAATCTTTTTGGACTAAAATCTTAAAATGTTTTTCTAAATCTAAGAAAATTTGTAAAACTGAAAAATATAAATTTTTCACACTAAAAGACAAAAACAGAAACTTAAAAAGTCATTTAAAATGTAATTTAATCCAAAAAATAGGAAATGAACAGTAACAAGAAAATAAATTAAAAAGAAAAATCAGAAAATAAATAAAAATAATAATTTAACAAAAATCAAGTTCTAAATCCTACTTTAGGCCACTAAAGAAAAAAAACTAGAATATGATAGTGACATGTTGACTGCTTTTGTCTGTTTGCTAAGCAGTACCAAGAATAATACTAGCAGTGGGAACTTGGTTTCCCACTGATAGACCAAAAACAAGGTCTGGGCACTTTTGGTGCAATATCTTGAGATTTGCTTGGTTTTATGGGCAAACAAAGGCACCCCCACAACCAGTTGGGTTGTGGGGAGTCAAGAAAAAGCTAAAAACAATATATTACTTCACAAAATCAAGCTCAAAAAGCCCCTATACAGTCACTGTGATAGGACTAGGGGGCTGTTGGCTTTTTGCTGATGCAATGTGCAATTGGGTGAGTTTTGGTTGGCCAAAACTTACTCAATTCACTCACTAGCTTACTCAAATCGAGTCCAAAACCTAAGTCAACCAAAAACCTAACAATCTACAAGATTTGATTAGCAAATTTCACAAAATCAAGGCAGATTTAGGGCTTTACTGATTTTGAACAAGGTTTTGCCAAAACTTGCATGCAACTTTTTCAAAAACTAACTAAATCCAACACACTAAACTAAAATAACACTAACCTACAAAAGTGAGTGCATTAAAATTGATTTCAAACCAAAAGCATATCACCAATTGATTTTTAAACCAAGATCCAAACACTCCTTTATTTTCTGATAACGAATTTTTACCAAGAGATTACACCATATCTTGCACCAAAGCCGATCAAATCTACCCTAACATGTTTCAAACCAACAAACATTCAATATCCTACATTTGCCTACCATCCTAACAGCCTAACATTCTAAATTATCATAACTCAAAAATTTTTCAAGCAAGTATAGAAAACACAAAATCTTTACCTTGTGAGCTTACATCCAAGCATCACAAAGGCTTAGCTTAAGCCTTCTCCATCAAGCTCGGGCTTGAGCTGATAAAGTTCAGAAAGGAGCTTGTTGGTATGAGTAGAAGATGATGATGATGATGGACTCAATTTCCACAACTCATCCAATATGCAAGATTTGGGTGCCTGCTAAGATCCAACAAGGAAGAGAGAGAGTGACTTGATTAAACAGCCACAAAGAGTATAAGCCTAGCTTATTGATTAAGCTAGCTTATCTCTTTGGCTTATATAAAAAAACTTCAAAAAACGGATTCTTTGAAATTTTTTTGATATAAGTGAAGACTTTTATCTCATAAACTGATTTTCAAACTTTGAATATCATGAACTAAAAACAAATAAGCTTGGAACTCAGATTATGCAATTTAATAAATTTTTCATTTTCATAAATAAAATTAAGAAAATACAAAATCTGGAACAAACGGTATGCACAAGTTGCATCCTCTTTATATAGGTTATAATAGAACATACTAGACTAAAAAACCCTAATACATGAATACCCAATTTTGCCCTTTGAAGAATCTTTGAAAATCAGTCAAAAGTATGCCCATGTGATGATTCTGATGTTGATGAGCTGTTGGAGTCATCTTGGGCGTTCAAAAATGAGTAGGGACCAAGGAATAGGCATTTACCATTGATTTGGTCGTCTTCTTGGGTTTGAGGGATAGAGACGTGAGCAGGGGAGGTCCCCACAGTCAGATGGGGTGAGCTGGTGGGTGATTATAGGGTTGGGTTTGGTTATCTTACCATAAATCAAGGATATGGAGTGTTTTAAACAAAACCCCCTTGATTTATGTTTAGTTCATCATGGTAATTTATAGGGTTTAAGGGGTGATTAGGGAGGGGTTTAATCTGTTTTGGGAAAGGGTTTTATTTAAATGGGTCTTTAAGAGGGAAACATATAACTAATTAATAAATCAGTTATATAGTTTGGGTGGAAGGTGACGTGGGAAAGGTGGGGGTTCTGATTGGTTGTGGGTTGAGTGGGTGATGAGGTGGCGGGATGGGATTGGTGAGGGGAGTGTGAGTGGGGAATTAATGGTGGGTTAGTTAAATAGGTTTTGGGTTTTGGCAGTTTTAGCCCTCCTCGTTAGATAATTCCTTTGAACAGCTTTGCATCTTTAGTCCTTGAGACATTTCACCGTTAGTCCTTGTGCACTTGCATGTTTAGTCCTTATGTAACAATGCTTAGAATAGGGACTTAACATGTAACTTCTTCAAACTTTGAGGACTATTCATGATATGTCTTCAAAATTTAGGGACCCCAAAGAAATTTTTGATAGATAAGGGGTATAAAGTGTCAATCTTCAAAAGTTGAGGGGCCATTTTTGTCATTCTTCAATTCTTCAAGGGTCTTTTTGGAAAATCCATGATTTGGGTCCGGTTCTTTTTGTGCGGCTTCGTTTCCCATGTTCGTTTTTGCTTCATTCTTGTGATCATTTGTTGATTTCACGATATCCGTGCCTAAAATACACAAGACACAAATAGAAGCATATATAGGGGTATTTTGATGACATTTTAAGCGTTTTAAGCCCGATTTGGACGATGAGACTATGTATAATTGCAGTCTCATCACTCCCCCATATTAAACCATTGTCGTGTCCCACGCAATGCTAATTAAGTATCTTAGCACCTCCAAAATTCATTTTATGATGATATTTATTGAAGACGTAAATTTAAATAAACTACTACACGTGTTTTAGTCATAATGTATTGTTTTCATCACGAGAACGTGACTTTTAGGGTCATAGAACAAGAACACGTGAATGCTTCGTTAGAAATAATTTCGGCGTTCTCGATTTTCACCCAATTCCATGCTAAGCATGTAACGAGATCATTGTTATTATAAGTTAGCAACACGATCACTTCTCATGAGTGTTAATTACGAACCTAAACTCCCTTATTCCTACTTGGTATCTCTTATATTTTATTTTTGTCTTAATGATCACGAGGATACATCATTGATTTTTGCGTGAATAGAGATTAAGTCTAAAAATAGAGTTTTAACGGTGTAACAAAAATCATTAAATTAATAATTCATCCTAATAGACAACGATGTCAAAAAATTAAGTCAAGAAGAAGGATCGATAAACACGGTTTTATAACGGTTTTGAACATGAGACTTATTACCAAGACTCTTATACGCCCCCTAACAGAAGGGCTTTATTATCTTTGATTTACCTCCATCTTTTATTCAACTTCGCCATGAAGCTTTTATTATGACTTCGGTCTTGCCTTGCCTTTTATTATCTGCCTCATCGGTGGTTTTATTAGCCAAAGACGTATATCCTCACGCTAACGCGAATTTTGGATCTTTAAAGCTTGAAAGATTAAGGCTTGATTCACTTTCGATTTTGCATAGATTTTTCGGCCTTGTGGGGCTTCAAATTGTTTTCTTGATTTAGGTGAGCACTTGAAATCTTATTATTGGGTGAAGCTTTTGATTATTCGGGTGTCAATACTTCAAAACCGTGACGCTGGCGATACCTTAATGTTTTCCCAATTTAATTACATGGAAGCTACTAAAACAAATTAGAAACCAACAATAGTGACTAAACCGCTAAATCAATATTTATTAATCAATTTATTATCAAAAGCGTGGGGAGAATAAGCTAATAATTACTACACATGAGATCGTGACGATTACGAGACTTATAAATAACTCTATCATTTCTCGTCCTCATTTAACAGACTTAGCCTAAAAAGTTAAGGAATCGAAGCTAAGTGCTCAACACGCACGGTCGAGTCAAAAATTACTCTTATTCTCACCATCGGAAAACCTACATTCGTGCCTTAAACACTTATGAAAAATACGAAAATTTTAAAATTTGGCCATTTTTAGCCTTATTTGCAACAAAACGATAACAAAAAGATGAAATTTTGGATTGCGTGTTGACGTAAGCAAGGTGAAGTATCTACTCACCCCCATACTAAAACTAAACATTGTCCTCAATGTTTCGAGTCTAAGGGTGAAACACCCCCATACTAGAGACGTAGTCGAATGCTTAATCTAGCATGAAAAGGGTGTAACCGTTATATTTAAAGCCGTTTATGAAGTGTGCTATTAACCTAAGGTTAGAACATCAAAGGATATCATCGTATATCGGAATCTCCAAAGGCAACGATCGAAGCTCGAGTGCTACGTAAAACGAACACGAGAGGCTTCAATGATGTCGATGTACCTAATGAATCACAATCACGAACAACCACGAAACAAAGGTTGGAAGGGCACAACCCTCATTACACTATTAGAAAGCAATAATATTTACAAGGATAAGCATGAGAATCCCCCACGAGGCACCTTGTTTTTGATAATCGAGTCAAAAGCTCGACTCGAATCCCCATAAATGTGATCATTTAGGGACAATCATGGTTCGGTCATTTTTGGTGGGACTTAAATGTAATCAAGGCCCAAAAGCAACTGTGTATAAAGGAAAAGCCTCTATACCGGGATCAAAGATCGTGTCTTCGTTTTCGGATGATAAACAAAACAACAAGAATTCAAGTAACAACGTCCCAATGGGACACAAGAAAATAGAATGAGAAGAGAAGGGTGGGACATTGGGTGGGCAAACAAATCGAGTTACTCGAGGTAAACTCATACCGTAAGTCTAGAAGTATCTTCTAGTGACTACTTCGGTAAAAGACCGAGATTTTATCTTAAACGTAATACCGGGGTCAAAAATCTCGTCCTCGGTGGAGAAGTGTGAGGGAACAAATGGGGCTTCCCCCACACTAGATCCACACAAAACGTCGTCAAGAAAAGTAGACACGTTTGTAGCAAGCTCAATTAAGCGAGGTGATGACGGAGTTAACTTTGGAAAAATTTTCAAATTAATTGTAAAATCATTCCGTTTTTCATTTTTTAACTCATTGTTACGAAAACCCAAGTTGATTAAATTGAAAATATTTGGTGTTTCTAAAACAATTCTAGGCACACTTAAAATTTCCACATTTATCTTGAAGGCGGAAGGAGGATTTGAATTTTTAAAACGTGAATCGATTAATAAAACATCCCCCTCCGGGCTAACGCAACGGTCATCATCAAACTCGAAAATAGAAGGCGAATCATCAAGAATACGTTTGATCTCGGAAAAATCGCCATCGGGATCAAAAACGTCTTCTCTTCCTCGTGGAAGAGGTTGAGCAATAAAATTGTCGATAATCGAGTCGCTAGATTCAACCATCGTGAAACTAGGAAAAGAAGGCTCTTCGATTGAAGATTTTGCCTTTGTCGTTTCGACCTCGACATAGAGAAACGTATCGATGTGAGAAAGGCCATCGACGGACTTCTCACACGATAAATCCAAAATATTACTCGATGTGGGATTCGGAGTAAAAGGCTCGTCTCAAGACGATTTTGCCTTGACGGTTTCAACTTTGTCCTTCGAAGGGATCGAACGTGGGTTTTCAAACATTTTTGCAAAACTACTAACACGTCCCTTCGGAATTAATTTTCGTTCATCTTGTAAAAACGAGGGTTCAACGATTTCCTTTAAAACCTTGTCACATTTTTCTTTTTCAAAATCATTTAATGGAATTCCTTCGTCAAAATTAAGTGTATATTGGTTTAGAAAATCCTCAATAATTTCATCCTCATTAGAAAAATTAGGTTTAGAAGGTACAATATTCAACGTTCCTAAGTATCCTACGAGTTTTTCCTTTGGTTTATTTGCAAAAACATTTTTCAAAACTTCGTTGGATGATGTTTTCGTTTCCTCTACGTTTTTGTAAGACGACGAAGGTAGCACACTCTAAAATTCGAGAGATATGGATCAATACGAGACGTACGAGTCCTAGGAGTTGATAAGGCTTTAACCTCTCCCTCGGAGTTAGGATTGTTGTTACTTGACAAAGAATTGAATTTTTCCATTAAGCCCTCAACTATTAAAAGAATTTTATCTCTCTCATTAGCATGATTTTCCTTAATTTTGTCCACGTATCCCTTCCACATCTCTTGAATTTGGTCATACAAACGTTGTTGTTCTTCAAAAAGGGTATCATAATCGCATTCCATTTTTTTGAAAGTTTCCCTTTGGGTTGCCATTCGTTTATTACAAGTTTCCTTAAGGCTTGTCATTTGTTCTTCCACCATCATTAATTTCTCATTATTTTGTCTCAAAAAATCATTAAAGGCATTGAGAATAGACTCATGATTGCAATTAAAAGACGTATCGTACGATGAATAAAATGAAGACGATGGGTGACCTTGGTCTTAAGATTGAAAATTGTTACCATGATCACGTGGAGCGGAGTTATAGATATAACCCCCTCGACCTCCAATAACCTCACAATAAAAACAATTGGCACCATCGGGCGGGCCTCCACAATATGGACACGAATAATATCCACCATTATTCGACATGATGCAACGAGAATGGTGTTACGAGAATTAAACACTAGAGGGTTAGAAATAGAATTAGAGGATAAGGGTAAGAAGAATATTTTTGATTTTTGATCATTTTTAATTGTTTTGGATTTTTGATGTATTACGTAGACTCAAATCTACAAATCTCTCCTCTAATCGACTTTCTCGATTAAAGGAGCCTCAAGGAATGAAAACGATCACGTGAAGTGAACGCCTTCGATGACTTTAGAACGTTTGTGGAACACCAAAACGTTCAAGAGGGTTTAATCTTGAAAACAAGCAAATATATATACGTAGATAATACTTTGGTTGGCAAACCCTTGGTTAGCCCTTTTTCTCAAAATACGCGTAAGCAAGCGGGGGAAACGAGGCGGCGCTAAGCACTTAAGAGCTTTTTTCCCTTAGGTCGTGAAATACAACCGCCTTATACCCACCTTATAGTTTGTGTTAATTGAAATTAAGCCTCACGAAAGTATTTATCTATTTTGCCTTTAAACTTTTGCTTTGGATTCGAATACAATGATCGAGTGAT
Organism: Glebionis coronaria; assembly: GCA_025667525.1. Lineage (NCBI taxonomy): Eukaryota > Viridiplantae > Streptophyta > Magnoliopsida > Asterales > Asteraceae > Glebionis > Glebionis coronaria. The sequence goes on from JANFOE010001310.1 coordinate 119,665, forward strand.
GAAATCCGAATCAAGGTTGCGTTTTCACGCTTTTGGAGTACTTTTATATTTATTGTTCTACGTAAGTACAATATAGTAATATATTCACAAAGAAAAACGAAAACAATAATGGGATATCTACAATATAGTAAAATGATTGTTGTGTGTTTAGTTTAGGAAAACTAAACACGATTTATTTGGATATTATAATATAATAAGGAAAAATAACAAAAATAGGTATGTACGATATTCACGCTTTCCAAAATTTGAAAAGCAAAAACGCACCACGCACACAAACACGATACTAATAATGGCACACTAAAAACACCTCCCCGACAACGGCGCCATTTGATAGTGGTAGAAATACGTCTTTTAGGAAAAAGAGCGTATAATGGGCAAGTATTAAGTTGCACGTTTTAGGAAAAACGCGAAACCGAACAAGTGCGGGTTCGTTCTCGAGGAGGTGTGTGTATTAGATGCCAAAAATAAATAACAAAGTTTGGGGTAGTGTCGTTTTTGGATATTTGAGAAAAGGAAGAAAAATAAAGACGAGGTACGACTACAATTAAACTACAATGAGTGACGTAAAACGCGAACGTAAATACGTAAAACGTGAAAAATTAAAAATTTTAACCTAAAAATTAATTAAAAGTTAAAACTAAGTCTAAGATAATATAAATAAGGATAAAAATCCAATAAATAAATTTTAAAACCTTTTATTAATTAAATATTCAACTTTTAATGCTAATTAAAGCCCAAAAATTAAATATAATTAAGAAAAAGCCCAAAATATTATTTTATTAAACAAATAACTCAATTATATTATTTAAAAACTAAAAAGTATTTTTCCTAAATTTTAAATACTATTTTTCTATTATTAAAACTCTAAAAACAATTTTTAAACTAAAATAATGATTAAAAATAATAAAATAATGCTAAAAATAATTTGACAATTTTAAATATCCTAAATTACACTAATAAATAGTAGAAAAATGAAAAAGTTTTAAAAAAGTAAAAATTTTCACTAAAAGACAAAACAGTTAATAATTAAAACCCTAATTAAACTAAATTAATTCTAAAAATTAATTAAAAGGTGAACAGTGAAATCTTTTTGGACTAAAAATCTTAAAATGTTTTTCTAAATCTAAGAAAATTTGTAGAACTGAAAAATATAAATTTTTCACACTAAAAGACAAAACCAAAAACTTAAAAAGTCATTTAAAATGCAATTTAATCTAAAAATAGGAAATGAACAGTAAAGAAAATAAATTAAACAGAAAAATCAAAAAATAAATAAGAAAAATAATGAAACAAAAATCAAGTTCTAAATCCTATTTTAGGCCACTAAAGACAAAAAAAAAACTAGAATCTGATAGTGACATGTTGACTGCTTTTGTCTGTTTTCTAAGCAGTACCAAGAATAATACTAGCAGTTGGAACTTGGTTCCCACTGATAGACCAAAAACAAGGTCTGAGCAGTTTTGGTGCAATATGTTGAGATTTGCTTGGTTTTGTGGGCAAACAAAGGCACCCCCACAACCAGTTGGGTTGTGGGGAGTCAAGAAAAAGATAAAAACAATATATTACTTCACAAAATCAAGCTCAAAAGCCCCTATACAGTCACTGTGATAGGACTAGGGGGCTGTTAGCTTTTTGCTAATGCAATGTGCAATTAGGTGAGTTTTGGTTGGCCAAAACTCACTCAATTCACTCACTAGCTTACCCAAATCAAGTCCTAAACCTAAGTCAACCAAAAACCTAACAATCTACAAGATTTGATTAGCAAATTTCACAAAATCAAGGCAGATTTAGGGATTTACTGATTTTGAACTAGGTTTTGCCAAAACTTGCATGCAACTTTTTCAAAAACTAACTAAATCCAACACACTAAACTAAAATAACACTAACCTACAAAAGTGAGTGCATTAAAACTGATTTCAAACCAAAAGCATATCACCAATTGATTTTTAAACCAAGATCCAAACACTCCTTTATTTTCTAAAAACGAATTTTTACCAAGAGATTACACCATATCTTGCACCAAAGCTAATCAAATCTACCCTAACATGTTTCAAACCAACAAACATTCAATATCCTACATTTGCCTACCATCCTACCATCCTAACATTCTAAATTATCATAACTCAAAATTTTTTCAAGCAAGTATAGAAAACACAAAATCTTTACCTTGTGAGCTTACATCCAAGCATCACAAAGGCTTAGGTTAAGCCTTCTCCATCAAGCTCGGGCTTGAGCTGACAAAGTTCAGAAAGGAGCTTGTTGGTATGAGTAGAAGATGATGATGATGATGGACTCAATTTCCACAACTCATCCAATATGCAAGATTTGGGTGCCTGCTAAGATCAAACAAGGAAGAGAGAGAGTGACTTGATTAAACAGCCACAAAGAGTTTAAGCCTAGCTTATTGATTAAGCTAGCTTATCTCTTTGGCTTATATGAAAAAAACTTCAAAAAACGGATTCTTTGAATACTTTTTGATATAAGTGAAGACTTTTATCTCTTAAACTGATTTTCAAACTTTGAATATCATGAACTAAAAACAAATAAGCTTGGAACTCAGATTATGCAATTTAATAAATTTTTCATTTTCATAAATAAAATTAAGAAAATACAAAATCTGGAACAAAGGGTATGCACAGGTGGCATCCTCTTTATATAGGATATAATAGAACATACTAGACTGAAAAACCCTAATACATGTATACCCAATTTTGCCCTTTGAAGAATCTTTGAAAATCAGTCAAAAGTATGCCCATGTGATGATTCTGATGTTGCTGAGCTGTTGGAGGCATCTTGGGCGTTCAAAATTGAGTAGGGACCAAGGAATAGGCATTTACCATTGATTTGGTCGTCTTCTTGGGTTTGGGGGATAGAGACGTGAGCAGGGGAGGTCCACACAGTCACATGGGGTGAGCTGGTGGGTGATTATAGGGTTGGGTTTGGGTTATCTTACCATAAATCAAGGATCTGGAGTGTTTCAAACAAAACCCCCTTGATTTATGTTTAGTTCATCCTGGTAATTTTTAGGGTTTAAGGGGTGATTAGGAAGGGGTTTAATCTGTTTTAGGAAATGGTTTTATTTAAGTGGGTGTTTAAGAGGGAAACATATAACTGATTAATAAATCAGTTATATAGTTTGGGTGGAAGGTGACGTGGGAAAGGTGGGGGTTCTGATTGGTTGTGGGTTAAGTGGGTGATGAGGTGGCGGGATGGGATTGGTGAGGGGAGTGTGAGTGGGGAATTAGAGGTGGGTTAGTTAAATAGGTTTTGGGTTTTGGCAGTTTTAGCCCTCCCTGTTAGATAATTCCTTTGAACAGCTTTGCATCTTTAGTCCTTGAGACATTTCACCGTTAGTCCTTGTGCACTTGCATGTTTAGTCCTTATGTAACAATGCTTAGAATAGGGACTTAACATGTAACTTCTTCAAACTTTAAGGACTATTCATGATATGTCTTCAAACTTTAGGGACCCCAAAGAAATTTTTGATAGATGAGGGGTATAAAGTGTCAATCTTCAAAAGTTGAGGGGCCATTTTTGACATTCTTCAATTCTTCAAGGGTCTTTTTGGAAAATCCATGATTTGGGTCCGGTTCTTTTTGTGCGGCTTCGTTTCCCGTGTTTGTTTTTGCTTCATTCTTGTGATCATTTGTTGATTTCACGATATCCGTACCTAAAATACACAAGACACATATACAAGCATATATAGGGCTATTTTGATGATATTTTAAGCGTTTTAAGCCCGATTTGGACGATGAGACTATGTATAATTGCAGTCTCATCACATGTCTAGATGTAAAACCTTCTTTAATAATCCTAAGATCATTAAATGCACGAAGTTACCGTTAAATTTAAACTTTGAGATTTATTAATATCTGACATGCATCACGAATATTTAATATGAATATTATGTATATTAATTAATTATCATAAGTATTATGTACGTAAACACGAATATTAATATACGATAAGTATGTACGTACGCTATTAAGAAAACATTCAAGAAATAAAACACGATAAATAAACACGAACATACACGATAAATAGATAAACAAGAAAAACAAACACAAAGATTATAAGGGGGTGTTTGTGCGTCGGTTTAGAAAGAAAGGAAGGGAGAACGGGCTTTGGCCCATACACATAACTAATACAAGTGTTTTAATAACAACTACAAAGTTTTCATAAAACACTTTTACAGAAAATAAATTAAAACCCTAACTCTCTCCTTGCATCTCTCTCTTGTCGCGACACCCTTAAGAACACAAAGGGGATTGGTTTTGATCTTTGTTTGATAGGGTAATGTGTTCGTGTTCATCCTTATTTAATCCACGCATTCGGTATCTCAAATCCTTTTTCTTTGTTTTTATTTATTATGTTATATCATTAAAAACCAATCAAGAAACATGTAAAATCAAGGGTTTATCAAGTTTTTAAATAAAAACAAAGGTGGGGGTGTTTGTTTGTCTCGATCGCAGCAAACAGAGACCATTGAGGTCTCGGTGGTGTTGATCGTCTAGCAGTCGCAACCCCTCAAGGGGTCAGCGTTGGTTTTGAACCACCAGCCGCAAGCTTTGGGCGGGCAGTGGTGGTGGCATGGTTGGCAGCCGCAAGGACCAAGACCCACAGCTGGGATCTTGGCCTAGCGGTGGGTGCCAAGACCCACTTGGGGGTGCTCGATGGGTACTAGACGCAGGCAGGGGGACCCCATCGCTGGGTTGGGGGAGGTTTGGTTCGGCTCAGTAGCGAGCCGAGAGCCGTAGGCTCTCGGTGAGTTAGTTGTGGTTCGGATGGGTCACGACAGCAAGGTCGCAGCTCTCTGGCTGTGGTGCTCGGTTTCCAGGTCTCGGGACGGGGCTCGGGAACTTAACTTTTTCAGAAACACGTAATTAAACCGAAATGTAAATTAAGTTATGTTATGTTTTAATTAATTTAGTTATTAATTAATTTTGTTTTAATTAAAATAAAACTTATGTTATGTTTATTTAAATAAAACCATGATAGAATACGTATGTACATTTATTTAAATAAACATAGGTTATAATAATTAATTATTTAATTATTCATGAACATGGTTTTAATTAATTACAACTTAGATTAAATTAATTAATATCTTTTATGATAAAGTTTAATAATATAAATTATGTAGTATTATTAATTAATAATAAACTTATAATAACATGACATTATTAATTCATAAAAATATGTTAACTAAGCATTTATTAATTATTAAACTTTATAATATAATAATACATGATATAAATAAGCATATGATTAAATATGGAAGTACGTTATTTATGGTAATATGATAAATATAAAAATATACTAAATATGATAACATGCTATTTATGGTAATACATTAAATATGGTAATATTCTATTTATAGAAACATGCTAAATATAGAAACTTTCTATTTTTGGAAACTTACTAATTATGGAAACTTTCTATATTTAGAAACTTACTATTTAAGGAAACTTACTATATTTAGAAAGTACTATATATGGAAACTTGCTTTTTATGGAGAGTTACTATATATAGAAACCTGCTATTCTTAGAAAGTTACTCATTATGTTATAACAAGTATAATAACACATAAAGCTTGAAATACATGAATCTAAAACACATGAAACTATAAGAAATACATGATTAAAACATGAAATAATAAGACAAGACAAGAACAAGTATAATAAGTATGAACACATCAAGTAAACCAAATAACAAGTATGTATAAGTAAGATCGATTCTTATTCATGTCCCTTCATTATGTAGCTATTGTGAAGTCAGAGTGATCGTCTACGTTCGTTTTCGTCTTCATTTACTAGACATAAGGTATGGATATGCGGTCCTTCAGTAAGGACATCTTTCTTCCTATATTAGGATTCCCCGTTTGCAGCCATCTATTTTCCCTAGTAGTTTAAGTGTCTTAAACACATAAGTATATGTATGATTATTTTATATTGCCTAAGCTATATACATGCATGCTAGTTTTACCTATTTATGGGGGTTCCATAACCATAGCACTGGAGGCACCGGTGTTACGACTCTTCTACAGTGAGAGTGATTGCTCTCAGTGTCCCTTTATAGTTTTGGCTAGTATTATTATTATCATGTAGGGCGAATGGGTGCATCCTAGGACAAGTAGTATGATTTCATGGTTTAACTACGGTGTGTGCCTTGCATCCGTTACAGGAGCTGACCCGTCCACTCATTTTATATATTAATTAGAGGCAGCCTCTCTAATTGCATGACGAGGTCAGACCTCCAAGTATTCATGCACGTTGATAAAACGTGGCCTATATGGGCTCCGAGCATATTTAAAATACATATTTTCAAGATAAACTAAACATAAGTCTTTTCTGAAATATAAAACAGTCTTATGAACTTAAACCAGGTTTTTCAGGACATTCATTGTTCCGCTGCTATGTTATTCATTTCATTACTATTACTTGCTTATGGATATTCATTACATTCTATGTTATATATCCGCACACTGAGCGTATTGCTCAGCCGTATTTCTCTTTCCATGTCCCAATACGGTAGGTACTAAAGGGCAATGCTAGGAATCCAAGAGTACGTGCATGGAATGAGGCGCCATCTTTCATTCATTCTTTAATGCATTTACATACTTTTGCTTTGCTTGACATTGTTTAGTCCTTTCCTTACATTCTATACTTATGCATTTCGTGTGTGGAGCTTATGTGGATTCGATGTTTGTTTCCAGATTCTTTTATAGTCATTTAATGTTTTAGACATTTACCTTGTATGCTTTGATGATATGCCATAATTGTGACAATCCGTCAATTTTAGGTCGTTATTTTATTCTCAAGTATTATTTATAATCATTATTTAATTGTTAGTTTATGAACTCACTCACTTTCGGGAAGAAACTAGGGTTTATGTCTTAAATTTGCATCGTCTACGTTTAAACCAGAGAGCTCTACGTTACATGTTTACGTTTACATACTCCGTTTTGTGACAGTCTGACATTTTCAGATAGTAAATTTATCCTCGTATATTATTTTAAAATTTTATTTTTGGGTTGGTTCATGAACTCACATAGTTACGGGAAGAAATTAGCGCTTACGTGCATAATTTAACGTCTTTTACGATTAAATCGGAAACCCTAGGTTAACGTATTTATGCTTTTGTGCTCCGTTTTTGATGAGACAATTTTTATTAGAATCGTTTTGTGCCGTAGTTTCATAATTTGCAAAAACGTTCTTCGTAAATTGACCCGAGGGAACGTAAATCGAGGAAACTAGAATCAAGAAGTACCCATAAAATATTAGGGATGTGAAAAGTTTAACACTTGTCCCACCCATAATAGGGGCGGATTCCACAAGGTTGCAACACCCCTTGGTGTCAAGTTTATAGCTAATAATTGAGACACATGTCTTATAAGCTACCAAGGTACATAAAGCCTAAATCTCTCTCTCTCACACACACACACATACTTGCATGTGAAAACTAGAAAACTTCATCAATCTCTCCTCTCTCCCTCTTTCACCACCATCATCATGCCACCATCTTTATCAAATTTTCAACCTACAACTTAATCTATATTCAATCTATGTTGAAAACCACTTAAAAGGAGGATGTTGAAAACCACTTAAAAGGAGGATGTTTGGAGGTGATTACAACTTGTGAAAGGAAGTTTTCATGGAGTCCTAGGGCTGATTTTCAAGAAGGAGTTCATATACTTGAAGATTTCAAAAAGTTGATTTGCAAAGTTAAAGACTTGGTTACAAGATCAAGCCTTGTTCATCCAAAATCTCAACATTTTCATCACTTTGGTTGGTATAGAGATTGTTTTCTTTCTATCATCCTATTAATTTTGTAAATGTACTTGTCTATTCAATTCAAAATGTATATGTATGATGGTGATGAATGATGATCAAAGTATTGCATGGGGATTTTGTGTCACTAGATTAAGTTAACAAGGCTAAATCTACAAGTAAAAGTTGATAAAATCTTAACTAGTTATGTAGGTTGTGAAAAATAGTAAGTTTCAATATTTTTACTTGATTAAATGGATTAAATTATTTCATATATAATGATAGATAAATAATTTTTACACAAGTGGTTAATTGGCCACACAATGGAATGTTAAAAATGAGCAAGATATGGCCAAAATACTTTTGAGGCACTAATCTGACTGATCTATTTTGGACGAATTAAAACTAATATTTAGAGACTGTTTGAGAAGGAGCCCTTAAAGAGTTATTTGTAGAGCATATAATGTAGTTTTTACAGCAAAAATTTAGGGTTCTAAATCCTTGTAGAACTCAAGATATGATAAAAATGGTGAACCTGACTTTTGACATCAGATTTCACTATAAGTTATATAATATTAAAAGGCCACTTGAAATAAATTAATATATAAAATAAGTATATAAAAGTAAATAATTGATAGTAACTACTATAAAATATATTTATATACTATAATAAATAAGTATCACATTTTATAAAAATAAAACTCAAATGGTTTTCTAACTACAAACTATATATATAACTTTTACGTCTTTTCGGCTAAAACCGAAAAGATGGCGTTTTCGCCAAAAAAACTTAGATGATCGGACCCATCTAATGTAAAATTTTTATAAAACATATACTGATATGTAAACACATTTTACAAGTAAAAATCAACAAACCCGAGCTTTGTAACTCATGGACCCGTAATGGACCAAAATTAGCCTTGTTGGACCACTAGGCCCAACTAGTTTGGTTTAGCACAATTGGACTTGCTCATGGGATCAACCTACTTGGGCCCAACATTTAAGTATAAGCCTGGTCCTAAATAGATAAATGGAATAATAAAAACATATTGGACTCTTAATCGGCCTATTGGGCATTAACATATACTTGGGCTAAAATTTGTATAATTGGACTAAGTTAACTAAATGCTTAGCAACTAATAAGGTTGTATAAGGTGATAAAATCTCACTTGATCATCATGTTTATGAAATCATTACATATACATAACAACTTTTATAAATATTATTCGACATAGTCTATGATCGAGTATTATTTGTTTAGGTTTCTCGTGATCGAGGCACGCGCCATACATCTTAATTGCCGATAACCCGCCTTTCCAAACCAATGTGAGTACATAGCCACACACTCTTTTAAATGTTTTATGAAATGTTTCATAAACCCGAGAGGGAGATAACATGCTAGTTTTATTAAAAATAGAACACAAGTGGTCCTGATTGTATGTTTATTGATATGGACCCGATTGATTGGATGACCCAATGAATGATTGAAATGGATTATTATTAGTTAGGTTATGTCACTATAAGTCCCATTAGCATGAATTGTGAACAAACGAGAGGTGGTAGATACTTATGCATATAATAGTACTATTTGGGGAAGACCACCCGAGTTCGCGTCTTGACGGCTGATCCCCGTTGTGTCACATTGATTGGCAAGCAAATTTATGTATGAGAGGGATATATTTAGCGTGATTTTTGTGACGACACGCTGTTTTAAAGGGGAAAATGAATTTCAGGCTAGCTACCCGATATATTTTATAGATAGGTAACAATGTCATGCGGCTTATAATAATCCGATAATAATAATGATAATGGTAACACTAAGGTTGCGGTGTATGATATATAATTTTATAGATTGCTACCCGATATATTTAGTGTATGATATATAATTTCAATTATAATATATTGCCTGATTAGCAATATGGGGTCTTAGTACTAATATTATGCTTGTAATTTGCTTTTCATAACTGTTTTATATAACATTTTTTATTATACTGTAAACAACGTTATAAAGCGTACTGTATGGTACTGTTACGACAATAGTTCGTATAATGATTTTGACGGTAAAGGCCTATGTTATGATTTAAGACAAGGATTCGTATAAATTGTTTTTGGAATATGTTATGATTTACGACATTGATTCGTATAAAACGTTTTTGGCCTATGTCATGGTCTATGACAAAGAATTGAACAAAATGTTTTTTGGTAATGATTATATACCGGTATTTTGTTAATGGTTTTATTAAACTTTATGGACTCGCTCAGCGTTTCGCTGACTTTTAACATGTTTTATCTCAGGTACTTGAAGAAAATTCTCAGGAAGACGACAAGAGTTTATGGCCCGCATTTAAATAAAAATTTTCATTCAAATATTTTGTAAATTTGTAAGACATACTTTGACCTGAGGACCTATATAATTTGATATTTATGAATGGAAAATGCGTTGTTATTAAACGACACGATTTTTAAGCGTTGTATATGATTTGAGTAATGTGCTATCCCGTAACACCAACGACGCTTCCGGTGATTCTAAATGTGAATATTTGGGGGTGTGACAGTTTGGTACCAGAGCTCTCGTTATAGAGAACGAAAGATTTTTAAAAACCAATGTTTTGAATAAAACATTTCAAAAATCTTTTAACTATAAATATTTTGAGTAAAATGTTTAAAAATCTTTTGACTTATATCGGTGCTGAAGAATTCCCGAGTCACCGACAAGGCCAGACTGAGAGGTGTTATTTTAATATATATTTATATAACTTGGATTATATATATGTTGTAATTTGATTAGATGATTGTTTAATGATTATTCGAATACTTATACGAGATATTTATACGACGTAGATTGTCACAAGGAACCCTAACTCTCCTAGTAAATCAATCAAAGCTATCTCTGTAGGAATTCTAGGTATTCCAGATCTAAACCAAGTTGTGGATGTTTACGATCCCAACGAAATGGTTGATATTCCAAGAAATGTTGATATTAGTTGACTGTGATATTGAAAATGAATTGTTGAGATTAAATATGATATCAATGTCATGACGATCTTTCCTTATAGAGTGGAATTTGACAAAACCTCACCACCTAGAAATGTGTCATCTGATTCTGTGTCACCCAATTCTTAAATTTGAAATCGAAAAGGTAAATGTTGTACTTGAGACTGTCATTGGTATTTTTACCCAAAAGCCTCATGCCACTTGTACCTTTCCGAGAAGTCTATTTGAATGTGTGAGTCATTTCTTGCTCGTGAGTCACTTGATAATTGTTGCTATGGGAGCTATAGAATTGGAAATTTAGTGGTGTTCATGTCAAGCTTTTATTGCCCATTCAAGGTCTAAGAATAAGGTTGAAAGTAATGGAGAATGAGGTAGAATGTCGAGTTGAGTATATGTTGGTTGAAGCTCGGATAAAGTTAGAATTAACTCGTGTGGAATGCGAGATTGTTAAGAAGAAGTCGTTGAGTCCTGTGGTTGAATTATAAGGTTTTAAATGATTGTTGGTTCGTGTTAAGGGTTGTTCCTAGGCCATTGTCCAATGACGAGGATGCCTAGTGTCCAAGAAATAAATTGAAGAAATCTTCTTCTGAATTGGGACCGATGGATCTTCCGGGACACGTGGAACACCTAATGACTCTTGTAGATTAGTATTGATTGTAGTATCTTTTAAAATCATTAACTTAACTGAGATATCAGTTCGTAGGACGAGTCCTTGGAATTGTATAACATTACATGATGACATGTAATGTGTGACGATACAACTTTTGACTTGTTTGTGATTAATGAAAAGACTATCTTCGATTGCTAAACTCTACATGTATCGATGTCACCTATCTTTTCTTGCTTCTTCCTAATGTTCGCATTAGTGATACAACCATTGAACGAGTACTCATCTCGATTTGAGTTGCGTTGTGAATTATTCTTCGTATTCCTGAGTGCCATCGATGTCATGTACCACATGATTATTTGGCTAAGCTTATTTCCTATCATGTCGTAATTAGTTCTTGGTGAACAACTCTTCATCACTCTTTTTGTAGATCACTAATTGTTTTTATATGTAATACAATACCATCTGGGGAAAATATGAAATTCTTATTTTCATATGAATCATTTAAATTGGTACTATTAGGTAATTACTATCGAAATAAAGTTTTTATTAAACATCTTGTAAATGGAAATGCATTCATAATGATGAACATTTCGGTAAAATCATTTTTATTTTTTATTTCATAATTAAACATGAACATATATTTTAAACATGATGACAAAGTTTTGACGAACTGAGTATTGCATCGTTAATCCTAAGTTGTACATAGAAGCGCACCTACGTACAATTTGGAAGGGACCATGCAAGGCTGATTAGTAGTCACCATGAAATTGTTAATAAACACTACATTTTTCTTTGTAAATGTGAAAGATTAAATTTTTATGAGATCTGCAAGAAGTGCAAAATAGGGACATATTGTTAGGGACACCTACATATGTGCCCGTACTATTTTTTTCCGAATCAAATTTACTCATATGTGGATATTGTCTTATTTGACAATTGACATCCCCTTCTTGTTCAATTCTCTCAAGGTAAGATTCTTTGGGAACTTTTCTAATTATCTAGTGTTGACACCCGACTGGGTGTATCGACGTTCCTATCATTTCTTTTGATTAGATTCCATCTGAATGACATGGGTAACGATCCGAGGTACTTTCAGATGCGTAAACAAATCATGAAAACATGGAATATATCCATATCCGTTAATATTTTGGTCTTTATCCGATTTGACGTTCTCCCGTGATAATCATGCGCTGACCTCACTCTTTTAATGTTAGCTATGTCTCTAGATATCCTTAAATTATGAAAGATTATTCTTAGCTTTTGGTTAATGGAGAAGTAGGGAGCACCAATGAGATTAAAAAAGGATGTATACTTAGCCTCCTAAGTAGTTCTTGTCTTATCGACGGTAATAAAACTGGAAAGATGATGGTGTCAATTAGGATGGAATCATTGTTATGACGTGATGTCATTGTCTTAATTGATCGGAACACGAGTAGAATTACCCAAAAAGATAAGATGATGATTATCAAAGGTGATCTAAATAATTCCTGATGGGTTACCGTATCCTGCATTTAGGCTTGAAATTATACCATAAATGGTTGTGAACTAGTCATAGATCTTGTAATCTAGAAAGAACCTAAAGTGAATTTATTAAAAGATGTTCCTGTTATCTGAGACTTTCTGAGGTATTTGCTGATGAATTACCTAGACTTCCACCGTTAAGGCATGTTTAATTTCATATTGATTATATTCCCGGTGCTGCACTTGTGGCATGTGAACCATACGTCAGCACCATCTAAATCAAAAGAATTATCGTGCAACTAAGAGAGTTGTCGGAGAAAGCTTTTATTCTATCGGGCTTGTCGTCTTGGAGAGCTACGGTATTATCATTCCATATATTCATTGGTTACCGTGAACTGAATAAACTAACGATCAAAATTGATATCCATGACCCAAGATGAAAGATTTGTTCAATCATTTACAAGGTTATAGCGTATATTCCAAAAATTTGATCTACGGCATGGTTATCATCAAATTCGCGTCCGCAAAGAAGATTATCTATTCCACTTACTGCATCTAGAACTCGTAATGAACATTATAAGTTTCATGTGATGTCATTTGGATTGACCAACGCACCGGTCGCATTCATGAATTAGATGAATCATGAATGTAAGCTATATTTTGATAAATTCATGCTTGTGATCATGAAGGACCATCTGCTTGTTTCTAAGAATAAGAAGGAGTAATCATTTGTAGACTGCCCTGAGCTAGCCAAGCAGCGAAAACCTGTACCCTAAGTATTTATCATGTGATTTAAGGCTTGATCCTTTACATTCTTTGACCGTCTGATTAATGGTAGTGGAATCTATGTTGACTCTTCAAAGATCGGAGCCATTAAGGCTTTGGGTTATACCAAAAAGGAAGTGTGAAGATGTTTTGACAGATTTATCAAAGGATTATTAAGGAATTATTCCCTCATACCCAGATCATTTAACTAAACTCCTTAGGAGTAGATGTTTGTGTATACCTCAAGACAACCTAGGAGGAACTGAGGAATCTATATGACCCATGACTTGGAATTTGGAGCGGTAGGTTTTGCTCTTCAACTATGGAAACATTATTTGTGTGGCATTAAGTATACAATATTCACCAAACGCAAATGCCTACAAAATTTTGGATCAGGAAGACCTAAAAATGAAGCCGTGTAAATAGTTTGAGTTTCTGAGTGATTATGGTCATGATATTTATTTCATCGGGGAAGGTGAATGTAGTTACTAACGCGTTATGTAGAAAGGATAGAGAACCAATTAAGATGTGTTCCTTAGTAATGACCGTGCAGAATAATTTGCCTGAGCAATTTAGAAATATCCGTTGCTTGTAAGAAGGATAATATAGATAATGAAGGGTTTCGCGGCTAATGAGAACCATTAGAGATGGGAGCCGATGGCGTTAAGTGTTTAAAAGATCGTTTATGATTGCCTAAATATGGAGGATTTCGATATTTAGTCATGATGGAATCTCATAAGTCTAAGTATTCTAATTATTCGTTTCTAATACAATGTATTTTGATCTGGAAGAGTTGTACTGTAAGCCGAGCATGAAAGCCGGCATCGCCACATACGTTAGTAAATATCTAACTTTTTCGAAGGTGAAGGATGAACACCAAAGTCCATCAGGATTACTTCTATAGCTTATTATTCCTGTTTGGAAGTGGGATAGAATCACCATGGATTTTATCACAAATCTTCTAAGGTCATCATCTGGATTTGATTCGATTTGGGTCATCGTTTACAGACTGACCAAATCTGCTCATATCATTCTAGTTAATGAAGGGTTCTCGATGAAGAAATTGGCTCGTTTGTATTTAAAGGAGTTGTGTAAGCATGGTGTGCCCGTATTGATTACCTCTATCAAGTTCTTTGCCTCGCGTCGAATTTTTGAAGATCCCTTCAGAGGTCATTGGGAACAAATCTTGATATGAGTACTGCATACCACCCCAATCGGAGGGACAAGGTAAAATAACGATACAAACACTAGAAGTCTTGTTTTATGCTTGTATGATTGACCTTTGGTAATGAACAGGATAAACACTTTCCCTTGGATAAGTTATCATTGATAATTATCGCATTAGGATCGAGACCGAACCTTGCGAGTATCTATATAAAGAAAAGTTTAAAAGCACCTGTAGGTGAGAGTTGGGATGAAGATACCCGACCCGCGAGACCTGAAATGATTGTAGAATTTAGGATCTGATTATTGACTGCCGGTAGTGGACAGGAGGTTATGTGAATGTGAGATGTAGATCTTGAAGTGCAGGATGGGTAGCAAAGTTATGCTGAGAATTTTCATCGTGAAAAGATGAATTGATGATTGAAAGACCGTGGGAAGCCAAGTCCCCGTTGTAGGGGACCATTGAGATAATGTAAAGAGTTGGTCCTAGAGGCATATAAGCTAGACTACCCTAGAAATTCAAGGGCTGCATGAAATATGTTCCGTATATCAAACTTGATAAAATGTCTATCAAGTGAAAATCTGATTATTTCTTAATGAAGTTTGGGTCGGCGAAAAGTTGCATTCATCAAAAACCCGTGGACATCATGGAAAGAGAAAGTAAGTCAACTTAAGCATGATCGTATTCCCATAGTTATATTTGAGGAAACTCTCTTATTGTAATGAATTACGCTTGAGAGAAAAGACCAAATGTGGAGGAAATGCCCACATGTATTTGACTCTATAAGAAGCGAGTATTAAGATGAATTGATCTTTAAGGACAAAGATCCTCTTTAGGTGAAAATGCTGTGACAATCCGTCAATTTGAGGTCGTTATTTTATTCTCAAGTATTATTTATAATCATTATTTAATTGTTAGTTTATGAACTCAATCACTTTTGTGAAGAAATTAGGGTTTATGTCTTAAATTTGCATCGTCTACGTTTAAACCGGAGAGCTCTACGTTACATGTTTACGTTTACATACTCTGTTTTTTGATAGTCTGACATTTTCAGATAGTAAATTTATCCTCGTATATTATTTTAAAATTTTATTTTTGGGTTGGTTCATGAACTCACATAATTACGGGAATAAACTAGGGCTTACGTTCATAATTTAACGTCTTTTACGATTAAACCAGAAACCCTAGGTTTACGTATTTACGCTTTTGTGCTCCGTTTTTTATGAGACAATTTTTATTAGAATCGTTTTTTGCCGTAGTTTCATAATTTGCAAAAACGTTCTTCGTAAATTGACCAGAGGGCACGTAAATAGAAGAAACTAGAATCGAGGAGTACCCGTAAAATATTAGGGATGAGACAAGTTTAACACTTGTCCCACCCCTAATAGGGGTAGATTCCACAAGGTTGGAACACCCCTTGGTGTCAAGTTTATAGCTAATACTTGAGACACATGTCTCATAAGCTACCAAGGTACATAAAGCCTAAATCTCTCAAACACACACACATACTTGCATGTGAAAACTAGAAAACTTCATCAATCTCTCATCACCATCTTCATCAAATTTTCAACCTACAACTTAATCTATATTCAATCTATGTTGAAACCCACTTAAAAGGAGGATGTTTGGAGGTGATTACAACTTGTGAAAGGAAGTTTTCATGGAGTCCTAGGGATGATTTTACAGAAGGAGTTCATATACTTTAAGATTTCAAAAAGTTGTTTTGCAAAGTTAAAGACTTGGTTACAAGATCAAGCCTTGTTCATCCAAAATCTCAACATTTTCATCACTTTGGTTGGTATAGAGATTGTTTTCTTTCTATCATCCTATAAATTTTGTAAATGTACTTGTCTATTTACTTCAAAATGTATATGTATGATGGTAATGAATGATGATCAAAGTATTGCATGGGGATTTTGTGTCACTAGATTAAGCTAACAAGGCTAAATCTACAAGTAAAAGTTGATAAAATCTTAACTAGTTATGTAGGCTGTGAAATACAGCAAGTTTCAATATATTTACTTGATTAAATGGATTAGATTATTTGATATAATGATTGATAAATGGTTTTTACACAAGTGGTTAATTGGCCACACAATGGAATGTTAAAATGAGCAAGATATGTCCAAAATACTTTTGAGACACTAATCTGACTGATCTGTTTTGGACGAAATAAAACTGATATTTGGAGAATATTTGAGAAGGAGCAATATAGAGTTATTTGTAGAGCATATCATGTAGTTTATACAGAAAAAATTCGGGGTTCTAACTCTTTGTAGAACTCAAGATATGATAAAAATGGTGAACTTGACTTTTGACATCATATTTCACTATAGGTTATATAATATTAAAAGGCCACTTGAAGTAAATTAATATATAAAATAAGTATATAAAAGTAAATAATTGATAGTAACTACTATAAAATATGTTTATATAGTATAATAAATAAGTATCACATTTTATAAAAATAAAACTCAAATGGATATCTAACTACAAATTATATATATAACTTTTACGTCTTTTCGGCTAAAACCGAAAGGATGGCGTTTTCGCCAAATAAAACTTAGATGGTCGGACCCATCTAATGTAACATTTTTATAGAACATATACTGATATGTAAACACATTTAACAAGTAAAAATCTACAAACCCGAGCTTTGTAACTCATGGACCCCTAATGGACCAAAATTAGCCTTGCTGGACCACTAGGCCCAACTAGTTTGGTTTAGCACTATTGGAATTGCTTATAGGCTCAACCCACTCTGACCCAACATATGAGTATAAGCCTGGTCCTAAATAGATAAATGGACTAATAAAAACATATGGGGCTCTTAATGGGCCTATTAGGCCTATTGGGCCTTAACATATACTTGGGCTAAAATTTGTATAATTGGACTAAGTTAACTAAATGCTTAACAACTAATAAGGTTGTATAAGGTGATAAAATCCCACTTGATCATCATGTTTATGACATCATTACATATACATAACAACTTTTTATAAATATTATTAGACATAGTCTAAGATCAAGTATTATTTGTATAGGTTTCCCGTAATCGAGGTACGCGCCGTACATCTTAATTGCAGATAACCCGCCTTTCCAAACCAACGTGAGTTCATAGCCTCGCACTCTTTTAAATGTTTTATAAACCTGCGAGGGAGATAACATGCTAGTTTCAATAAAAATAGAACATAAGTGGTCCTGATTGTATGCTTATTGATATGGACCCGATTGATTAGATGACCCAATGAAGGATTGAAATGGATTATTATTAGTTAGGTTATGTCACTATAAGTCCCATTAGCATGAATTGTGAACTACCTGGAGTTGGTAGACGCTTGTTTATATAATAGTACTATTTAGGGAAGATCACCCCAGTTCGTGTCTTGACGGCTGTTCCCCGTTGTGTCACATTGATTGGCAAGCGAATTTATGTATGAAAGGGATATATTTAGCGTGATTTTTGTGACGACACGCTGTTTTAAATGGGCAAATGAATTCCGGGCTAGCTACCTGATATATTTTATAGAAAGGTAACAATGTCATGCGGCTTATAATAATCCGATAACAATAATGATAATGGTAACACTAAGGCTGCAGTCTCAAGATTAGTGTATGATATATGATTTGAATTATAATACATTGCCTGACTAGCAATATGGGGTCTTAGTACTAATATTATGCATGTAATCTGCTTTTCTTAACTGTTTTATATAACGGTTTTTATTATATTGTAAATAACGTTATAAGACGTATTGTATGGTACTGTTACGACAATGGTTCGTATAATGGTTTTGACGGTAAAGGCCTATGTTATGATTTACGACAAGGATTCGTATAAAATGTTTTTGGCATATGTTATGATTTATGATAGTGATTCGTATAAAACGTTTTTGGCCTATGTCATGGTCTATGACAAAGAATTGTACAAAATGTTTTTCGGTAATGATTATATACCGGTATTTTGTTAATGGTTTTATTAAACTCTATGGACTCGCTCAGCGTTTCGCTGACTTTTAACATGTTTTATCTCAGGTACTTGAAGGTAATTCTTGGGAAGACGACAAGAGTTTATGGCCCGTATTTAAATAAAAATTTACATTCAAATATTTTTTTAACATTAAGACATACTTTGACCTGAGGACCTATGTAATTTGATATTTATGAATGGAAAATTCTTTGTTATTAAAGGACGTGATTTTTAGATGTTGTCTATGATTTGAGTAATGTTCTATCCCGTAACACCAACGACTCTTCCGCTGATTCGAAATGTGAATATTTGGGGGTGTTACAATAATTATCCTGTGATATACCATTTATCAAAATGAGGTGTTACACTTATGGTATCAGAGCCAAGGTTTTGACCTGTAGGCTCTTAAAATTGACCTGTGACTAGTGGGTAGTCATCAGCGTCTTCCTAGAACTGACAGTTTGTTTGCATGCATTCATTTAATTTATCATTGTTGTAGGAATTTTGACTAAGTAATGGTTGAGACAGGACTGGCCTTATTTAGTCTCATGTGCTTTTATTCGAATCATATTGCTTGGTGAACCGACTAATAGGCGTTCGCATTAGTCATGGCTTTTCGTTTTGATGAACCGACCCATAGGCGTTCATCCTCGCTATGTCAATTTGTTTTCATGTCATTTGCATTTGGGTATGCCTTCATAAACTGTTTCATGCATCATTTTATTATGTTTAAGCATATGTTCTAACCAGATTAATCATTTCATTTTTTTTTCCATTTTAAACTATCAGATGGTCATGACACGCAGACAAGAGTTAGCAGCAGCTGTCCAAGTAGCTCTACAAGCCATGCTTCCCCAAATCAGGAACCAAATTCGGGCTGAATACCAGAACATCCCGAATCAGAACAACAATCCTCCTCCTCCTCCACCGGTTACATCCCACACTTGGATTGATAGGTTTAACAAGCAGAAGCCGAGATCTTTTGACAAAGCTGAGACTTCATGTGATATGGAAGACTTGATTTCGCATATAGAGAAAAATTTTGATGCTATGGGATGCGATGGTGTCTACAAGGCAAGATTGGCTTTCTATAAGTTTGAAGGTGATGCCCTACATTGGTGGAGATCTTACAAGTTAGCTAATGGAGGTGATGTTTGGCAAGCTGCATTGACTTGGGATCAGTTCAAGACTTTGTTTTATAGGTAGTTCTTTCCGACATCTGAACAGGAGGGACTCAAGAGGGACTATTACTCCATTCGTCAGAGAACTGGAGAGACTAACACTGAATTTATGCAGAGGTTTCTTAGGTTGGCTGAATTCTTAGGTGCGGTTGTGGGTACTGCAGAAGAACAAGCCAAGCACTTGCGCTGGGCTCTGTACGCCTCTACAGCAACTCGTTTGCTTAGTGCTACTTATGCTAATGCGGCACAAGTTAATGATGCAGAAAGTAGCTTAGAAATGCTACATGAGCATGATGACTACGAGGAACAAGCTCGTCTTGAGAAGAGGTATAAATTTCAGTCATCAAGCATTATCATTTTTTTTCAATCTTTATTTTCATTTATAACTTTTCCTATCCAATTGTATCTTCCTGCAGAAAGGTGGAGACCGGTGCCAACCGGCCACTCAGCAGAATGCCAACAAGGGCCATGGTCAATCTAACGGCCGTTATGGATCTGACAAGAGGAACGGTAATGACAATTACCGTAACAACAACAGCCAGTCCAGCAACAACAGGTCCCTAAATTCTTAAGCTTTTCTATGTTAAATTTCTGTATGTTTTTACACACTAACATGTCAGCATCATCAACAGGAACTCTGGGAGTGGACGTGACCAAAATGCTAAGGGTCAACAGTCCAACAACTCGTCTTCATCTGGTAAATTATCATTTAAACTTCAGTACAGTCATGTTTATGCCAAGTAATCATGTCTCACGCATATTTCTGAAATAGGCTCTCAGGTAGCAAGGGTACCTCCAGGAGGTTACACCTACCCCATCTGCACGACTTGTAGTCGTAGACATCTCGGACCATGCTGTAAGTCAGCCGGCGTCTGTTTCAAGTGTGGACTACCATGACACATGTTGAAAGACTACAAGAAGGGATACATTGCTGGTACATCTAGTGCTGCTCTTCCTAGGCCCCCAGCTTCGGGGCATGTCTACAATACCACACGGGACCAAGCTAATAAGTCCTCAGGTACTATCACTGGCATCCTCTTTATGAACGGTCATGCTCCGTGTTGTTTTATTCGATACTTATGCTACTCATTCAGTTATATCCTCTACATATGCCACTAGTATTAATAAAATCCCTACGTTATTAGAAGATATTTTATGTATATCCACGCCTATTGAGACTCTATGCGAATTACCCATGTGTACATAGATCTTCCATTAGAATTCGAGGACAAGATCCGCCCAGTAGACGCACTTCCTTTAGATATGTGCGAGTTTGATCTCATCTTAGGAATGGATTGGTTATCCAAGCGTCATGATACTATCGATTGTAATACTTATCGGGTTATCTTCGGCGATGTTCAAGCACCAGAGTACATTCACAATCGTTTTATACCAGGAAATTATGTACAAATCATCTCTACGTTAGAAGCTCGTGCATTACTATCTCATGGTTGCGAGGGCTTCTTAGCTTCAATTCAGGATCTTACTGCCGAAGTTACATTAATCCAAGATCAACCAGTTGTTTCAGAATTTCCTGATGTATTCCCAAAAGAACTTACTGTTATACCACCTTCTCGAGAAGTAGAGTTTAAAATCGAGCTCATTCTAGGAGCTCAACCAATCTCTAAGGCTCTTTATCGCATGACTCCCATAGAGCTCAAGGAGTTAAAAGATCAGCTGCAGAAATTACTAGAGCTAGGTTTCATCTGACCGAGTGTATCACCATGGGGTGCACTGTTACTTTTCGTCAAGAAGAAGGATGGTAGTATGCGTCTATGCATTGACTATCGTGAGCTAAATAAGATCACCATTAGGAACCTTTATCCATTACCAAGAATCGACGATCTGTTTGACCAACTTTAGAGTGCCAAACATTTCTCCAAGATTGATCTATGATCCGGTTATCATCAATTGCGAGATAAAGAGCAGGATATTCTCATGACTACTTTTCGCACCAGATATGGCCATTATGAGTTCGTAGTTATGCTTTTCGGACTCACTAATGCTCCTGCGGTTTTCATGGACCTTATGAACCGCGAATTCCATGAGTACTTAGAAAAATTTGTTATCGTCTTTATCGATGACATCCTCATCTTCTCTAAATCCAAGGAAGAACGTGAAGAACATCTACGTATTGAGCTACAGATTCTTCCTCAGAAACAGTTGTATGCCAAATTTTCTAAGTGTGAATTTTGGCTAAACAAGGTGGCATTCTTAGGCCACATTGTCTCCGCAGAAGGTATTACTATGGATCATACGAAGGTTGAAGCTATCACCAAATGGCCAACACCAACGTGTGCAACTGAGGTTCGTAGTTTCCTAGGCTTAGCTGATTATTATCGTAGATTCATGGAGAACTTTTCAAGACTAGCATTACCTTTGACCAAGTTGATGCGGAAAAGAGAGAAATTCGTTTGGACTGATGAGCGGGAGAAGAGCTTTGAGGAACTCAAGAAGCGGTTAGTATCTGCACCTATTCTTACTCTTCCATCGGGTACAGGTGGATTCAGATCTATAGTGATGCTTCGAGTAAATGGTTAGGTTGTGTACTCATGCAACATGGGAAACTTATTGCATACGCATCACGACAGCTAAATCTATATGAGAAAAATTATCCTACACATGACTTGGAGCTAGCAGCATTAGTCTTTGCACTTAAAATCTGGAGACACTACTTATATGGTGAATCATGTGATATCTTCACTGATCACAAGAGTCTCAAGTACATAGTCACTCAGATTGAACTTAACATGAGAAAAAGGAGATGGTTGGAACTACTTAAGGATTTTGACATCAATCTTCAATCTCATCCCGGTAAGGCGAATGTAGTGGCAGATGCTCTTAGCAGGAAGTCAGGTATGATAAATGGCATCAAGATACATAAGGAAATCATACGTGACTTAGAGCGACTAGACATGGAGTTCTTAGTATGTGGGCAGCATGGGTACTGGGCTAATCTGAGAGTTGAGCCAAACTTAATTTCCTGGATCAAGGCAGCTCAGAAAGATGATGGTGAGATTTGGGCTATCATTCAGAATCTTGATCGGGAGACAGAATTTTGTGTAGACGAAGAAAGCATCATATGGTAAGGAACTGAGCTATGTGTTTTGGATGATCAGGAACTCCGGGAAGCCTTATTGCAAGAAGATCACAGCTCTCCATTCTCTATTCATCTCGGATCCACCAATATGTATCATGACATTAAACAACATTTCTGGTGGAGTGGCATGAAGCAGAATCTTGCTACTTTCGTATCCAAGTGTATAACTTGCCAGCAAGTTAAGATCGAGCATCATCGGGCTAGTGGTTTACTACATCCGTTAGAGATTCCCGTATGGTAGTGGGAAATCTCCATGGATTTTGTCACCGGACTTTCGCTTACTCAGAGCAGACATGATGCTATATAGGTCATAGTTGATCGTTTAACCAAGTCAGCTCATTTTCTTCCAATTCGCAAGGACTTCTTAGTTAGCAAATTGGCAGATATATTCCTTATGGATATCATACGACTACATTGAACTCCTTCAGACATAATATCAGAAAGAGATCCTCGTTTCACGTCAAAATTATGAAAAGGTATGCAGAAAGCTTGGGGCACTAACCTTAAGCTTAGCACTGCTTTTCATCCTCAAACTGATGGTCAATCGGAGCGTAACATTCAAACCTTATAAGACATGATGCGGGCTTGTGCATTAGAATGGTCAGGAAGTTCGGACGACTACATTTGTGGGGTAGAGCTTGCCTACAACAACAGCAGGCATGCAAGTATTAAGTGTGCACCATTTGAGATGCTTTATGGCAGAAAGTGTCGTGCTCCTATATGTTGGGATCAAGTTGAAGAACGAATCCTTGAAGGACCATAAAAGATAGAGGTGACCAATGAGAAGGTTGCCATCGCCAAGGCGAAGCTATAGGAAGCTCGTGCTCTACAGAAGAGCTATGCTGATAAACATCATAGAGATCTAGCATTTTAGTATCGGCGAACATGTTTTCCTTAAAGTATCACCAACACGTGATGTCAAGCGTTTTGGACTCAAGGGCAAGCTCAGTCCTCGTTTCATCGGACCGTTTGAAATCCTAGAACGTGTCGGTGAAGTATCATACCGCCTAGCTTTACCTCCCTAGTTATCTCATGTGCATGATGTATTCCATGTATCCTTATTCAGAGGTTACTACTACCATTCATTGCATAAAGTTACGTATCCATTCTAGCAGATTCATAACCATTGATCGTTAGACTCAATGGTTATGAACCATTATATCTAGGTTGATCATCGTTCATATGATAACATAGCGGAAAAGAACAATGATCATAACAAGGTGTTTAGGCACAAGACACATAAAATACTCAACGATTGTTCATTATATTAATAATAAACAACCACTAGACGTGTATACATTGAATCCCACGTCTAGTGCGACACACACTTTAGGTTTACATTGTGAATAAATAATATGAATAAAACCTAAGACTCTTGTTCCTTTTATAGTGGAAGGAACATAATCTACAAGAGATAATATCAAATAAACATCTAAATCTTCTATTTAGATAAACTATATATTGTGTATATCATAAATAATATACTCAATATATTCCCTAAATAGAATTCTCCATCAAATCTTCAACATCCATCAGCGTTTGACTTTGTTGACTGCGTTTGACTTTTGTTGACTTCTATCAACGCCCAATTTGCTCTTGTCAACGCTGGAATTACTCTTGTCAACGCTTGAACAAATGTCTTGATATTTTCTTCGATTTTGAGTTTCTGCCACATCAACTTTTTGACCCAACAATCTTCCCCTAGTTGATAGTGGCAAAACTCTATGTGTATCTCTTGTAAGTTGTACATGATCTTCAAGTTGCTTCCCCTCAAGTGTAGCACGTATTTTCTTCCCCTTTTTGTCACATCAACAAGGAAGTAAACAATGTTGCAATCTTTGAAGATTCTCCAAATGTAGCTCTATGTAATGATCTTGAAGAATAATTAATATAATATTTTTGATGTAGAAGTAGAGTAACCCAAACCTATGTTCCATATCTTGTACGATGATGTGATGAAGTATGTGGCTGATACAAAAATCCTCATCCTTTGTGAGACACTGAGCACGATAATGTAACTACTTCAAGTGATAGCAAATATGTGCATAGAGAACCATAAGAAAAATCACATATTTCTAGACCTTGTATCACTTCATCAGTAACCATGTAAGCATAAACAAGTTACCTTTAAAGTCTATAACTGGAAGTGCACGACTTTAAGATATGATAGAACACAAACTCGCGAAAATCTTCTTCAATCATCAAACTTACCATAAGAATTCTTCCCCTTAAGTCAACACCTCTTCATGATAAGTCAATATCTTCATATGTAAAAGATGTAAACGAATAACTCTTTCACAAGGCTATCCCGATTACATACTCCAATAAATTACTTCATGAATCGTTGCTAACTCACCTTAAAATCATTAATTCCTTTCAAAAGTATCCGAGCCATAAATATCATCATGATATTCTAAATTAAAACGGAGATTCCATGTACCTTCGTGTGTATAATCCTCCTTTTTGTGTGCTTAAAACGTCCAATTTTCTCAAACAGCAGCCTTCCTTGTGTTGTCCAATATCCTTCACTGTCCAAGATATCAACACTGTGTGTTGTCCAATATCAGACAACACTTGTCAGCGTTTAAAACGTATATATCGGACAACACTGTCAACCTATCAGCGTTGACTTATTCTGTCAGCGTCAAAATTAAGCCTGTCAGCGCCTAAATTAAGCCTGTCAGCGCCTAAATAACAAACATCAGCGCCAACTTTAAACCTTGTCAGCGTCTTGTCCCAAACACTGACGTCATCAGCGTCTCATCCATGCCTTGTCAGCGTCACACCAACATCTATCAGCGTCTAAATAATTCCCATCAGCGGCTAATTGATCTAGGGTTTTATAAACCCTAAATCATTATTTCATGTGAAAATCCATAAACTGCAGTGAACTTCGACAGCGAATAACTTCTTCATAAATGCTCAGATCGAAGATCCCTTCAGTGAGATCCTAGACATAAGTGTCAAGAACCTACAGATCGAATTTCACGACGATCCAACGGTTAACGAAGGAGAAATCGCGTTTTTACTCTTACTGTTCACAGAAAACAACATATGACCCCTGCTGACTTCGACGCTTAATAACTTTTTCTTGGGGATAGATCTCGACAATCCCTCCGATGGATATCTAGATATATGTATGTAGAACACACATATAAAATTTCGTGGCGATCCAACGGTTCAATAAAAAGTTATGCCCTTCTGAATACTGCTGCGCACACAAAAACGTCCAGAAAAACCCTAGACGGATTTTTCTTCTTTTCACCATACACGAACACCTCGTCGGACCTAGATATCAAGAGCCTTAGGCTCTGATACCAATTGTGGAGTCCATTGATCGTTAGACTCAATGGTTATGAACCATTATATCTAGGTTGATCATCGTTCATATGATAACATAGCGGAAAAGAACAATGATCATAACAAGGTGTTTAGGCACAAGACACATAAAATACTCAACGATTGTTCATTATATTAATAATAAACAACCACTAGACGTGTATACATTGAATCCCACGTCTAGTGCGACACACACTTTAGGTTTACATTGTGAATAAATAATATGAATAAAACCTAAGACTCTTGTTCCTTTTATAGTGGAAGGAACAGATACTACAAGAGATAATATCAAATAAACATCTAAATCTTCTATTTAGATAAACTATATATTGTGTATATCATAAATAATATACTCAATATATTCCCTAAATAGAATTCTCCATCAAATCTTCAACATCCATCAGCGTTTGACTTTGTTGACTGCGTTTGACTTTTGTTGACTTCTGTCAACGCCCAATTTGCTCTTGTCAACGCTGGAATTACTCTTGTCAACGCTTGAACAAATGTCTTGATATTTTCTTCGTTTTTGAGTTTCTGCCACATCAACTTTTTGACCCAACAGATTCGAGATGATCTATCATATTTCAAGGAACCCGAGAAAGTTATCGATCTCCAAGAATGAGTCATGAGGAGAAAGACAATTCCATTCGTTAAAATCCTTTGGAGGGACCATTCCGAGCGGGAAGCCACATGGGAAACGGAAGAGTCTATCCAGACTTCTTACCCTCATTTCTAGTTTTGACTCGGGTATGTCATTTCAGCTTACATGTCTTTCCATCTTTTATGTCATTTCAGCGTTTAGCATCTTTTCAGCTTATCATATCTCTAATTCGAGGACAAATTATTCTTTTAGAGGGGAAGAGTTGTAAAACCCGCTTTAATAATCCGAAGATCATTAAATGCACGAAGTTACCGTTAAATTTAAACTTTGAGATTTATTAATATATGACATGCATCACGAATATTTAATATGAATACTATGTATATTAATTAATTATCATAAGTATTATGTATGTAAACACGAATATTAATATACGATAAGTATGTACGTACGCTATTAAGAAAACATTAAAGAAATAAAACACGATAAATAAACACGAACATACACGATAAATAGATAAACAAGAAAAACAAACACAAAGATTATAAGGGGGTGTTTGTGCATCGGTTTAGAAAGAGAGGAAGGGAGAACGGGCTTTGGCCCATAGCCATAACTAATACTAGTGTTTTAATAAAAACTACTGAGTTTTCATAAAACACTTCTACATAAAATAAATTAAAAACCTAACTCTCTCCTTGCCTCTCTCACTTGTCGCGAAACCCTTAAGAACACAAAGGGAATTGGTTTTGATATTTGTTTGATACGGTAATGTGTTCGTGTTCATCCTTATTTAATCCACGCATTTGGTATCTCAAATCCTTTTTCTTTGTTTTTATTTATTATGTTAGATCATTAAAAACCAATCAAGAAACATGTAAAATCAAGGGTTTATCAAGTTTTTAAATAAAAACAAAGGTGGGGGTATTTGTTTGTCTCGATCGCAGCAAACCAAGACCATTGAGGTCTCGGTGGTGTTGATCGTCTAGCAGTCACAACCCCTCAAGGGGTCGACGTTGGTTTTGAACCACCAGCCGCAAGCTTTGGGCTGGCGGTGGTGGTGGCATGGTTGGCAGCCGCAAGGACCAAGACCCACAGCTGGGATCTTGGCCTAGCGATGGGTGCCGAGACCCACTTAGGGGTGCTTGATGGTTACTAGACGCATGTAGGGGGAACCCAAGGCTGGGTTGGGGGCTGTTTGGTTCGGCGCAGTAGCGAGCCGAGAGTCGTAGGGTCTCGGTGAGTTGGTTATGGTTCGAATGGGTCACGACAGCGAGGCCGCAACTCTCGGGCTGTGGTGCTCGGTTGCCAGGTCTCGGGGCGGGGCTCGGGAACTTAACTTTATCAGAAACACGTAATTAAACCGACATGTAAATTAAGTTATGTTATGTATTAATTAATTTAGTTATTAATTAATTTTGGTTTAATTGAAATAAAACTTATGTTATGCTTATTTAAATAAAACCATGATAAAATACGTATGTATATTTATTTAAATAAACTTACGTTATAATAATAAATTATTTAATCACTCCTGAACATAGTTTTAATTGATTAAAACTTAGATTAAATTAATTAATATCTTTTATGATAAAGTTTAATAATATGAATTATTTTGTATTATTAATTAATAATAAACTTATAATAACATGACATTATTAATTTATAATAATATGTTAACTAAGTATTTATTAATTATTAAACTTTATAATATAGTAATACATGATATAAAATAAGCACATGATTAAATATGGAAGTACGTTATTTATGGCGATATGATAAATATGAAAATATACTAAATATGATAACATGCTATTTATGGTAATACTAAATATGATAACATGCTATTTATAGAAACATGCTAAATATGAAAACTTCCTATTTTTGGAAACATTCTATTTTTAGAAACTTACTATTTAAGGAAACTTACTATTTTTAGAAAGTACTATATATGGAAACCTTCTTTTTTTGGAAAGTTACTATATATAGAAACATACTATTCTTAGAAAGTTACTCATTATGTTATAACAAGTATAATAACACTTAAAACATGAAGTACATGAATCTAAAACACATGAAACTATAAGAAATACATGATTAAAACATGAAATAATAAGACAAGACAAGAACAAGTATAATAAGTATGAACACGTCAAGTGAACCAAATAACAAGTATGTATAAGTAAGATCGACTCTTATTCATGTCCCTTCATTATATAGCTATTGTGAAGTCGGAGTGATCGTCTATGTTCGTTTCGTCTTCATTTACTGGACATAAGGTACGGATATTCCGTCATTCAGTATGGACATCTTTCTTTCTATATTAGGATTCCCCGTTTGCCGCCATCTGTTTTGCCCAATAGTTTAAGTGTCTTAAACACATCAGTATATGTATGATTATTTTAGATTGCCTGAGCTATATACATGCATGCCAGTTTCACCTAGTTATGGGGGTTTCATAACCATAGAACTGGAGGCACCGGTGTTATGACTCTTCTACGGTGAAAGTGATGGTTCGCAGCATCCCTTTACAGTTTTGGCTAGTATTATTATTATCATGTGGGGTGAATCGGTGCATGATGTATGTGTTTTAGTCACTTGTTTTAAGAAAAACAAATAACCTTGGCAAGTATTAAATTCTACGTTTTAGGAAAAACGCAAAACCGAATAAATGCAGGTTCGTTCTCGAAGGAGGTGTGTGTTGTGTGCCAATAGTATAAAAACCGATGTTTGGATTAGTGATCGTTTTTGGTGAGAACGATTGGAAAACAAAGTAGAACTATGCTAAAAACTATGCTACGACGGTTAAAACGCGAGATCGTAAAACTCGACGAAAAACCAAAGTACATTAAAAATTACCAACTTTTAAACTTAAGCTAAGAAAAGTACAATTAAAGAAAATATGAAAACCAAAATTTCCAAAACTTTTTTAGTTATTTTATATTAATTTTTAAAGTTTAAATAAAAACCAAAAATTAAATAAAATTAATAAAAAGTGAAAATGAAAATTTTTTGCTTTGTAAACCTAAATTATACTAATTAAAATCTAAAATCTATTTTTCCAAAAGTTTAAAATACTTTTAACTATTTTTATCTATTTTATAAAACTTAAACTTAAAATAATAATAAAAATAAATGAATAATGACAAATATCTAAATTTTACTTCTTATAATACTAGATTGTAAAAGTAGCTAAACAAAAATGGAAAAACTCAAATAAGCTATAGCAATAAGCTGGAAAGAAGCTTTTAAGACTCGAATTGGTTTAAAAAGCAAAAACAAAACTCCCTTAAATACTACCCTAGGGAAAGACTTAACAATAAAGTCCCTTGGGCACGTATGGTTAAGCTGTGTGTGTGTAACGCGTTAGGTGTAGAAATGGCAAGGGTTCGAGTCCCCTGCCACCCAAAATTTCTAAATTTTTTTATCTTTTTCTTGTTCCTCTTGATTAACAGTAACTAAATCAACTACAATCACAAACAAACTTCTCATTTAACATGTTTAATGCTCAGATTTGGATCAAAAATGACACATACCTCAACTTTTTGCTTGTTGTCTTAGTTAACTGTTGGGGGTATTTGGGAGTCCGGGATAGGGGTATGTTCGTTGCTTGGGCGACAAATGGCACCCCACAAGCTAGTTGAGCTTGTGGGAGTCAATTACACATAATAATAACGCAAATAACCACCAAATCAACCAAGAATCAATCACACAAAAATCTAATACTAGCAGAAATCAAAGTAAAAGTAAAATGCAAAAGCTATTATCAGAAGGCTATGAACTAGAATGCATATAGAAGCTGTAAGACCAACTTAGAATCCTAACGTATAATAACTGAATAAGCTAATTACCTAATGCAAACTAAAACAGCAAATCAACACCTATTGAATTTATAGTGCAAGGAACGTCACTATCTCAATCCTCAAAACAAAGTAATGATTGGTGCAACTGATACCTATAGTGAGTTTTACTTGCTATAATGAGCAACCAAAAACTCCCAACCTCCTAATTCGAAGTAATATAAGGGTGCCCTATCATATACCCTAACTTGTAATCAAGAATCAAGCCCTAATCACCAACCTATCACAGAAACTAGGGGATGTGGCTGCTAAATGTTTGGACAGCAAAGTGAGTGCGTTGAAGCTAACAGTAGGCTACAAATGCTAAACTAACAAAAACAATACGCTAAACTAACAACAATCCTAGCAGATTTAGCTTCTAAATAAGCTGCAAACACGATTCAAACCTCAAACAGATTTGGTATTACACCTAAACTACTTGATTATTAATTTTTAACGCTTAACTCCTACTAATTAAAACTTGGTGGCTGCAACGCTAAAACAGTGGGCTTAGACTAACCTCATATTCAACCTAAAACTTATTTTCTTGTAATACTAACTAATAAACACTACACTTGCCCTATAATCAAACAATCAACCAAATCTAAAACGAAAAGAAAAAGAAAAATCATGCCTTAAGTGGTTGACGGACACTTATATGCTAACAGTGCTAAAGGCAATTTTGACCCATAAGAGGTTTATCAAAACTGAACCACCAGCTGCAATAAACTAATAACTAACCTAAAACTATTTGGATAACAATTTTTAATCAACAAAAGTTTACACCTAAATGAGCTGCTAATGAACATAGGTAGTGAAACCAAAGTGTATAATGGTCGCTAACACCAATAGTTAGTATAAGAGCTAAGTGGTTACCACTAAAAACCTTAACAACCTAGACATCAACTACTGAGAGATTAGACTAACCTAAGACCTAACACTTAAACAATAAACCAAATGAACCAACCTTTAAAAAATACACAGTGAACAACCTAGAGTCCTACTGTTTGACAGATTTTTGAAGAAAGTTATGAACTTTCTAAGTTTTAGACAACCCAATCTTCAAATAACCTACCAAACCTACTGATATGAATTAGGCAGAATTTACTAAGAACTAACAATTGACGTATACTCCATACTACCTTAACTAACACAAACCTAACAAAGACTAAGCATTAAACATTAAATGACCTACAATCAAACATAAATCATAAACATGGCAGTTAACGAGAATATATCCACAAAATTCACTTAGATTACAAAAAAAGGAAAAGGGAGTTCACACCTCAGAAAGTGGATGCCACCAGCTTAACCTAGTTGGATGCACCAAAGGAGATTGATGAACATATCTTGAGATCCCCTTTGCTGATAGGTCTACAACAGACCCGAAAGAGGTAAGGAAAGAAAAAATAAAAACAAGCTGATGACGATGATATCTTTGTGTAGTACCTGCAAAATTCAAACAAACATAGAACAAACAATGCTCAAAAGCCTCTTGATAAGCTTATTGTCAGTAAGCTTATCAAGGGGTTACTGAACATTGAAACCAAAAACATAAAAAATAAACAAGAATTTTGAAACAATTATTTGGAAAAACTCATGAAAAATGCCCACCTTGTGAAACAAACTAAAAAAATAACACTAGTTATAAAACTAAAAAGAAACTTTGAGTTGTCAGCTTAAATCTTCTCAAGTCCTACAATCAGTCGGTCATCAAAATCTTCTTACCAAAACAAATCTTGGAAACAAGAATATTTTGATTAAATCCTAAAATTACTTTGCATTATATTATAAAAATAGTAAAAATGGAACACAGTAATATACTTGCAAGGTTTTTGAACTTCTTTAATTAATTCATAACAAAAAGTTTACAAGTCTAAAACTGGAACAAAGGGCACAAGCACAAGTTGTTGGCTCCTTTTATAAACATAATGGGATGATTCTAAAATACATAAAACGTATGAAAACCCTAGCTGCTATTTCTCAAAATTACCATTGGTCAATGTTTGAAGAAAGTCTTGGTCATAGCTTGCCATCTTGTGATCTCCATCTTCACATGTTATGCCCAGCTGGAATCTTTGATCATAGCCGTTTGATACGAATTGGTGACCAAGGAAAAAAGTATAGCCATTAGATGTGTCATTTTTTTGGTGACCAAAGACAGGGCAAGGAATCCATGTGGGCGTGTCCACAATGGTGATGTGTCAAGGTTTAAGGTGGGTTTTTGTTTGGGACATCAAAAATCGTGATTCTGGAGAAGGAATTAATGGGTTGTGGGGTAACTAAGGGATTTGGGATTTAGGGTTTATAAGGTTGAAAAGGGGACGAATGATTTGTTTTGGGGAGTGTACTGGAGGTGTTAAGCGGTTTTTTTAATAAACAAATATTAGTTTAAACAAATAATAATCTATTAAACATGTTTAAGTAGGAGAAGGGTCGGGTTATAGGGATGTTGATTAGGTTGTTGGTAGGGTAAATGGGTCATGGGGGTGACGTGGCAGCAAGGGAGTGGTGGGTCAAGATTGGTTGTCTGGCAAAACTAACCCCCCATGTATCAATTTGTTGCTATATAAAGTTTTCTCAGCTATAAGTCCCATTCCTTTGTAAATAAGTTTACCAAAGTTGTCATTTGTGGTACAAAGACTTTCAAATACTTTAATCAAGTGTCTTTAGTGAAATTTGACCATACTTCAATGGTTAAACATGCATTCTCTTAACATTTTAGGGACCCTTATGTAATTGTTGAGTTTTAAATGGGTATAAAATGACAAGTCTTCAAAAGATGAAGGACCAATCTTGACAAATCTTGAAACTTCAAGGACTTCTTTGGAAAATCAACATTCGGGTTCGGTTCTTTGCGCGGCTTCATTTCTCGTGTTCGTTTTTGCTTGATTCCTTTGATCTTTTGTTGAATTCACGATATCCGTACCTAAAATATACAATCAACAAACCTAAGCATATTTTGTGGTATTTTATGATATTTTTAAGCATTTCAAGCTTGATTTAGATGATGAGACTATGTATAAATGCAGTCTCATCAGTGCATCCTAGGACAAGTAGCATGATTTCATGGTAACTGTGGTGTGTTCCTTGTATCTGTTATAGGAGCTGATCCCTCCACTCATTCTATATATTAATTAGATGCGGCCCCTCTAATTGCATGACGAGGTCACCCCTCCAAGTATTCATGCACGTTGATAAAACTTGACCTATATGGGCTCCGGGCATTTTAAAATACAGATTTTCAATATAAACTAAACATAAGTCTTTTCAGAAATATAAGATAGTCTTATGAACTTAAACTAGGTTTTCCAGGACATTCATTATTCCACTGCTATGTTATTCATTGCATTCAATTACTTGCTTATGGATATGCTTTACATTCTATGTTATATATCTGCACACTGAGCATATTGCTCAGCCGTATTTCTCTTTCCATGTCCCAATACGACAGGTACTAAAGGTCAAAGCTAGGAATCTAAGAGTACGTGCATGGAATGAGGCGCCAGCTTTCTTTCATTCTTTAATGCATTTACATACTTTTGCTTTGTTGGACCTTTTTTAGTCCTTTCCTTACATTCTATACTTATGTATTTCGTGTGTGGAGCTTATGTGGATCCGATGTTTGTTTCCGGATTCTTTTATGGTCATTTAATGCTTAGACATTTACCTTGTATGCTTTGATGATAATTCATAATTATCCTATAATATTCCATTTATCAAAATGGTGTGTTACACCAGATGTACCAACAGTAGTTCCCTTCTTGTAGTCTCACAAAAGGTGACCAGGCTGTCCATACTTGAAGCAAACGCCAGTAGCACGATGACACTCTCCTGGGTGTCTTTATCTGCACGTGGTACAGATAGGATTGGTATACCCCTCAGAGGGTACCATGGGTTGCTGAGAACCTGATTCAGAAGATACACGTGAGATATGGTTATTGGGACATAAACATGAATAACGTTGAAAGTTTATAGGTTATATTACCAGAGTTAGCTGTTCGGTTGGACTGCTGACCTTTGTAGTTCTAGTCGCGTCCATTATCGGAGTTCCGGTTATCATGTAATGTTAGAATTATTTCACACAGTAGTTTAACATTGAAACTTTTAAAGAGGGACCGATTGTTGCCAGAGTAGTTTGTTTTGTTACGGTAGTTGTCACTACCGCCTCTCTTGTTGGATCCATGATGGTCATTATTCTGCCCGTGGTTCCTGTAGTTACTCTGCTGAGTGGCCGGTTGGTACCGGTCTCCACCCTTATGCCTGAAAGATGAAATTGAATAGTGTATGTTATATAAATAGAAATTTAAAGACATAAAAGAGATAGTAACGTCTGATGGATGGAGTATACCTCTTGTCTGGTCGCTCCAACTCCTTAAACTCATCCCTGTCTTGAAGGATCTCCAAGCTGTGAGCTGCATCAGCAACTTGGGCAACATCAGCAAATGTAGCGCACAAGAGACGGTCGAGAGTCGACTTGTGAAGACCCCAAGGGAAGTTCTTAGCTTGCTCCTCTGTGTTGATCCCAAACTTAGATCGATTTATCTTGTGTAACAATTCAAGTATTATGCGGAATTAATACTTAAACAAGAACACACAAACAAGATAAACCAAACTTTCACTTTGATTGATAAATCAAACTTGCATACAATGAAAGTGTAAAACATATATTAAACTTAAACCTAAGGACCTCCTTTTATAGACTAAGGAGCCTTGTACAAGAGTCTACGTATCAGCTATTTTAGGTAAAGATAAATATAGAAAATACAATGTCGAACATATCTTTACTAGAATTACAAAACGTGTAGACTAAGTCTTCTATCAGTGCTTGACTTCTTCTTATCAACGCTTGACTTCTTCCTGTCAACGCTTGTCCTATCAACGCTTGATTTCTTCTTATCAACGTCCCGATTGCTCTTGTCAGCGTCCAAGTATCTTGGCTATATTTTATTCCCAACAATCCTCCCCTAAACTTGATATTTACTCTAGTAATTAAGTTTCTGAATAAAAACTAAGAACTAGGAGGATTCTTACAAATCTTATTATATTGGAAATAAATAAATCTGATTAAAGCTTTGGCCACGTCACTTGAGTAGTCAATTTCTAGTTGTGTTGTCATCATTTTCTCCAAAACTTCTTTGGACATAGGATACTCAGCATCCGCAAGAAGATACTTAGAAAACTTTGTAGAACTCAAATGATACACACCAGCTGCTGAATATAGACGCCATTGAAGTCCACTGATATCATCATCAAGATCCTTCTAAACAGGATCTTCTTCATCTGGTGCACACATCCTTCTGAATGTTGACCAAATCTTTATTCCATTGACTGAAGAAGGTGCTTCAGTCTCATACTTGGCCTGCATCAACCTCCAAAGGTCTGCCAAGTCTTCTCTATCCATACTTGCAAATAAAGACATAAGAGTAGTAAACGTATGTACCTTCTTCCCATATCTGCCAATCACCCAGAACCCACTTGCACTTTCTTCATAGCTAACTATAGGGTTCCTTGAATCATGAGGTAACACATCTACCATATGTGAAGCCTCCAAAGATGAAAGCTTAATTCTTCTTCTAATAGTAACCTCATTAGAATTCACTCTATCCATATTTCCTGGAAACTCAGGTGGAACTCCCTTCTTCAAAGGTCTTGGTGTAACCAAAGCCTTTTGAATCTCTATTTCTTCTGTAAGTTCTTCCTTTCTTTCATCTGAATGGAATCTAATAGGGTTCATCTCTTGCACTCTTGTCCAAATAGGATATGTCTTATACTCCAATTCATCAAAGGACAATCCCTGTAATTTTCTAAAAGTCCAACCTGTTTGATGACATCTGAGCAACGTGTAATAGAGCTCCCTTCTTGCTGTTTTGTTCCGTTCAAGAACTTTGCTAGCTCTATATTTCATATCACCTTGCAATATCTTTGAACACTAAGTAAAATTTCCAAAACCCAAATTTGATCTGACAAAGTCATGTCTGGATTCTCCATTACTTTGTTCTCCCATGCAAAGTACATATGAGCAACTTCATGCATATCCTAATCCACCTGATTCTTAATTCTGCAAGCTTTTCTCTCGCCAACTCATCACCATATTCAAGTCTTTCTGGTTCTTCAATAATCATAACACTTGAATCTGAACTCTCATCATCACTACTTTTCTTACTCTCAATAGCAGTCTCTTTCATCCTATCTTCTCTTTCAAGTTGTGCAGCCAACATGGAATCTAACTTTACTTGGGCTGCATCCTTGGGAACCTCTATTTCTACCATAATTCCTTTACCCCAAATTTGATCTGACAAAGTCATGTCTGGATTCTCCATTACTTTGTTCTCCCATGCAAAGTACATCTGAGCAACTTCAGGCATATCATAATCCACCTGATTCTTTAATTCTGCAAGCTTTTCTCTTGCCAACTCATCACTATATTCAAGTCTTTCTGGTTCTTCAATAATCACAACACTTGAATCTGAACTCTCATCATCACTGCTTTTCTTACTCTCAATAGCAGTCTCTTTCATCCTATCTTCTCTCTCAAGTTGTGCAGCCAACATGGAATCAAACTTTACTTGGGCTGCATCCTTGGGAACCTCTGTTTCTACCATAATTCCTTTACCCCTATCTAATGTACTAATGATGGGTAAAGATGATGATGGTACCTGTGAGGACACTTCCTTGATGATAGCTGATGACTGGAATACATTAACCATACCTGCAGGTCTATCAACGTCCAAAACCTGTGTGTCAACGCCCAACTTACTCATATCAGCGCTTGCCTTGCCAGCGTAAAAAATCTGCTTGTCAACGCTCATCTTACTCTTTTCAGCGCTTCTTGTGAACTACTCCATCATCTCAGTAAAAGATAAATGCAAATTTGTAGGAGTAACCAAAGAAACATCAAAACCTGGTTGCTTCTTCAAATCTGTAAGAGCTTCAGCCACACCCAAAGATTCTCCATCATGTGAGCCTTTGCCACTCACATGTATCTGCTCATCCTCCCCTTTGGAAGAATCCTCCATACCACGCCTATTGTTAGCACCCTTCAAAAGAACAATCCTCTCCCTCAATTGCTTGAGTTCAACGCCTTGTATAGAGACAGTATGTACCAGGTCTGCATTTTGCTTTTGCAAGCTAATGCAGACAGCCGTCAATTCCAAATTTTATATGGTTCCCATCTTCCCTCCTCTAGAATCGGTATTTGACCTCCCAAAATAGAGTCATGGGGCATGGATGAGGTCTTAATGATGTTAGGACTGGCTTGGCATGCATCTAAGCCAGAACCAATAGTCCTAGCCTCACCCATGTCACAAACCACACTTTTGGTAGTGGTTCTCTCTGCAACATGGCTAGGACCACCAGAGGACAACACTCCAATGGTCCTTTGGCGTTTTTCCATCCTAAAGTCTGGGGGTGAAGAAGATGATGTGGATTGGGTAGTAGTTTGAAGGTTAAGGGGTGTCTGGGTCTGTTGTAGAAAGGTGTCAACGTTTGGATTTGAAATATCAACGCCAACATTTAATGTGTCAGCGTTGAAGGGATCTTGGTCAAGTTCCATATGTTGAGGCGAAGGGGATGGTTCAGGTAATGGATCTGGTTGTGGTTATGTTGCTGCAATAACAACAAGCATGGCTTGGGTGAGAGGTAAGTCTCGGTGAGGGGGTGAATTCATCTTGCTAAAAATTGCTTTCTTTTGCATAGGGATCGTATAAAAATCATCATGATCCCTGGTGCAATACATTTTTTCATCAAAAATCATTTGTAAAAATCGTGGGTAAGCCAGAGTCATCTTGCTAACCTTGTTTTTACACATGCCATCAAAAATAATTTTGGAAAAATTATAATTTTGCCCATTAGCAATACACACAATTGCACTACCAACAGACATGTTAATTTTATTGTGTGCAGTTCATTTGGGACTCAAACATTGAAGTATGACATGTATTAAGTACTTCCAAGCTGGGGGAAATTCCTGTTTGTTATATTTGTTTAAAGTACCCTCTTCAGGGAAAGGATACCCAAAGCTTGAAGTCCCAGTTCTATCTCATCAATAGGTAGAGTGGTTATACCATCTGCATCATTAAGATGCAAAGCCTGACAAACCAAGGCTTCAGTAACCACCCATGGACGCCCATGGACAATAGCAGTTAACGTAGTCACATTATTAAGCGTTGAGGAACTAACAATGTTCCAAAACTGTTTAATATGAGTGACATGGATAAGAGGAGCATGAGAAAGTGCATACCGTAGAGGAGATGCATTCAAATACGCCACCATCTGAGTATATTGAGGAAACAAAGCATCATCAGCCTCCAAATAGGCAACCATGTTATGCTGACTTCTGAACCCCAATTCCAAGTCACTCGGTTTAAACTTAGGCACCATTGATGTAGAAAGTTGTGTGAAAGGTTATGAAAGATGATTATAGGAGAAAAAGTTGTTAGCCAAGAATATGAAATAACCCTTTTCAAAAAAAAGGAGCCAAATATATAGAAGAAATAGGCACATGTGATTGGTCAAAAATTAGGCAGTTATTTTCAAAATAGAATGACGAAAATCTTCAAAAGAAAATAACTTATCTTGTGCATTAATTAAAAAGTTACCCACTCCCTAAATTACGGCCCCAATTTTCATCAAAAATAACAACTGGGTAGGACCCAATGAGTGTCAACGGTCAAAAATAACCTATCAACACCCAACAGCTATATTCTTGTCAACGTTTGAAAAAGCCATGTCAACATCCAAATTGGTCCTAACAACGTTTGGAAATAAATCTGTCAACGTCCAAAAATAAAAATAATAAAAATGAAAAAGGACCTTAACAAAGTGATTTATCCTAGTAAAGATAACCTATAAACTGAAAATTACTATAGGGTGGCAAACACTGTCCAATCATGCACACTTGCTTAAGCAAGATAGACATAACAGTCCTCTAGTGTCCCTTGCTAACCAAAGTTCTTAACAATGAATTTATCTTATAAAATCCTTTTGTAACTTCCCAGGTAAGCCCAATAAAAACTATACCCAAGTCTCCCACCAGACCACATTCAATTCTAGGCTAAAAAGTCTTGGCAGCATGCATAGTATATCAACTTTGCATGCTACAGTGCCTCCTGAGTTAGTAAACTAAGTTATACTCACCAGTGGACACAATCTAGAATTGTGATAAGAGTATTATATGAATACCCAAAAAGTCCTAACGGGTTCCTAAGCCTCCCCTTA
This sequence comes from Glebionis coronaria, assembly GCA_025667525.1. Lineage (NCBI taxonomy): Eukaryota > Viridiplantae > Streptophyta > Magnoliopsida > Asterales > Asteraceae > Glebionis > Glebionis coronaria. The sequence goes on from JANFOE010001310.1 coordinate 159,675, forward strand.
GACTATGATACATAATATGCCACATAAAATGCATATAATAAAAATTTATATCAAGATAGGAATACAAATATTCCAACCATCATCCATAAATTAAAACATGCTCCAAGATGCCATAAGCAACTCTGTATCCATTTGTACAATGATAACAATGCCTGCATAATTAGATCAAAAACCACAAAACTAACATGTTGCTGACAACGTCCATTTAACACTTGTCACCGTTAAAATAACCTTTGTCAGCGTTAGAGAACTAAAGTGGAAAATCTAATTTTGTATAAAGACCAATAAAAAATGCATATCCTGTACATACATTTACAAAAAGTCCCCAAAAGACATATTAAGTAAGAGTGATCATTCCAATACTTGTTACCAAGTATTGAAATCTTCCAGTATCAAAAGGTTTAGTTAATAAATCAGCCACATTTTCCTCTGTGTCAATCCTATCTGGTTGTATTAAACCTTTTTCAAAACAATCTCGAATAAAATGATGCCTAATTTCTATGTGTTTTGTTTTAGAGTGATGTACATGATTTTTAATAATGCATAAAGTACTGTTATTGTCTACAAAAATCTTGGTATGCATGAAATTATACCCATAATCCAACAGCTGGTTCTGAATCCATAAGACTTGTCCACAACAAACAGCTGCAGCAATATATTCTGCTTCAGTTGTAGAATTGGACACCACTGTTTGTTTCTTGCATTGCCAAGATATCAACCTACTCCCAAGAAATTGGCGTCCACCAGTTGTGGATTTTTTATCAAATTTGTCACCACAATAATCACTGTCTGAATATGCTATAAGATCCAAAGGAGAATCTTTTGGATACCATAATCCCAAAGTGGGATAGCACCTAAGGTACCTAAAGATGCTTTTGACAACATGAAGATGGCACTCTTTGGGAGTCACTTGATGGCGTGCACATGCACACACAACAAACATAATGTCAGGTCTTGAAGCTGTAAGAAATCAATAAACCAATCATTGACCTATAGTACATAACATCCACTTCTTTTCCATCTCCAACTTTTCCCCAAGGGTGTTCCCTATCCATGGGTGTGCTATCCCGTTTCTCATGTAGAGAAAAGCCAAACTTATTAACGATTTCTGCTACATATTTGTCTTGAGAGATGAAGATACCATCTTCTTTCTGCTGAACTTGTAGCCCTAGTAAGAAGTTCATCTCTCCCATTTCACTCATCTTGAACTTGTTTGTCATAAGCTTGGAAAAGTCTTCACTCATCTTTGGGCTTGAAGAGCCATAGATGATATCATCTACATAAACTTGAACAAGTAAGAAATCCTTACCAGTCTTCTTTGTAAATAAGGTTTGGTCTATGGTTCCCCTTTTGAATCCAATTTCCACCAGATAGGTGGACAATGTGCCATACCATGCTCTTGGGGCTTGATGAAGTCCATACATAGCTTTCTTCACTCTATACACCTTGTCTGGATGTTCTGAATCTTCAAAACTAGGAAGCTGCATGACATAAACCTCCTCTGCAATTGTGCCATAAAGAAAAGCACTCTTCACATCCATTTGATAGACAGTAAAGCCCATGTGTGGAATCCTAAGATTCACGGATCTTTTAGCTACTAGGAATGCATCATGTTCATATGATTAGATAATCAAAGTGGAATTAGAACACGACACATTAACAAGGTGTTTGGACACAAAGAACATGAATTAAAACAAATGGATTGCTAACTATATTAATAATTAACAATCACTAGGTGTGTGTACATTGAATCCCACACCTAGTCGACACACGCTTTAGGTTTACATCTTGTATGAATGATATGAATAAACCTAATACCCTTGGTTCCTTTTATAGTGTAAGGATTAGGGTTTACAAGAGATAATATCAAATAAACATGTAAATCTTCTATTTAAATAAACATATTTATTATGCATAAATATCTAAATAGAAGCTTCCAAAGGCTTCTTGTCTACGTTTCTGTCAATGCTTAGTTTTTACATGACAATGCTTGGATTGTACGACAATGCTTGAGCCATCAACCCCCGATTTGCTCTTGTCAACGCTTGATTTGCTCTTGACAACGCTTAGACAAATGTCTTCGTGTTTTCTTCGTTTTTGAGTTTCCTTCCCCTAGTTGATGTTGGCAAAACTCTATGTGTATCTCTTGTAAGTTGTACATCATCTTCAAATTGCTTCCCCTTAATTGTAGCATATATGTCTTCCCTTTTTTGTCACATCAACAGGGAAGTAAACAATGTATGCAATCTTGAAGATTCTCCAAATGTAGCTCTATGTAATGATCTTTGAAGAAAAATAACTATAATATTATTGATGTAGAAGTAGAATAACCCAAACCTATGTTCCATGTCTTGTACTAACCACGTGATAAAGAACTTATAGAGAAGATATAAGTAGACCTCGATCCCTTGTCAATATTCTCATTCTTTGTGAGACACTGAGCATGATAATGTAACTCCTTCAAGTGTTATGACAAGTCTTCATCACCAAACTTTTAAAGCACAAACAAGTTATCTTTAAAGTCAGTGTATGGCTTCACGACTTTAAGATATGATAGAACACAAACTCGCGAAAATCTTCTTCAAGCATCAAACTTACCATAAGAATTCTTCCCCTTAAGCCAACACCTCTTCATAACGAATCTTAATGAAATAATATCTTCATATCATATGTAAAAGTCTTACAACAGATAACTCTTTTGCAAGGCTACCCCGATTACATAATCTAATCAAATATTAATCCAATAAAATACTTCAAGAATTGTTGCTAACTTACGTTAAAATCATTGATCCCTTTAAAAAATATTCGAGCCATAGATATCAACTTGATATTCTAAATAAAAACGGAGATTCCATGTACCTTTGCGTGTAAATACCTCCTTTTTGTGTGCTAAAATCGTGTCAATTTTCTCAAACAGCAGCTATTCCTTTGTTATCCGAGAAACTTCACTGTCCAATATCTCTGTCATGTGTATTGTCCCATATCGGACAATACCTATCAACGCTTGATCAAATATATCTCGGACAACACACGTCAACGCTTTCCATCAGCGCCAACCTTATTCTTGTCAGCGTCAAACGAATACTTTGTCAGCGTCTACTTTAAACTTTGTTTGCTAACGTCAACACTTTACTTCAACTCCACGTCCAAAATAAATCAGATCCCATGTTCAAAACCAATATCACGTGAAGTATATATTTTCCAAAAATATCTCCATATATCACGTAACAATCTTTGACCCCACTTCTTGTAGCTGCTTCAGATCTGTTAACTTTTTCACGTGATAGCTGTTGTAGAATAATCCATCAGAACCAATTCCTACAAAGTAGGAGAACATAATACACATTTCCATATAACCGAAATTTTATGGAGATAGACCACAATTCCTAAGAACCAACAATTTCTTATGCATATTATATTCACATCCCAAATAACCAGGAAGAATAAATCAGCAACATAAATCTCGTTGATAATATACCTTTTATGTTTATCCAAGATTTAAGCCTAACTGTAGACTCATACCTCTTCCAGTTATAAGTAAGAAACAACTGCATTCCGTATATTACGTAGGAGAAGTCTTCCAAATATTCTGTCTTAACTGTAGGAGATATTATAGGGTTAACTATCCCTACAAAGCATGAATTATAGAACGTGACCTAAATTGAAACACCTTACTCCCATATCCACGATCTACTGCTTGGAATCACTATGGCTGGAGAAAAACAAACTGAACATAATCATTAGCCGTTTTATCCAATCACAACAACAAACACATCTCCTTAGCAACAATATATCAAGAAATACGAATTATGATGAAACTCTAGTTTCTGCCTTTTCATAATTATCTCCTGCTGTAACTTCTTATTATCATGGATATAGGTTCAAGGAAACCCTACAAAAACGATCATTACAGCAGCCAAGAACTCAATTTTCTTTTTAGAATTGACTTTAGGGTTTGTAGAAACCCTAGTTTGACAATAAGATCAAAAACAGTAACCTTGAACATCATCTTGCTACCAACTTTGACGCCTAATAACTTTTGATTGAGGGCTAACCTGGACAATCCCTCCGGTGGATGTTTATATATATGTGTATAGAACACACACAAGAAATTTTGCGACGATCCAACGTTTTAATCAAAAGTTGTGACCTTCTGAATACTGCTGCACACACAAAAACGTCCAAAAAAACCCTAGACGGATTTTTCTTCTTTTCACCATACACGAACACCTTGTTGGTCCTAGCATCACGAGCCACGAGGCTCTGATACCAATTGTGGAATCCTAAGATTCACGGATCTTTTAGCTACTAGGAATGCATTATGTTCATATGATTAGATAATCAAAGCGGAATTAGAACACGACACATTAACAAGGTGTTTAGACACAAAGAACATGAATTAAAACAAATGGATTGCTAACTATATTAATAATTAACAATCACTAGGTATGTGTACATTGAATCCCACACCTAGTCGACACACGCTTTAGGTTTACATCTTGTATTAATGATATGAATAAACCTAATACCCTTGGTTCCTTTTATAGTGTAAGGATTAGGGTTTACAAGAGATAATATTAAATAAACATGTAAATCTTCTATTTAAATAAACATATACAGAATATATTCTGCATACATATCTAAATAGAAGCTTCCAAAGGCTTCTTGTCTACGTTTCTGTCAATGCTTAGTTTGTACATGACAATGCTTAGATTGTACATGACAATGCTTGAGCCATCAACCCCCGATTTGCTCTTGTCAACGCTTGATTTGCTCTTGACAATGCTTAGACAAATGTCTTCATGTTTTCTTCGTTTTTGAGTTTCTGCCACATCAACTTTTTGACCCAACACCATGCAGGAAGCATAAGCTAGAAAAATTCTTATTGATTCAATCCTTTCAACTGGTGCAAACACTTCCTCATAGTCTATTCCTTCCTCTTGTGTATATCCTTGAGCTACCAAACGTGCCTTGTTTCTAATCACAATTCCTCTCTCATCCTTTTTGTTTCTAAGAACCCATCTTGTCCCAATAGGTCTGACATGTCTAGGACAATCAACTAACTCCCAAACATCCTGAATAGCAAACTAGTGAAGCTCATCTTGCATTGCTTCCACCCAATTTGGTTCTTTGAGAGCATCAAAAATCTTCTTGGGTTCTTGTTGTGACAGAAAACAGGCAAACAAACATGCTTAAACAAGAGGGGTATCAACCTTCTTGTGGACATTGGCAACAAATCCTTCTTGATTCTGATGAGATCTTCTAGTTTGCACAGGAGTCATCACATCACCTATGATAAGAGAAGAAGGATGATTCTTCAGGGTAGAAGTAAGCACTCCTCCTTGAAGAATGGTGTTGTCCTCAATATCAGACTCCATGTTGCCAACATCTTCTTCAAATTATCTTCCACCATCATCTGAATGAACCTCTCCATCCCTGTTTGAAGGTTCACCTTGTTCAAAATTATTGGAAGAGAATAAATGGTCAAAATTGCTATCAACGCCTGACTTAGAGTTGTCAACGTTTGAGCCATCAACGCCTGAATTTGTCTTGTCAGCGCCAGAATTTCCTCTGTCAGCGTTTAAAGAATCATGCATGTTTTCAACTGGTGATACTTGGGGACCACCTTTTTCCTTTCCAACAGAAGCAGCAGCAGCAACAAATGCATCTGTCTATATGGGAATGGTAACATACTCAAGTATGGGTGCTGATTTGTCTGCTTGTGATTCAACCTCCTTATCAACCTGTATACCTGAAATTTCAACAACTGGTTCTTCCACAACATTTGAAGTTACCTTCACAATGTCTGGATTAGTAACAGGCATATAATTTAAGGCTCTAGATAGAGGTTCCAAGTCAAATAACCAATTTGGTCCACTCTCAAGATCACTAGGTTTACTTTCTAAAAACCTAACACTTACTTTTTCAAGTATACATTTTTCTTTCTTCATGTAAACTCTATATCCTCTACTTTGCACTGAATAGCCTATAAAATAGCCTTCATCACCTTTAGCACTAAACTTACCTAAGGCATCACTAGTGTCCAAGACAACTACATGACATCCAAATGGTCTAAGGAAACCAATATTAGGTTTCCTGCCCCAAAATAGCTCATAAGGTGTCTTGTTATGTATTTTGTTGATTAATGCCCTATTTTGAACATAGCAAGCTGTATTCACAGCCTCAGCCCAAAAAGCAATGGGAAAGTGAGCATCAGCCAACATAGTCCTAGTTGCTTCTATGAGTGTTCTATTCTTTCTCTCAGCTATCCCATTTTGTTGTGGGGTTCTAGCTATACTAAACTGTCTAGTAATCCCTTTCTTGGCACAAAAGTCATCTAACAACTTATTTCTAAACTCACCACCATTATCTCTTCTAAGTATCTTAACCTCATTCCTAGATTTTTTTCTCTAACTGAGTAATAAAGTTAATCAAAATGTCAATAGTTTCACTTTTTAAGGCTAAGAAGAAATTCCAAGTAAATCTAGAAAAATCATCAGTGATGACAAAACAGTAGGATTTACCATTTAAGCTTTCTATATTAGTTGGACCAAACAAGTCCATATGCAGCAAGTGAAGTGGTTTAGAACTAGAGTGCACTGGCTTAGACTTAAATGAGACCTTGTGTTGTTTGCCTTTAAGGCATGCAACACAAGAATGGTCACTGTGGAAAGCCTTTTCAGGCAAACCATCAACTAAACCATGTCTCACAAGTCTATTTATATTTTTGAAATTAATGTGCCCTAATCTCCTATGCCAAAGATTACTCTCATCAACTGAAGCCTTAGCATAAAAACATGACAAATTATTATTCATCTTAATTCCATTAAGATTCACATTATAAATGTCCTTATGCCTAGGTGTTCTATAATCAATGAATTTCTCATCTGGAATTTTAAAATCTTTGCTCAACACCAAGCATTCAGTATCAGTGAAAAGAACTTTATTTTTGTTATCACACACTTGTGATACACTAAACAGATTATAGTCAAGTTCTTTTACCAGAAACACATTTTCAAAACGCAAATTGTTGGTGAGAATAGTTCCTTTGCCAGTGATAGTTCCATATCCGCCTCCAAAGTAAACTTTGTCACCATCCTTAATGGGGGTAAAGTTTGTAAGATAATCTTCCTTCCCCGTCATGTGCCTAGAGCATCCACTATCCCAATAGCCATAGTCATTAACCTGCTTTTGAATGCCCTGCACATAAAGTAAACAAATTAGTTTTCTTTGGGAACCCAAGCCTGAGCAGACTTGGATTCATTTGGTTGTTCAACAAGAACAGACTTAGTCCTTATGACAACCCCTTGTTCATTCCTTTTTGGATTAAACACCAAGTTAACCCCAATTGGTCTAGTTATGACCTTTGAAATATAATTAAATTTGTTACAGGCCATAGAAATCCCATTTTGATTAGGTTTTTGTTCTTTCTTAGGTCTCCATGTCAAGCTAGAAAAATCTTTGGACCCCTTTCCCTTTGGTTGCAAATATTTTCCATGACTTGGTCTGGCAATGTTTCTGTCAGCGTTTAATTTGTTCTTGTCAACGCTGAAATTACCCTTATCAGCGTTGAAGCTAGGGTTTGCTACAGGAAACCATTGTCTGTTAGACCATGTATTTGTCTTCTGAAAAGGTCTTTGTCCATGAGTATTAGAGCCTTTAGTAAAGAATGGGGCTGGTCTAACAACTTGTGGACTTTGCTAGACAAAAGGTTTGGGTTTGACAACGTTTGACCTTTGAAGCGTTGACACACTTATAAGCTAAATGTGAAAAACTTCCACAAGTGTAACAGGCTTTTCTAGACATAGCTCTAGGTCTAGAAGAAAAGAAACATGTCCCATTATCACTAATTTGGCTTTTTGGTGACCTAGTTTTTCTATACATTTCTGCATATTTAATACTAGGTTTTCTATCAACGTTTAAGCCAAGGTCAACAGTCTTGCCAGTAGTAGGATTGGTCACTTTTATAGGTGTAGATTCATTTGGACTGTCCCTAAGCATGCCACCCTTAACAAACAAGGTAGGGTTGGCTTTCTTCCATTGGTCCAAATCAGTCAGTTTTTGCTTATATTCCTCTACTGGGGTAAGAACTCTAGGTGGAGGAATAAATTCATCTTCTTGGAGTTCTGGAATACCAGTCCAAGATAAATCCTTTTCAAGGACACCATAGAAGTTCCCAACATGTGGTGGAACACTAGCATACTCTTTCATCCCAATCCCAGTCATATCCCTAGAATATCTTTGTTCACTGACACACTTTTCTAGGGTTTGTGAAGCTTTATCAAATCTCTAAATTTTAAGATCTACATTATCTTTATTTTTGATAGCCTCATCTAACTTAGCTTGTAAAACACCATAGGCTCTCTCCATGATGTTTTTAACCTGAATACTAGCATTCAAATCATGAGTTAATATATTGATTTGATCTTTTAGGTCAAACTCCATTTTCTTATATTTAGAAACATTCTTTTCAGTTTGAGTAAGAGCAAGTTGATAATTAGATAACTTGCATCTTTCATTAACCACTTTTGTTGTTAATCTTAAGACTACTTTATTAAGCTTTTTAGTATTTAGACGACCACCCTTACTACAAAATGCATCATCATATACCTCATTGTGTGATGAAGATGAAGAATGTGCCATGAGAGCATAGTGAACATGCTCCTCTTCTTCATTTTCAGCAACCAAAGCCTTGTTCTCTTCCTCATCCTTGGCCAAATAACTCCAATCCCAGCCAACACCATCAATTTCTTGCACAGCAACCATAGCTTTGGAATCCTGAGCCTTGATAATTTGGCTTGAGGGTTTTCCAGCATTAGATCTTCTTGGTGAGCTGCATTCTCTCATAAATGTCCCATTCGATGATAATTATAACACTCAACCTTGGATTTATCAAATCCAGCAGTGTCCTTAGCATTAAAAGTCATCTTCTTCTTGAATCTTCGATTCCATCTGTTTGCCCTTATACTTGCAAGAGCCATATTCCACTTTATGTCCATCTCCTCCAAATGCTCATCACTAATTTGCTCAAGGTCCTCATATGTAATCACTGAAACACTGGGCAATGAAGCAATGTATGCACACACAGTGTCTAGATCAATACCAGCAGGCTTAACTCTTGGTGGGTCAACATTGTATGTGTCAGCGTCTGAATGTAAGGCACTGACAAAGCTTGATCTAACATTGACACAAGGTGATCTAGTAACGGGGTGCATGTATGACTCCCTATGATCAAATTGACCTTCACTGTGTGAGAATAAGGCCATGTTCCCATTGGTAGACTTACTTCCTTGATCCAAAAGGATCTCATTCTCTACAAGTCTCAGTTTATTGTAGACATCATCAAAAGTGGAATTTTTGTGAGTATTATTGGCAATCATAGACCTTGCTTCAATCTTCCATGCATCACCGAGACTTTTAAGGAAAGTGTTGACGATATAAACATCACCAAGCACTGTTCCCATAAAGGAAAACTTGCTTGTAATGTCAAGAAGTCTGCTTCTCACCCCACTTAGCTTTTCATTGGGTTGAGCCTTGAACACAGCATACTCATGCAAGAGTTGCTTCTTTTTCTCTTGTACAGTATCAGCATTACCACCATAAGCAACTTCAAGGGCTGCCCAAAGATCTTTTGCAGACTGATAGCCTCTATATTTGTGCTGATTGGCTTGACCCAAAGAGAGTTTGAGGATGATTAGGGTTTTCATGTCGTTCCTTCTCTTTCCAACGTCCTCAGCTGAGAAAGCTCTTCCATCTTCAGGTTTTTCTTTTCGATCCTCTTCACTTGAGCATGGATTTGATCTTGACAAGATAGCAGCAGCAATCTTTCCAGCCTTATTGAATGTGTTCCCATATTCAATAATTTCCCATAGGGTGTGGTCGTGGATTTGAAGATACTGCTGAAAGTTAAACTTCCACAGCTCATTGTTGTCTGGATCTAGCATGGGAATCTTGATGTTGGGACTTGAGGATGAGGAGGTTAATTCTGGAGTATACATGTTGTTTTTAGGGTTTCTGAAAATTAGGGTTTTTGGCGATTTAGGGTTTTTGTGTTCTTTAGATCAAAGTTTCTCAACAAGCTCTGATTCCACTTGTTGATCCCAAACTTAGATCGATTTAGCTTGTGTAAACGAGATTAGATCAAGTTAAACACGTAGAGAAACTTTGTTGTATATGTAACAATTCAAGTATTATGCAGAATTAATACTTAAACAAGAACACACAAACAAGATAAACCAAACTTTCACTTTGATTGATAAATCAAACTTACGTACAATGCAAGTGTAAAACATATATTAAACTTAAACCTAAGGACCTCCTTTTATAGACTAAGGAGCCTTGTACAAGAGTCTGCGTATCAGCTATTTTAGGTAAAGATAAATATAGAAAATACAATGTCGAACATATCTTTACTAGAATTACAAAACGTGTAGACTAAGTCTTCTATCAGTGCTTGACTTCTTCTTATCAACGCTTGACTTCTTCCTGTCAACGCTTGTCTTGTCAATGCTTGATTTCTTCTTATCAACGTCCTGATTGCTCTTGTCAGCGTCCAAGTATCTTGGCTATATGTTATTCCCAACACTCTGTAGTACCAGCAGTTGCACCAAGAAAACCAGCTAACAGAAGAAAACGCTGCATAAACTCAGTACTCCTCGTACTTGCCCTATGTCAGATAGAATGATACTCCCACTTCAGGTGATCTTGTTCAGCGTGAGGGAAGAACTGAAGGGAGAACAACTCCTTGAATTGTGTCCAAGTCATCGTGACGAGCCATGTCTCTCCCCCTCTTGCCTGCTTGTAGGCCTTCCACCAAGCTAAAGCATCGCCCTCAAAATTATAAACTTACAAACTTGCCTTGTAAACATCCTCACAACCCATAGCATTAAATATCTCCTCTATGTTGGAGATCCAGTTCTCCGCGTCTGCAGGAACTGTTGCCTTCTCGAATGAGTGAGGCTTTTGCTTGTTGAAGCGATCAAGCCAAATGTGAATCGTGACTGGTGGAGGAGGTGGAGGATTTGCACCTGCACCCGATGGTCTAGCTTGAAACAGAGGCACGTAACTCATTGCGGATTTAAGGAAGTAAAGTCTACAAAGCTGCCTGAATAGCTGCAGTAAGTTCAGCATCAGTACGTGTGTTAACCATCTGACAATTTCAAAGGAAGTAAATTATTAATCGGTTAGAAACATGAAAGAAACATAAGAGAAACATAAAAGCATAATTAACTAAAGTTTGACAATAACTTGTGTGGACGACTATGGTTCAACCCACACTAGTCAAAATTTCACGAAACCGAATTAAACATGTGACTAGGTATGGAAGACTATGGTTCTACCCATACTAGTCTAGAATTCGAAAGAATAAACATGTGACTAAGTATGAACGACTATGCTTCAATCCATACTAGTCTAAATTCAAAAGAAAACATCAATACATAGAATATAATAAACGACAGTTTAGGAAGATCCTGGTGACTGCCCACAAGTCACAGGTCAAGTTTTAGAGCCTACAGGTCGAATCCTTGGCTCTGATACCATAATTGTAACGACCCACTTTGACAAGGTGGCCGTTATGTCATAATCATGGCGTGTCATCAAAGCATAACAAGGTATAATGTCATAAAAACATAAAAGACCAATAAGAAAGCCAGACCAAACATCACCTTCCAAACATAAGCTCAACCTGCATAGAGTAAATTAAGTAGAAAAGACAAAACATTTTCCAACCAAGCATAATTATTTAACATGCAAAAAGGAAAGGAGTATAAGGTAGCTCTCATCCTATGCATGTACTCTTAATGCTCAAGTCTGTCCTTGGGTACCTGCCGTATGGGACATGAAAAGAAAAATACGACCAAGAAATAGCTCAGTGAACGGATATAATGGTATGATAAGAATAAATGAACATGAATAATAAACAATGAAAGCAACGGAAATGAATATCAATGTCCTGAGGAAAACCTGGGAATAATATATGAATATGAATAACAACTGAAATGTCATAAGTTTTACATGCAATATAATTAAATTCCCACGAGATCATATAAGTCATAACATATTATCAATGTGTGCATGAATACATTGAGGGGTGACCTCGTCATGCTATTAGAGGGGTGACCTCTAATAATAGAAATATGGGTAGAGGGATCAGCTCCAATGTGATGGAGTGTGAGCACACACTAAACCAATCACCCTGTACGTGTAAACCTTTAAACCTATAAACTAGGATGCACCCATTCACCCCATAATAATATAATAATGACCAACATGTAATCGTGAAAGGAAGCCGTGAGAAATCACCCTCATCGCGGGAGAGTCAAGACACAGGTGCCTCATATGTCATGGTTATGGTACCTCCATAACTAGGTGCTCATGTAAGTCATGGTCATGCATATATATATATATATATATATATATATATATATATCTATATATATATATATATATATATATATATATATATATCTATATATATATATATATATATATATATATATATATATATATATATATATATATATATATATATATATATATATATATATATATATATATATATATATATATATATATATATATATATATATATATATATATATATATATATATATATATATATATATATATATATATATATATATATATATATATATATATATATATATATATATATGTATATATATAGATATATATATAGCTCGGGAAAATAATGATGGGATGGAAAACAATGAATGTTTTAAGATATGAAAACATATGGGATAGCAAACGGTGAATCTTAATCATGCATAGAAAAGACGTCCTTACTAAAGGACGGAATATCCGTATCATATGTCCAGTAATCGATGAAAGAGATGAACAAGTAATAATCCGACTTCACGTGAGCTACATGATAAAGGACGTGTATGAGTTGCTTGTTCATTAATAAGTTACATGTTCTTAGTTTCTAGTTACTTGTTCATGACTTAAGTTACTTGTTCATGACTTGAGTTACTTGTTCATTCTTTATCGTGTATTTCATTAATATTATATGTTCATGTGTTCTTGATTAATGTATTTCATGATCCTCGTGTTATTATACTTGGTATTTCCATAATTAGTAACTTCCGATAAATAGCATGTTTCCATATATAGTAACTTTCCAAAAATAGCAGGTTTATATAAATAGTAACTTTTTAAAAATAGCAGGTTTTTACAAAATAGTAACTTTCCAAAAATAGCAAGTTTCTATAAATAGTAAGTTTCCAAAATTAGTAAGTTTCTATAAATGATAAGAAGCTCGTTTAATATACTTAAATAATTTAGCTTGTTCATTGAATAAGCTGATTATATGAGTCATGGTTTAATAAGCATATTAAATAAGCAAATTATTATAAGTCATGGTTAATTATAAACATTATATTAATAAGTCATGGTTTAAATAATTCAAATGTTAATAAAGTCCATTTTAATAATAGCTTTCATATGTCATGTATTTATAAATAATTATTAATTAATAATATGTGATGTTTTATATTTAATCATTAATTAATAATATATCATGGATTTAGTTTAATATTAAATAATAATATGTCATAGATTTATATTAATTATAAACTAACCCTTAAACTTGGTAATAATTTTCTAATTAAGTTAAATAATAAGCCCATGTTAAAATAAGCTAACTCAATTAAGCTCATTTTAGTATAACTTAAATAATGATTTAGACAATTTAATTAGGCCCAAAAATTAATAAATTCATGTATATAAGCCATGTTTAGTTATCTGAAAACATAACTACTTAACTATTTTAAGAAGCCCGAATTTATAAATAAGCCGATTAAAATAATAATCCAAACACCCCCTTTTGTCCTTCGGTCTACCCGATCCCTAAAATAAGAAACCACCGAGACAAAAAGGTCTCGGTTGCTCGAACCACAACACCACGTCACCAAGTCCTTGGACTCGTGGCTACCAGACCAAAACTCCCAATGTCGGGCTGATTTTTCCCCCTACAACCCTTGGTGGCTTGCGGCTGCCTAGCCAGGGGTTCCCACCAGTAAAAGAAATCTTCATACCGCCAGGTTGTGGCTGCCCAGTAGTGGTTTCCCACTACTGCATGAATGGTTGCCACTGCCGGTAGCAATTTCCCCATCGTAGCCCATTATGAGTTGCGTCTTCTAAGCCATTGCAGCTACTGTGCTTCGGTTGCTTGCCTAAAAGTCCCACCGATAGCACCTCCAATGAGGTCCTCGGTTTTCTTTCAATCAAAGCAAACCAAACCTGATCCCATACTTGTTTTCAATCTTGTTTTTATTATAATTTACATGTTCATTCCCTTTTTATATAATTAAATTTGTGACCCTCAAATAAATGAAAAGAGATTGATGATTACCGAAAAGGAACGATGATCGAGTGATGGATAAACACAAACACACCTTAAGAATAAAAGATCAAAACAATCTCTTTCCTCCTTTTCTTTCTTTAATACCGGCGACCATTATTTCTAATTAGGGTTTCCTTGTTGTTTTCTGTTTGTTGTAAAATGAGATGTATCATACGTATTTTTGTTTTTACTACTTTCGGTGGATCGGGCCTCTGGCCTATTTACTTGTAAAGGTTCAATGATAGGTCTTGTAAGGTTTATTTTATCACGAGCCCATTAATATTTATTTAGTTTTTGTTTTAACTTGAATTCATTTGCGTGTAGTATATTCATGATTTTGACTTTCGTGTAATATAGTGTCTTGTCGTATTTAAATACATTATTTACTTGTAGTGATTTATTTAATATACGTAATACTTATCGTGCAATAATTAAATATTAAAAATTTGTAATTAACTGTATTTTTATGCGGGTTTTACATAGTTGTTGTGCATAAGGTTGTGGTAGAACACTTTGTTGTTGAGGTTCTTGCTATGGCATAATTGGTGGTTGATATGATGGTTGCGGTGGTTGTTGATAGGTGTGTTGTGGTTGCTGCATATATGACGGTTGTTGATAAGAGTATGCTAAGTTGTGTTAAGGAGTCATCTAATGAGAATCAATCATGGCAAGTGGATCATAGACTTGAGATTTTGACAACCAAATCTCTTGCACGTGGCGTTCGTGTTGTTGAAAATAAGATTGAAGTTGATCCACGTTGGTTTGATGCAAATCCTTAACTAACTTAACATCCGTAACAAACTTGCCTCATTCGAGAGGAAGAGTATTCGAATACTTAATGTTGACTTGCAATTGCGGTATCTCCATAGCAAAAATATTCATTCAACAATAAGGTGAATCTCAAGTAATAGTCATGAAGAGACTCCCCTGGAAGATAAGCAAACTTATCAAACGAGTCATATAGCTTACACTCTCGTTCTTGTTGAGTTAACAAGGGGCCTTGCATCAAAATGTGAATTCTCTCCCATATCTCTTTGGAAAATTTGTGATGACTCACGAGTTTGTAGACATTTGCAGGAAGAGCTTGAAGTATGATGTTTGTAGCTTGAATATCACATTTAGCTTGAATGATAGCATCTTCGGTCAATTCGGCTATTGTGCGAGCAAGAGTGACCGTACCCTCCGTGACGGTATCATAATCTAATGGTCCATTTTGAACCGATGTCAAAATGAGATGTCCATTATCGCGATTCAGCATATAAAGTTCTATTCTAGACGTCCATACCTCGTACATTTCCTTCACCAACGTTGGTGGACGATTATCCGTTCCCGAGAGGATGGACTTATACGTAAGAGAAGTATACTCCATTGCGATAATTAAGATTTATAAACGATGATCGAAAAATGAGAGAAAGTAAATGTGCTTGAATTCGAAAGAACAATACTGTAACGCCCCACTTTCACAAGTGGACCATTACATGATAATTATGGCATGTCATCAAATCATGCAAGGTATATTTCTTAAACATGAATGACCATAAAGTAAACAGGAAACAAACATCAGTTCGTGTTGGTCCTTTGAAAATCATTATTACTTATCAACCTTAAGTAATAACTCTTTACCAAGACTCAAGTGTGTTGTTAAACAATAGATAAGAACTATGAACAATTAAAACAACAATACCAACAAGTTTTCAACGTATAGACTTTTATTATAATCAAATAAAGAATCTATAACCCACTTTGTTTGCGGAATAACAAAGTGGTTGAATGACAATGGGTTGTGATCTCCTCTACTTAAACGTATAACCAAAGTTAAATTCTAAGCTCCAATATAAACGTTCATATGCTTCTTGGCTATATGGTTTAGTTGCTATCTAGAGAGAAAGGTTTTCCAGAGGTTCTACTCTTGTATCGGTTAACCCCTTCTCTCTCAATGTACACTCCTTTTATAGGCAGTGTAAAAACTAGGGTTTCCATTTGCATGTTTCAATGCATGGGTTTATCTAGTGGGTGGTTGATGCACATGCTGGATAAACAGTACAAAGTACATAATAAACTATTATAGAAAAGATAAAGGTTGTACTTATAGCTAAGTATACAAGCAACCTACTTTGACTTAAAATTATCTTTTCCAGCCTAATGTAAACCATCAGAATACTGAAGAGTCTTTAGTATCCTAGAGAAGATCGCCATCATTCAATTTGGTATTGTCAAACCAAACTGAACTGGAAACTATTCTTTAGTACTTGTTCTTTAGCAACTAGATCGCCTAGTATTTGAAGCAAGACTCCTTTGTCTTCTAAGTTAACTGGAAGAGGAATGTTAAACGTTCTTCAGCTACAAAGTCTTTAGTAGGAACTTTGTTCCTCTGGTCATCCTTTAGTAGACTGGCCTTACTGCTGAGCATGAAACACTTAGGGGGATTTTATATTCAAATCCTAGAGTTGCTTCAGGGTCAGCAAATACTGACCCAACAATCTCCCCTATTTGGATATACAAATAGCCTAAGTCTAATGTTAGTAGTAAGTGAGCATAACAACTTCTTCTTACTTGCACTGAACAATAAATTACTTATAAACATCAAATACTCATTCATTCATTATACATTATAATTACAAAAAAATAGTACAAATGATTATTCAATTTTCCTTAGTCCTTAGTTCTTCAATTATGGGAGTTTGAATTGATGGATCTGAGTTTCTGTGGTCCAATATAGCAAGTAAGCACATGCTAAAGGTTCTAGCAGCATCAGTACGTCCTAGACCTCCATGTTGAGAGTAAAAGATCCTTTGAAATTCGAGAGAAGTTCATTGTTCATTTCATCAGGTCACTTATGCCCACGAAGTCTTGATGTTCTCGATGATTGAACATTATAATTCCTAGTTCTTGTTCGTCTAGTACATGGCCAGGAAGATGATTTTGAAACTGAACAAAGCCTTTGTAGTGAAAAAATGTCACCCACTCCAGGTTGTATCAAATTGGCTCTTTTGTTCAGCTCTAGTATGGAATCTTGATCCTCCAGAGAAACTTGAGTGCTGATGTTCAGAATCTCACCCAGTTTTTCATGATTTCTCATAAAGTGCTCAATTTTGGTGCGAAATTCATCCCATCTCTTGGATTTCCCTTTCTCAATCTTCACACTCATTTCAGTCCACTCAGTGTAGGAAAGTTCTTTTCCTTGAAAGTTTTCAATGATCTCATCAGTTCCAACACCCCTATAGAACTTGAGATGAATATTACCTCTGATGGTCAGCATATCAACACTGGTGATTGGTGAGAGATTTCTTCTATTCAGCCTTGTTATATAAAACTTTTCATATAACATTTTCTTCTTCAAAAGACTTTCAACTTCAGCTTTCCCTATTTGTTCATACAAGCTTAGCTTCAGATCTCTTAGCTTTTCTTCTTGCTGAAGCTAGTACAACTTGTCAAATTCTTCTTGAGTGGCCACCCCAGCTTTTATCAGTCGATCATTCAAAGTAAAATCTCCTATGTTCTTGGTATTAAGGTAGGTGAACCATTATCAGTTGTTTCTTCACTTGTGGTCAGTGTGAAAATCTAACGTTTTCAGGTAATGAAATATTTTCTCGTATAATATTTTGAAACTTATTTTTATGTTGGTTGACGAACTCACAATTTACGGATTTAAATTTGGGCTTACGTGCATAATTTGGCGTCTTTTACGACTAAACCGTAAACCTTAGGATTACGTATTTACGTTTTTGAACTCCGTTTTTGATGAGACAATTTTTATTGGATTCGTTTTGTGACGTTGATTCATAATTTATATAAACGTTTTTCGTAAAACGACCCGAGGGCACGCAAATCGAGAAAACTAGAATCGAGAAATACCCGTAAACTAGTGAGATGGGACAAAATACATTGTCCCAACCCACTAGCTAAGGTTGGACGGCACAACATGACACCACACACTAAGGTGGCATCATGTTAGCTAGCTTACAACAAGTGTAAGCTTAGCTTACTCCTTAAGCTTACTTACACCCCACTATCTCAAAAACTAGCAACTAGTTTCACTTCCACCATTTTCCTTACATGCAAACTCTCTCAAATCCTCTCAATACCCTCCCTATGCCGTCCACCATCAAGCTACACACACCCCTTTTGATCTCTTCTAGCCATGAAACACATGCTTACTAGCTCTATTAAGGAGTTATCTTGAAGCCTTGATCATTTGGTGGCCATATTAACATCATTGGAGGTGATTTGCTTGTGTCCTAGGGCTGATTTCCGAACATATGTTCTTGGTATTTGATGGTCTTGGAGTTACTTGTTGTATTCATCAAGTCCTTGTCTTCCAAAAACAAGGAATACACTTGGTTGGTAAAGAAGATCATCCTCTCCATTTTTCTCTTGTTATTATGTAAAGAACAAATGTATTTTCTTTCATTTTGTATATGTATATGATGTATATATGATGATAAAAATGTTGTGTGGGGATCAAGTATTGATATATATGCTTAAAAATGTTAATAACTATAAGAAATAAGGCTAAAATCTTGATTATTTAGTTGGCTGTATAAAAACATTATATAACTAAAATATGAACTGATAAAATTGCATGGTATGATCTATTTACAGTAAGTACAAGATGTTATACATATGTGAGAGTTGTCCATGCAATGGAATCAAAACAATGAGTGAGATATGATCAAAACAAGTTAGGTGGTCTAATCTGAATAAGCAGTTTTGTAGGGACTGTTAAGGCATGATAAACTTAAAATGAGCAGTAGCTATAACTAAGTTAAATGTAACACATAATATGAAGAACATGTCACCCAAAAAAGAGCTTCTAATTCATTATATAACTCTAGATATGGTAAAAATGGTGAACATGAAGATAAAAATCAGATTTTTAAGAATTAATGTTTATTATTATTATATAAGCACTCACATTTTATTGTATAAAATGTAAAAATAAAAACCCAATAACTTATAAAACTTATTTATAGAAATATATAAAAGGTTAATAAAATGGATAAATTATATGAATGGTAGTGAAATAATATTTATAAGTAATAAAAACTATAAACTTGATTTTTACGACTTTTTCGGCAATCGCCGTAAAATTAACGTTTTTCGCCAAATAAAATTAGACGATCAAACCCGTCTAATGTAAAGTTTATAAAAGTCATATACTGATGTATAAGTAACTAATACAAGTAAAAATCGATAAAACCCGAACTATAAGAAATACGGACATTAACGAGCTAACTGAGCATATTGGACTAACAATTGGACTAAATAAGATAAATACTTGTAAAAAGAACTTATTGGGCTTAACCCATTTGGGCCCAACATGGAAAGTATATATACTGATAATATAGGTATAAAATGGATTAAAACAAGTTAAAGAACTTATACTAAGACTTAATGGGTTAAATTAGATAAATAGTTAAAACTAGTAAACTAGTAAAACGTTACCAAAACGTAAACACTAAAATGAGTAAACAAGGATGTATAAACCCACTTGATCATCATCATATGTACAAAATCATCATATGTATATTGTTATTTTGATAAAAGTCATTGGACAAAGTCTAAGACCGATTATTATTTATATAGGTTTCCGTGACCGAAGCACGCCCGTAGCCGATAATCCGCCTTTCATTAACAACGTGAGTTCATAGCCTCGCGCTCTTTTAAATGTTTTATAAAATGATTTGTAAACCCGCGAGGGAGATAACATGCTAGATTTTATAAAAATAGAACACAAGTAGTCCCGATTGTATGCTTAATGATATGGACCCGAATGATGCTATGACCCTATAAACGAGACAAAAAGGATTATTAGTAGTTAGGTTATGTCACTTAAAGTCCCATTAGCATGAATTGTGAACTACCGGGATTTGGTAGACGCTTATGCATTTGATAGTACTATTTGGGGACGATCACCCCAGTTCGCGCCTTGACGGTTGATCCCCGTCGTACCACATTGATTGGTAAGCGAATTTATGTATGAGAAGATTCCATAGCGTGATTTTTGTGACGACACGCTAACTTAGATGGGCAAATTGTTTGTCGGGTTCGCGGCCCGCTGTTTTCATAGTAAGGTAACAATGTCATGCGGCTAATAATAATCCTACAACCTATATAATCTAAATATCCGATATGATACGACGCTATTAACGATGAATATATTACCTATCATGGTAATATAGAGACTACGGTCTCATGGACGGTTTAAGATGTATGCTTGATTTATATATTGCCTGACTAGCAATATGAGGACTTACTTCCGATATTATGCTTGTGTTCTGATTTTAAATGATTGTTTTATATAACGGTTTTTATTAAACTCTATGAATACACTCGGCATTCGCTGATATGATTTTTGCATGTTTTTATCTCAGGTGCTTGAAGGTAATCCAGATGGAGATCGATTCTGATGGCCCACAAAATATTAAAAATGTTCATTCGATCTATGTTTTGTAAACTTAATGACCTGTATAATTTGGGACCTGTTGTACACTTTAAAACTTTTTATCGAATGAATGTATGTTAAACCTTGTACAACCATTTTTATGTGTTGTCTATGATTGGAGTTATTGTGCTATCCCGTAACACTCTGAAAGACCCTTCCGCTGTACCGATACGAAAAATGAGAGTGTTACAGTTTGGTACCAGAGCTCTCGTTATAGAGAACAAAAGATTTTAAAAACCAAGGTTTTGAACAAAACGTTTCAAAATCTTTTGACAATGAACATTTGAGAAAATATTTGAAAAATCTTTTGACTATAACGGTGCCAGAGATCTCCGACGTTACCAACAAGCCCTATTGAGAAGATATATATTTTGATATATATAATTTAATTTATGTATATATCGTGATTTCAGTATGTAATTGTTTAACTAGTATGTTATCCTAATACGAGATATATATATATAAATGCAGATTATCATGGCTGACCCTAATATTCCTGTAGAAAACCATGCTATTCCCGAACCTAATGTAGATGATGATCCTTATTTAGACTTAGTAGATTATGATATCGATGATGAGGAGGAACCATTTGAGGATCCCGAGCCCGAGTTAGGACTAAGAGATCAGATTGCCCCTCAGGTTGACTTGGTAGAGAATGATATTGAGAATGTGGATATTGAGAATGTGGATATTGAGAATGTTGATATTGAGAATGATGATGAGATTGGGTTAGATAATTTAGATGATGAGATTGACGACGAGGATGTCGAGGAGGATGTAGGTATAGATGTTGAGGTCAATGATGATGAGGAAGCTGAGCTTATTTATCCTTATGATGTTCCAGAGGGCGAGCCTTTTCCCCCACCAGTTTATTTGTCTGATTCTGAGGTTGAGGTACCTAGGGATGAAATGTCTGAATCATCTGAATCTGATTCTGAATCAGAGGAGGATGAGGATGACGATGCACCTGACGGTACGAATGGTATTGCTACTCGTAGATGTGAGATAGGAGAGTCGTCTAGTGCTCGAGAGGCTACTCATATTGATGGTCTTGCACCATGGGCCTTGAGACGTGATCTAGATGCTTCCCGTGTTAAGAGTTGTGTGACAGAGGTTGGATTAGGTGTTGTTCAGACTCAGGTTGCTTATTTGGAGTTGAAGACTAAGGTTGGCGAGGAAGAGCGAGAATTGCTTAGTTTGGATTTGACTGATGTAGAACGTGGTTTGAATGAGGCTTTTAGGAGGTTATCGGTGTTGGAAAGTGGTGAGTATGCTGCTATGAAGAGAAAGGTGAATACTATGGAGATTCAGTTGAGTGTGGCTCGTGCGATGCGTGAGAAAGCCGAAAAGGAGTTGAATATATCCGTGGGATGGAACAGTAGATTTTATGCTGACATGGTTGAAAGAGGAGTAATCCGTAAGCGCCCAGCTGAAGATGTGTCTAGTGATCGTCCGACGAAGATTCAGAAGACGATGGATGATAGACCATCTGGCGGTTCTCAGTAGACCAGTCTGTATTTAGTAGTGACCTTTGTATCTTTTGTGCTTTAGTAGCTTTGACTGAACCGACTTGTTAGTAGTAGACTTGGCACGAATTTTGAGTATATATAATGCTAGAACTTTGATATGGGATGTAACTAAGACAATACTTTTGTTTCAGATCGAATGAAATATGTATCTTGTCTTGAATTCCATATTGTGCCTTATTTGTATCTTGATTATGAATTCAATCCATATTATATGAATCCCTTGTTGGGTGAATGCTTAATACTTTGAAATTGTGAAATTATAGAACTATGCCGCCCAAGAAGGATGTGACTGAGGATGATGTACGTAGAATTATTACGGAGCAAGTTACCGCATCTATGACTGAATTTATGGCAAATACTGGAAATGAAGCTGGCGGTAGTGGAGCTGGCGGTAGTGGAGCTGGTGGTAGTGGAATTGGCGGTACTAATGTGAATGTGAATGCTAATAATGTGAATGCTAATGCTGGAGGAAATGTAGGAGGACTTGGAACGAATGCACCTGAAGTTGGTGGTTGTACTTATGTGACGTTCAAGAAGTGTGAACCTCTACCTTTTAATGGAACTGAAGGTGTTGTAGGACTAAGCCAGTGGATTGAGAAGATTGAATCGGTGTTTCGGATTAGTAAGTGTAAGGAGGAAGATAAGGTGACTTTTGCTATGGCTACTCTTAAAGGTCGTGCGTTGACTTGGTGGAACGGGAGAATTGCTTTCATGGGTCTTGATGCTGCTAATGCTACTCCTTGGGCTGAAATCAAGAAGTGGATAACTTTGGAGTTTTGTCCTCGTAGTGTGATTATTAGGTTAGAACAAGAGTTGATTCATTTGAGAATGAAAGGTGTGGACATTGATAGTTACACGAACCGATTCCATGAGTTGGCCTTACTATGTCCTCGATTGGTTGAACCCGAAGAGATCCGAATTGAGCAATATGTTAAAGGGTTGACCAGGAATATCCGGGGGGACGTGACATCATCTAAACCACTGACCATTGATGATGTTGTTCGAATGGCTTACCAACTCATTGGACAGATAATTCAGGATAGGGAAGATGAAGCCCGTGTAGGTGAGAAAAGAAATGGAGACGATGATCGTGTAGATAGAGGTGATAATAGGAAGAATTTTAATCGCCGTCAGAACCAGAGAAAGGGAATGAAAATGCTCTTACCTACAACACACCGTGCAACGATGATAGATGTCCTAAGTGTGGCAACAAGAGGCATGTTGGCGACTGCTGGAAATGCCGAAATTGTGGAAAGCTTGGACACAAGGTTGAAAGGTGTAAGAAGGGAACCATTTGCTTCAACTGTAACGAAGAAGGTCATAGGAAATCGGAATGCCCCAAGTTGAAAGCGATTGTACCTGGAAGAAACCCCCAGGGTGGTATCTACAAACTTGGAACAATTGAGGTGAAGAAAGAGGATCCGAATGTCGTTACCGGTACGTTTTTTCTCAACAATCATTATGTTGTTGCTTTATTTGATTCGGGTGCTGATAAGAGCTTTGTATCCACTAAATTTTGTGCCCTTATTGATATTGAACCTGTTGAGATAAGTACCAGTTACGAGGTGGAATTGGCTAATGGTAAATTAGTAAAAACTAATAAGCTATTAGAAGGATGCTCTCTAAATCTCTTGAACCATTCCTTTCCGATTGATTCGATGTTGATAGAATTAGGTAGTTTGATATTATTATTGGTATGGATTGGTTGTCGTTGAATAATGCTACTATTTTATGTGGAGAGAAGAAAGTTAAGATTCCTCTTAGGAATAGGACGTTAGTAATTGATGGTAGTCGAGGTGAATCCCGTTTGAAAATTGTTTCATGTATTAAAGTCCAAAAGTACATCAGGAACGGTTGTGAGTTATTCCTAGCTCAAGTGACCGGGAATGAGTCTAGGGAGAAACGATTGGAAGATGTACCTATTATTTGTGAATTTCCTGAGGTATTTCCTAAAGATTTACCGGAACTTCCACCGATAAGGCAAGTAGAGTTTCGAATCGATTTAATTCCTGGTGCTACACCGGTGGCACGTGCGCCTTACCGATTAGCCCCTTCTGAATTAAAGGAGTTATCTGAGCAACTTAAGGAGTTGTCTGATAAAGGTTTTATTCGACCGAGCTCGTCGCCTTGGGGAGATCCAGTCTTGTTCGTTAAGAAGAAGGATGGATCTTTTCGTATGTGCATTGATTATAGGGAACTGAATAAGTTGACAATTAAAAATCGATATCCTTTACCTAGGATTGATGATTTGTTTGATCAACTGCAAGGATCTAGTGGGTATTCTAAGATAGATTTGCGGTCAGGATATCACCAACTTCGCGTCCGTGAAGAAGACATTCCTATAACTGCATTTAGAACTCGTTATGGACACTATGAATTTCAAGTAATGCCATTTGGGTTAACTAGCGCACCTGTGGTTTTCATGGATTTAATGAATCGAGTGTGCAAGCCCTAATTGGATAAATTTGTGATTGTGTTCATTGACGGTATTCTAATCTATTCTAAGAATGAAGATGAACATAGAGAACATTTGAGGATTGTTTTGAAATTGTTGAAGGATGAAAGGTTGTATGCTAAGTTTTCGAAATGTGATTTCTGGTTAGATTCTGTGCAATTTCTTGGTCATGTGATTAACAAAGATGGAATTCATGTTGATCCTGCAAAGGTTGAAGCTATTAAGAATTGGTCTGCACCGACAACGCCAACGGAAGTGCGACAGTTCTTAGGATTGGTTGGCTATTATAGGCGATTCATTAAAGAATTTTTCTTTGATAGCTAAACCCTTGACTAAGCTTACCCAGAAGAATAAACCTTTCGTTTGGGGAAGTGATGAAGATGGAGCATTTCAGACATTGAAGCAAAAATTATGTAGTGCGCCAATCTTATCATTACCCGACGTGAGTGAAGATTTTGTAGTGTATTGTGATGCATCTCTTAGAGGTTATGGAGCTGTTTTGATGCAGCGAGAGAAAGTGATAGCTTATGCTTCTAGGCAATTAAGGAAGAGTGAGGAGAATTATACTACTCATGATCTTGAGTCAGGAGCGGTAGTCTTTGCTCTTAGGTTGTGGAGACATTATCTATATGGCACCAAGTGTACGGTATTCACCGATCACAAAAGCCTACAGTATATTCTCGACCAGAAGGAATTGAACATGAGGCAACGAAGATGGATAGAGTTGTTAAGTGACTATGATTGTGATATAAAATATCACCCAGGAAAAGCCAATGTTGTTGCCGATGCGTTAAGTAGGAAATATAAAGAGCCTATCAGAGTGCGTTCTCTAGTCTTGACCGTGCACAATAATTTCCCTGAGCAAATTAGAAATGCGCAAATAGAAGCTTGTAAGAAGGAGAATTTTGTTAATGAAGGGTTCCGAGGAGAAGGAGATCCTTTAGAGGTTAGAGCTGATGGCGTGAAATGCTTAAGAGGTCGTATGTGGATACCTAAGTTTGGAGGCTTAAGAGACTTGATTATGTTAGAATCCCATAAATCTAAGTATTCCATTCATCCGGGATCTGATAAGATGTACCATGATTTGAAGAAGTTGTACTGGTGGCCGAATATGAAAGCTGACATAGCTATGTATGTTCTTCAATGCTTGACTTGTGCTAGAGTTAAAGCTGAACATTAAAAGCCATCAGGACTTTATCACCAAGCTTACTAGAACATCATCTGGAAACAACTCGATTTGGGTTATTGTCGATAGACTGACCAAATCAGCACACTTCATTCCGGTTAAAGAGCAGTTCTCACTGGAGAAGCTGACTCGTATATACCTTGATAATGTTGTATGCAAACATAGAGTGCCTGTATCGATCATTTCAGATCGAGATCCTAGATTCGCATCGAATTTTTGGAAATCTCTCCAAAGATCTTTGGGAACGAATCTTGACATGAGCACTGCCTATCACCCCCAGACTGATGGGCAGAGTGAAAGGACGATACAAACACTTGAAGATATGTTGAGAGCTTGCGTGTTAGACTTTGTTAAGAATTGGGATAAACATTTTTCGTTAGCAGAGTTTTCGTATAACAATAGTTACCATTCTAGTATTAAGGCGGCACCGTTTGAAGCTTTGTATGGTAGGAAGTGTAGATCTCCTGTATGTTGGAGTGAAGTTGGGGATACCAAGCTCACGGGACCGGAATTGATCCGGGAGACTACAGAGATGATAGTTCAGATTAAGAATAGGTTGTTGACTGCCCGTAGTAGACAGAAAAGTTACGCGGATGTGCGGCGGAAGCCAATGGAGTTTGAAGTGGGTGACCGAGTAATGTTGAAAGTATCGCCATAGAAAGGCGTTATAAGATTTGGAAAGCGAGGGAATTTGAATCCCCGTTATATTGGACCCTTTAAGATTTTATCTAGAGTAGGTCCGGTGGCTTACAAACTAGAGTTACCCCCAGAACTTCATGGTGTTCACAACACATTCCATGTATCTAATCTGAAGAAATGTCTTGCAGTGAGTGATGAGAAAATTCCATTAGGTAAGGTTCGAATAGATGGGAAGTTGCATTTTATCGAAGAGCCCATAGAAGTTATGGACCGTGAGGTAAAGCAACTGAAACAAAGTCGTATACCTATTGTCAAGATCCGATGGAATTCAAAGCATGGACCGGAGTATACTTGGGAATGAGAGGATGAAATGTGGAAGAAATATCCGCACCTCTTCGATTTCAATAAGAAACGGACATCCAAATGAAATGGATCACGAGGACGTTGATCCCTTTTAGGAGGAAAAGCTGTGACAATCTAACGTTTTCAGGTAATGAAATATTTTCTCGTATAATATTTTGAAACTTATTTTTATGTTGGTTGACGAACTCACAATTTACGGATTTAAATTTGGGCTTACGTGCATAATTTGGCGTCTTTTACGACTAAACCGTAAACCTTAGGATTACGTATTTACGTTTTTGAACTCCGTTTTTGATGAGACAATTTTTATTGGATTCGTTTTGTGACGTTGATTCATAATTTATAAAAACGTTTTTCGTAAAACGACCCGAGGGCACGCAAATCGAGAAAACTAGAATCGACAAATACCCGTAAACTAGTGAGATGGGACAAAATACATTGTCCCAACCCACTAGCTAAGGTTGGACGGCACAACATGACACCACACACTAAGGTGGCATCATGTTAGCTAGCGTACAACAAGTGTAAGCTTAGCTTACTCCTTAAGCTTACTTACACCCCACTATCTCAAAAACTAGCAACTAGTTTCACTTCCACCATTTTCCTTACATGCAAACTCTCTCAAATCCTCTCAATACCCTCCCTATGCCGTCCACCATCAAGCTACATGCACCCCTTTTGATCTCTTCTAGCCATGAAACACATGCTTACTAGCTCTATTAAGGAGTTATCTTGAAGCCTTGATCATTTGGTGGCCATATTAACATCATTGGAGGTGATTTGCTTGTGTCCTAGGGCTGATTTCCCAACATATGTTCTTGGTATTTGATGGTCTTGGAGTTACTTGTTGTATTCATCAAGTCCTTGTCTTCCAAAAACAAGGAATACACTTGGTTGGTAAAGAAGATCATCCTCTCCGTTTTTCTCTTGTTATTATGTAAAGAACAAATGTATTTTCTTTCATTTGTATATGTATAGGATGTATATATGATGATAAAAATGTTGTGTGGGGATCAAGTGTTGATATATATGCTTAAAAATGTTACTAACTATAAGAAATGAGGCTAAAATCTTGATTATTTAGTTGGCTGTATAAAAACAGTATATAACTAAAACATGAACTGATAAAATTGCATGGTATGATCCATTTACAGTAAGTACAAGATGTTATACATATGTGAGAGTTGTCCATGCAATGGAATCAAAATAATGAGTGAGATATGAATAAAACAAGTTAGGTGGTCTAATCTGAATAAGCAGTTTTGTAGGGACTGTTAAGGAATGATAAACTTAAAACGAGAAGTAGCTATAACTAAGTTAAATATAACACATAATATGAAGAACATGTCACCCAAAAAAGAGCTTCTAATTCATTATAGAACTCTAGATATGGTAAAAATGGTGAACATGAAGATAAAAATCAGATTTTTAAGAATTAATGTTTATTATTATTATATAAGCACTCACATTTTATTGTATAAAATGTAAAAATAAAAACCCACTAACTTATAAAACTTATTTATATAAATATATAAAAGGTTAATAAAATGGATAAATTATATAAATGGTAGTGAAATAATATTTATAAGTAATAAAAACTATAAACTGGATTTTTACGACTTTTTCGGCTATCGCCGTAAAATTAACGTTTTTCGCCAAATAAAAATTAGACGATCAAACCCGTCTAATGTAAAGTTTATAAAAGTCATATACTGATGTATAAGGAACTAATACAAGTAAAAACCGATAAAACCCGAACTATAAGAAATACGGACATTAACGAGCTAACTAAGCATATTGGACTAACAATTGGACTAAATAAGATAAATACTTGTAAAAAGACCTTATTGGGCTTAACCCATTTGGGCCCGACATGGAAAGTATATATACTGATAATATAGGTATAAAATGGATTAAAACAAGTTAAAGAACTTATACTAAGACTTAATGGACTTAAATTAGATAAATAGTTAAAACTAGTAAACTAGTAAAACGTTACCAAAACGTAAACACTAAAATGAGTAAACAAGGATGTATAAACCCACTTGATCATCATCATATGTACAAAATCATCATATGTATATTGTTATTTTGATAAAAGTCATTGGACAAAGTCTAAGACCGATTATTATTTATATAGGTTTCCGTGACCGAAGCACGCCCGTAGCCGATAATCCGCCTTTCATTAACAACGTGAGTTCATAGCCTCGCACTCTTTTAAATGTTTTATAAAATGATTTGTAAACCCGCGAGGGAGATAACATGCTAGATTTTATAAAAATAGAACACAAGTAGTCCTGATTGTATGCTTAATGATATGGACCCGAATGATGCTATGACCCTATAAACGAGACAAGAAGGATTATTAGTAGTTAGGCTATGTCACTTAAAGTCCCATTAGCATAAATTGTGAACTACCGGGATTTGGTAGACGCTTATGCATTTGATAGTACTATTTGGGGACGATCACCCCCAGTTCGCGTCTTGACGGTTGATCCCCGTCGTACCACATTGATTGGTAAGCGAATTTATGTATGAGAAGATTCCATAGCGTGATTTTTGTGACGACACGCTAACTTAGATGGCCAAATTGTTTGTCGGGTTCGCGGCCCGCTGTTTTCATAGTAAGGTAACAATGTCATGCGGCTAATAATAATCCTACAACCTATATAATCTAAATATCCGATATGATACGACGCTATTAACGATGGATATATTACCTATCATGGTAATATAGAGACTACGGTCTCATGGACGGTTTAAGATGTATGCTTGATTTATATATTGCCTGACTAGCAATATGAGGACTTACTTCCGATATTATGCTTGTGTTCTGATTTTAAATGATTGTTTTATATAACGGTTTTTATTAAACTCTATGAATTCACTCGGCATTCGCTGATATGATTTTTGCATGTTTTTATCTCAGGTGCTTGAAGGTAATCCGGATGGAGATCGACTCTGATGGCCCACAAAATATTAAAAATGTTCATTCGATCTATGTTTTGTAAACTTAATGACCTGTATAATTTGGGACCTGTTGTACACTTTAAAACTTTTTATCGAATGAATGTATGTTAAACCTTGTACAACCATTTTTATGTGTTGTCTATGATTGGAGTTATTGTGCTATCCCGTAACCCTCTGAAAGACCCTTCCGCTATACCGATACGAAAAATGAGAGTGTTACAGTCAGCCCATCCATATGATCATTTTTTTTAGATGACTCCCCCTTACCCTTTGTTGGGCTCTTTTCAGTAATTGGTGACTCATCGACAACAGGTTGTTTCTGAGCCTTCTTTTGGGCATGTTTCTGAAAGAGCTGTTGGATGGTGTTTTTCTCCCCCTCGGCAGAAGACTGACCAACAACTTCTAATGACCCACCAGCAGGGAATAGGCCACAAATATGATCAAGAGTGGCAGATAACTTGGCCATCATGGCTGGAACATTTTCAAGAGAATTTAGTTTCTGCTGAACCTCATCAGATAGGTTCAACTTCTATTTTTCCAGTAACGCCACTCTATCTTTTATCTTTGACAGAAAATCACACAAAGCATTAACATCGACAGGTACTAGTGTGAATTCTGGTAGAAACTACATGGAAGCATTGTTGATGGAGTCCACAAGTGATGACATATCTTGCTTTAAGGAAGTGGTGGTGGCCACATCTTTGACTAGTGGCTTCAAAGCAGCAATGATGACATCCTTGATTTGTTCAAAAGAAGGAGGAATTAGTCTTGCTTTAAGAGTTGAGATTTTAGTATCAGCAATCACCTTTCTTCCTTCAGTCTCGCCACCTGTGATTGAAGAATCATCACTTGGTTTGGTAATTCTTTTACCTGTTCAGTTCTAGGGGATGGTGGCTTTGGTGTTGCATCAGAAGTCTCTTCATCACTGTTATCAAGGTTGACTAAAATTCTTTCACTGAACCCATGTTTCTTCTCCAAATCATCACCAGACATGCTCAATACAAATGAAGTCAAGTGTCCCACTTTGGCGTCAGTGGTGAGAATCACTTCCTTGGGTGTCTTCTGAGCATCACCTCTAGTGTGAGGATCAGTTTCAAGTCCTTTACCACCAGGGTTGGTTTTACCTAATGGATCCTAAGAAAGAGTCCCTGATAAGTTAAGATCAATGATAATGTTTTTGGTTCCTTCAGTAGGACCCTGTTGTGGGGGGACAACATCATTAGAAATAGATAGGCTAGGGTCAGCATCAACGGTTGTAATTGCTGATACATCATCCCTGATGCAGACTCAGGGTGATAAATGATAGAAATTTGTAATGAAATAGGAACTGTATCCAGATTTAAATTACTTACCAATGCTGACTCCCCACTACTGAGCTGAGGGTGAGCTCCATCTTCACCCTTATCTCCTAAATAAGTTGAGAGAGGGGTTGCCTTCTGGGCCTCTTTATGCATCTCACCTCCAACAGAGACTGAATATGATGGCTGGCTTGGGTTCTTATCCTTGGCCAAGGACTTACTCATCTTCAAAACATATCCTTGGGGTTCATCAGCAACCTTCTTTGAGGAATATTGTGTGAGGGCTTTCCTCTTTCTGGACTCACGTCTAACCTTGTTAGTATTAACTGACGTGCTCTTCTGACGAGGTCCAGAAGAATCTATAGGCTTTTCGCTTTTTAGATCCCCTTCTCTAGTTGGAGAAGCGTCTTTTGGAGCTTTGTACACTAATGGACCATCTCCTGAGTAGATGTCCAACATGGGTTGTGTAAGAGGAGGATCAATGGTGTTGACTGGAATATTCCAGCGAGTAAGATCAAATGGTCAAAAATATAGTTTGTCTCCATTGATTTTTGAAAAGTTATCACCAAGATGGTCAGCAAAGAGGAGAGATAGAAATCTGGTGTAAACAACTTTTTTCTCTCTTATCTTTTTTCCCAGCTTCCCATGGAGATCTTCAAAAATAAGTCTTCTAAAATCAGCTTTAATTCCCTTGGCCAGACAGTATAAAATAATAGCATCTTTTTTGTTGATCTGGTCAAGGCCTCCAGTTTTCCCTCTTAAACACTCAATAAGAATAGTCATCAGCAACTTCCACCTTGGTGGCAAACAACTTCTTTTTAACCCCCTTTTCTCAGTAATCTCTTCAATATACCCAATTTTTTAAAAGAAACTTTTAACAATCATAAAATCATCAGGTATAGCCTCATAATCACTAGGGTTTTCCAAATAATTTAGATCCAAAACCTTTTTAAATAATTTTAACCCAAATCTACCATGAATCCCAACGATGGTAGAATCAAACTCAATGGACTTCTTGTTGTTAGAATCCTCTACTGTGAACCAAAATTATTTTAGGACATTTTGATGTTGATCCCAAACTTAGATCGATTTAGCTTGTGTAAACGAGATTTGATCAAGTTAAACACGTAGAGAAACTTTGTTGTGTATAAAACAATTCAAATATTATGAGGAATTAATACTTAAACAAGAACACACAAACAGTTGTAAAACAAACTTTCACTTGATTGATAATAACAAACTTGCTTACAATGAATGTGTTAAACGTATGAAAAACTTATATGAAACATAACCTAAAGGTCTTCTTTTATAGACATAAGAATCCTTGTACAAGAGTCTACGTATCAGCTATTCTAGGTAAAGATAATTATAGAAAATACATTGTTGATCCTATCTTTACTAGAAACAAACTAGAAACATAATACGCGTAGACCATATCTTTCTATCAGTGCTTGTCTTCAACCTATCAACGCTTGACTTCTTCCTGTCAACGCTTGATATGTCAACGTTTTTTTTCTTCTTATCAACGCTTGTTTTCTTCTTGTCAGCGTCCAAGTGTACTGGCTACATTTTATTCCCAACAATCCTCCCCTAAACTTGATATCTACTCTAGTAATCAACTTTCTGAATAAAAAATTAAGAACTTGGAGGAATCTTACAAATCTTATCATATTGGTAATAAACATGCCTAATCAAATATTTGGCCACGTCACTTGAATAGTCAATCTCCAGCTGTGTTGTCTTCATCTTGTCCAAAACTTCTTTGGACATGGGATACTCAGCATCTACAAGAAGATACTCAGCAAACTTTGTAGAGCTCAAATAATACACACCAGTAGCTGAATACAAACGCCATTGAAGACCACTGATATCATCCTCAAGATCCTTCCAAACAGGATCTTCTTCTTCTGGTGCACACATTCTCTTGAATGTTGACCAAAGCTTTATTCCATTGACTGAAGTAGGTGCTTCAGCCTCATACTTGGCCATCAACAACCTCCAAAGGTCTGCCAAGTCTTCTCTATCCATACTTGCAAAAAGAGACATAAGAGTAGTAAATGTGTGTACCTCTTTCCCATATCTGCCAATCTTCCAAAACCCACTTGCATCTTCCTCATAGCTAATGATAGGGTTTCTGGCATCAAGAGGTAACACTTGTACCATATCTGAAGCTTCCATGGGTGAGAGCTTAATGCTCCTTCTAAGAACAGCTTCACTGGGAACCACTTTATTTAGATCTTTAGGAAACTCAAGTGGAACTCCCTTCTTCAAAGGCCTTGGAACAAACATTGCCTTTTGAATCTCCATCTCTTCTGCAAGTTCTTCTTTCCTTTCATTTAAAATAAGTCTAAGAGTGTTCATTTCCTGCACTCTTGCCCAAATGGGATAAACCTTGTACTCCAGTTCTTCAAAGGATAATCCCTGCAATTTCTTGAAGGTCCATCCAGTTCCATGACATCTGAGTAACATGTAGTAAAGCTCTCTTCTATCCCTCTTCAGCAGTGAGAAAACATTGCTAGCCTTATGTTTCAGAATTACCTTGCAGTCTCTTTGAACTCTTAGAAGAATCTCCAATCCCCAAATTTGGTCTGAAATTGTCAAATCTGGAATCTCCATAATCCTATTCTCCCAAGCATGGTACATTTGAACAACTTCTGTCATATCAAAGTCTACTTGCAATTTTAACTCTCTAAGCTTCTCTCTTGCCAAGTCATCACCATATTCAAGTCATTCTGGTTGTTTAATTATCATCACACTTGAATCTGAACTTCCTTCATCACTTCCTTCTTGTTCCTCAGAAGTGACAACAAATGGTGATTCACCAACCTTTTTTATTTCTTGTTCCACAAGTTGTGCAGCCAACCTTGAATCAAACTCTACTTGTGTTGCATCCTTTGGAACTTCTACTTCTACCATAATTCCTTTACCCTTATCTAATGGATCAATGATGGGTAAAGATGATGATGGTACCTGTGAAGACACTTCTTTGATGATAACTGATGACTGGAATACATCAACCATATCTGCAGGTCTGTCAACGCTCAAATTCTGTGTGTCAGTGCCCAACTTACTCTTGTCAGTGCTTGATGTGTTAGCGTTCAAATTTTGCTTGTCAATGCTCACCTTACTTGTCTAAGCGCCTCTTGTAAACTGCTCCAACATAGCTGTAAAAGACAAGTTCAAATTTGTAGGAGTAACCAGAGATGTATCAAAACCTGGTTGCTTCTTCAATTCAGTGAGGGCTTCAGCAACACCCAAAGATTCTCCATCATGTGAGCCTTTGTCACTCACATGGATCTGCTCATCCTCCCCTTTGGAAGATTCCACCATTCCACGCCTAGTGTTAGCATCCTCCAAAATAACAATCCTCTCCCTCAATTGCTTGAGTTTAAGGCCTTGTGTAGTGACTGTTTGTACCAGGTCTGCATTTTGCTTTTGCAAGCTAATGCAAACAGCCGTCAATTCCATCAATGTGTATGGTTCCTATCTGCCCTCCTCTAGAATGGGTATTTTACCTCCCAAAGTAGAGTCATGGGGCATGGATGAGGTCTTAAAGATGTTAGGACTGGCTTCGCCTGCATCTAAGCTAGTAGCAATAGTCCCAGCCTCATCCATAGCACCAACCACACTTGTGGTGGTGGTTCTCTGCAACATGGCTAGGACCATTAGAGGAGAACACTCTAGTAGTCCTTGGGCGTTTAATCAACATATATTCAGGGGTGTAGAAGATGATGTGGATTGGGTGGTAGTTTGAAGGTTAAGGGGTGTTTGGGTCTGTGAAGGAAAGGTGTCAACGTTTAGATTACTTGTGTCAACGCCAACATTTAACGTGGCAGCGTTGAAGGATTCTTGGTCAATTTCCATATGTTGAGGTGAAGGCAAAGGTTTTGGTATAGGGTCAAGTTGTGGTTGTGGGTCTGGTTGGGGTTGTGCTGCTGCAATAACAGCAAGCATAGCTTGGGTAAGAGGTAATTCACGGTGAGGGGGTGAGTTCATCTTACTAAAAATAGCTTTCTTTTGCACAGGGATCGTATAATAATCATCATGATCGCTTGTGCAATACCCTTGGTCATCAAAAATCATTTGTAAAAATCTGGGATAAGCCAAAGTCATCTTACTCCCTTTGTTTTTACACATGCCATCAAAAATTAGTTTTGAAAAATTATACTTTTTCCCATTTGTAATGCACACAATTGCACTAGCAATGGATCTGTTAATTTCATTATGTGCAGTACATTTGGGACTCAAACATTGAAGGATGACATGTATGAGGTACTTCCAGGCTAGGGGAAACTCTTGTTTATGATATTTGTTTAAAGTACCCTCATCAGGAAAAGGATACCCCAAAGCCCGAAGTCCTTGTTCTATTTCATTAATGGGGAGAGTGGTTATACCATCTGCATCATTAAGATGCAAAGCCTGGCGAACCAAGGCTTCAGTAACCACCCAAGTACGCCCATGAACAATAGCTTTTAATGTAGTCACATTATTAATTGTTGAGGAACTAACAGTGTTCCAAAACTGTTTAATATGAGTGACAGGGATGAGAGGAGCATGAGAAAGAGCATACCTATGAGGGGATGCATTCAAATACGCCACCATATGAGTGTATTATGGAAACAAAGTATCATCAGCCTCCAAATAAGCAATCATGTTGTGCTGACTTCTGAATCCCAATACCAAGTCACTTGGTTTAAACTTTGGTTCCATTGTTGAAGAAAGTTCTTTTTGAAAAATTGATGAAAGATGAATAATAGGAGAAAAAGTGTGAGACAAGAATATGATAGTACCCTGTTTAAAAATAGGAGCCAAATATATAGGAGAGATAGGCACATGTGATTGGTAAAAAATAAGGCAAGTATTTTCAAAATATAATGATGAAAATATTGAAAAGAAAATAAGTTATCTTGTGCATTAATTAAAAGTTATCTACTCCCAAAATTACGGCCCCAAAATTCGTCAAAAATAACAACTGGGTAGGTCCCAATGAGTGTCAACGGTCAAAAATAACCCATCAACGCCCAACGGCTATATTCTTGTCAACGTTTGCCAAAGCCATGTCAACGTCTAAATTGGTCATAACAACGCTTGGAAAAGTATTTGTCAGCGTCCAAAAATAAAAGTAATAAAAATGAAAAAGGACCTTAACAAAGTAATTTATCCTAGTGAAGATAACCTACAAATTGAAAATTATTATATAGGGCGGTAAGCACTGTCCAGTTATGCACACTTGCTTATGCAAGATAGACATAACAGTCCTCTAGTGTACCTTGCTAACCAAAATTCTTAACAATTAAGTTATCTCATAAAATTCCTTGTAACTCCCAGGTAAACCCATTATAAATCATTCCCAAGTTTTCCAACAGACCACACCCAATTCTAGGCCAAAAAGGTCTTGGCAGCATGCATAGTATGTCAACTTTGCATGCTACAGTGCCTCATGATTTAGTAAACTAACTCATACTCACCAGTGGACACAATCTAGAATTGTGATAAGAGTACTATAAGAATACCCAAAAGGCCTAAAGGTTCCTAAAACCTCCCCTTAAACTGTGATACATATATTGCCCAAATAATATGCATGTAAATAAAAATTTATGTCAATATAGGTAAATATTCCAACCATCATCCATAAATTGAAACATGCTCTAACGATGCTCCAAGGATCCATAAGCAACTCTGTATCCAATCGTACAATGCTAACAATGCCTGCACACTTAGATCAAAAACCACAAAACTAACATGTTGCTGACAACGTCACGATAACACTTATCAGCGTTAAGATAACCTTTGTTAGTGTTAGACAAATATAGTGGAAAATCTAACTTTTCAAAAAGACCAATAATAATGCATATCCTGTACATACTTCTACAATATGACCCCAAAACACATATTAAGTGAGATTGATCATTCCAATACTTGTTACCAAGTATTGAAACCTTCCAATATCAAAAGGTTTAGTTAATAAATTAGACATATTTTCTTCTGTGTCAACCCTATATGGTTGAATTAAACCCTTTTCAAAACAATCTCTTATAAAATGATGTCTAATTTTTATGTGTTTTGTTTTAGAATGATGTACAGGATTTTTAATAATGCATAAAGTACTGTTATTATCCACAAATATCTTGGTATGCATGAAATTATACCCATAATCCAACAGCTGGTTCTGAATCCATAAGACTTGTCCACAACAAGCAGCTGCAACTACATATTCTGCTTCAGTTGTAGAATTGGCCACCACTGTTTGTTTCTTGCATTGCCAAGATATCAACCTACTCCCAAGAAACTTACATCCACCAGTTGTGGATTTTCTATCAAATTTTTCACCACCATAGTCACTGTCTGAATATGCAATAAGCTCCAATGGTGAATCTTTTGGATACCATAATCCCAGATCTGGATAACATCTAAGGTACCTAAAGATTCTCTTGACAGTATAAAGGTGACATTCTTTGGGAGTCACTTAATGGTGTACACATGCACACACAGCAAACATAATGTCAGGTCTTGAGGCTGTAAGATACATCAATGAACCAATAATTGATCTATAGTGCCTGACATCCACATCTTTTCCATCTCCAACTTTTCCCCAAGGGTGTTCTCTATCCATAGGAGTACTAGCCCTTTTCTCATGTGGAGAAAAGCCAAACTTATTCAAGATTTCAGCTACATATTTATCCTGAGAGATGAAGATACCATCTTCTTTCTGCTGAACTTGTAACCCTAAAAAGAATTTCATCTCCCCCACTGCACTCATCTTGAATTTGTCTGTCATAAGCTTGGAAAAGTCTTCACTCATCTCTGGGTTTGATGAGCCAAAGATGATATCATCCACATAAACCTGAACAAGTAAGACATCCTTACCAGTCTTCTTTGTAAATAAGGTCTGGTCTATGGTGCCCATTTTGAATCCATTTTCTACCAGATAGGTGGACAATGTGCCATACCATGCTCTTGGGGCTTGAGGAAGTCCATACATAGCTTTCTTGACTCTATATACCTTGTCTGGATGCTCTGGATCTTCAAAACTAGGAGGCTGCATTACATAAACCTCCTCTACAATTGTGCCATAAAGAAAAGCACTCTTCACATCCATTTGATAGACAGTAAAGCCCATGCAGGAAGTATAGGCCAGAAGTATCCTTATAGCCTCAATCCTTACAAATGGTGCAAAGACCTCCTCATAGTTTATCCCTTCCTCTTGTGTATATCCTTGAGCCACTAAACGTGCCTTGTTTCTGACCATAATTCCTCTTTCATCTTTCTTGTTTCTAAGAACCCATCTTGTCCCAATAGGTCTGACATATCTGGGACAATCAACCAACTCCCAAACATCCTGAATAGCAAATTGGTGAAGCTCATCCTTCATTGCTTCCACCCAACTTGGTTCTTTTAAAGCATCAAAAATCTTCTTGGGTTCCTGTTGTGACAAAAAACAGGCAAACAAACATGCTTGAACAAGAGGGGTATCAACCTTCTTGTGTATATTGGCAATAAATCCTCCAAGATTCTGATGAGATCTTCTAGTTTGAACAGGAGACATCACATCACCAATAATTAGAGAAGAGGGGTGATCCTTCTTTGTAGAAGTAAGAACTCCTCCCTCAA
Source organism: Glebionis coronaria (assembly GCA_025667525.1). NCBI lineage: Eukaryota > Viridiplantae > Streptophyta > Magnoliopsida > Asterales > Asteraceae > Glebionis > Glebionis coronaria. Next base: position 198,536 of record JANFOE010001310.1, read on the forward strand.
AAAGTCTGTTGTCTTCAATCTCATCATCCATGTTACCAATATCTTCTTCAGACTCTCTTCCATCAATATCTGTATGAACCTCTCCATTTCTGCTTGAAGGTTCACCTTGTTCAAAATTGGAAGAGAAAATATGGTCAAAAGAGTTGTCAACGCCTGAACCTAGATTGTCAACGTTAGAGCCATCAACGCTTGAAATAGAGTTGTCAATGTTTGAGCCATCAACGCCTGAATTTGTCTTGTCAGCGCCAGATTTCCTTTGTCAGTGCCTGAAGGACCATGCATGTTGTTAACTGGTCATACTTGGGGACCACCATTTTCCTTTCCAGCAGCAGCAGCAGCAAAAGCATCCGTCCATATGGGAATAGTAACATACTCAAGTATGGGTGATGACTTGTCTGCTTGTGATCAAACCTCTTCATTAACCAGAAACACGTTTTCAAAACGCAAATTGTTGGTGAGAAGAGTTCCTTTGCCTGTGATAGTTCCATATCCGCCTCCAAAGTAAACTTTATCACCATCCTTAATGGGAGTGAATTTTGTGAGATAATCTTCCTTCCCAGTCATGTGCCTAGAGCATCCACTGTCCCAATAGCAATAATCATTAACCTGTTTTTGAATGCCCTACACATAAAGAAAACAAATTAGTTTTCTTTGGGAACCCAAGCCTGAGCAGACTTGGATTCATTTGGTTGTTCAACAAGAACAGACTTAGTCCTCATAAAAACCCCTTGTTCATCCCTTTTTGGATTGAACACCCAGTTAACCCCAATTGGTTTTGTGATGACCTTTGAAATATAATTAAATCTGTTACAGGTCATAGAAATCCCATTAGGATTAGGGTTTTGATCTTGCTTAGGTGTGACAATCCGTCAATTTACGATTGATATTTTATTCTCAAATATTATTTGAAAATACTATTTTAATGTGACAATATGAACTCACTTATTTTTGGGAAGAAATTTGGATTTACGTCTTGAAGTAGCATCGACTACGTTTAAACCGGAGGATTCAACGTTACGTGCTTACGTTTACATACACCGTCTTTGGTGACAGTCCGACATTTCAGAAAATAAATTTATCCGTGAATATTATTTTGGAGTTTAAATTTGTGTTGGTTCATAAACTCACAAATTTACGAGAAGAGATTAGGACTTACGATTTTATTTTAACGTCCTTTACGACTAAACCGGAAACCTTAGGATTACGTATTTACGTTTTCGAACTCCGTTTTTGATGAGACAATTTTTATTGGATTCGTTTTGTGACGTTGATTCATAATTTATAAAAACGTTTTTCGTAAAACGACCCGAGGGCACGCAAATCGAGGAAACTAGAATCGAGGAGTACCCGTAAATAAATGGGATGAGACAAGTGGGACACTTGTCCCACCCCACTCCCAAAACCGGCCAAAGTTAACTAGCAACACCATAAGGTGTCATTTATTTAGCCTAAGCTACAAACACTTGTCCATTTTTAGCTTCACTTTGAAGCTACTTCACCTCAAAACAACAAGCTAACACATACCATCCATTTCTTACATGCAAACCACTCCTCTCTCTCTCTAATCTCATTTTTGGCCGTCCCATCCTCACTCATAAACACCATTTTCATCAAAAATCAACCATGAAATCCTATGTTATTTCTACATATGTTGAAGCCCTTTTGAAGCTCTCTTGAATGATGGTGATTATAACATCCAAGGAGGAGTTTCCATGGAGTATCAAGGCTGATTTTCCACAAGGAGTTCATGGAGCATGGTGGCCTTGAAGATGGTCTTGGTGCAACACAAGTTTCTCCATCAAAAATCCATGTTTTGATCAACCTACATCATCATGGTGGTATAAAGATTGTCCTCCTCATCTTCTTGTTATTTTGATTATGTAAACATGTATTTTATTTCCTATTGTATATATTTATGATGATTATATGATGATAAAAATGTTATGTGGGGATTTGTTGTTGATAATCATGGATAAAAAGGTGAAAAACCATAAGAAACAAGGTTAAAATCTTGGTTAAATTTGATGACTGTATAAAACAGTAAATAACTATATGGTAGTCTGATAAAATGATGAAGTAGAATGGATTTACAGTAAGATATGGGTCTTTTACACATGTGAGAGTTGGCCATGCAATGGAATCATTGTAATGAGTGAGATATGATCAAAACAAGTTTAGGGTATAAATCTGAGGTTACTGTTTTGGACGATTTTTAGAAAATATTTAGAAGATGATTCAACAGGAGCTATAGAAGAGTTAAATGTAGAACATATCATTTAGTTTATGTGATAAAAATTTGAGCTTCTATCTCCATATAGAACTCAAGATATGGCAGTTTTGGTGAAGATGAAGTTAAAAATCAGATTTTTGGAAATTAAAGAATAATACTATTATATAAGCACTCACATTTTAATATATAAAATGTAAGATAAAAACCCACTAACTTATAAAACTTATTTATATAAATATATATAAAAGGTTAATTAAATGGATAAATTATATAAATGGTGGTAAAATAATATTTATAAGTTATAAAACTATAAACTTGATTTTTACGACTTTTTTCGGCTATCGCCGTAAAATTAACGTTTTTGTTAAATAAAACTTAGATGGTTGGACCCGTCTAATGTAAACTTTATAAAACTTATATACTGATATATAAACATGTATAACAAGTAAAAACCAATTAAACCCGAACTTTAGGGCATACAGACATTAACAAGCTAAGTAAACGTATTGGACTAATACTTGGACTAATAATTGGACTAAATAAGATATAAACTTGTAAAAAGAAATTATTGGGCTTAACCCATTTGGGCCCAACATGAAAAGTATACATACTGATAAAATAAGTATAACAAGGATTAAAACAAGTTAAGGAACTTATAATAAGTTTATTGGGCATAAAACACGTAAATGGGTAAAACTAGTAAACTAGTATAAAAGTTATCGACATATAACACTAAAATGAGTAAACGAGAGTATGTAAACCCACTTGATCATCATATATATATAATCATCATATGTATACTTAATTGATATTTTTATAAAGTCATTGGACATGAGTCTAAGACCGATTATTATTTGTCTAGGTTTCCGTGATTGAAGCACGTACCGTACGTCCGAATTGCCGATAACCCGCCTTCCCACATCAACGTGAGTTCATAGCCTCGCACTCTTTTAAATGTTTTTCTAAATGTTTTATAAACCCGCGAGGGAGATAACATGTTAGTTTTTATAAAATAGGACACCATTTGTCCCGATTGTTTGTTTATTGATTTTGGACCCGAATGATTGAATGACCCGATTGTATGGCCCGATAAATGATTAAAGGACCCGATAGATGAAATTAAATGGATTATTAAAGTTAGGTTATGTCACTAAAAGTCCCATTAGCATGAATTGTGAACTACCGGGATTTGGTAGACGCTTATGCATTTAATAGTACTATTTGGGGACGATCACCCCAGTTCGCGCCTTGACGGTTGATCCCCGTCGTGCCACATTGATTGGTAAGCGAATTCATGTATGAGAAGATTCCCTTAGCGTGACCTTTGTGACGACACGCTACTTTAGATGGGCAAAATTGGTATCGGGTTAGCTACCCGTTGTTGGCTTAGTAAGGTAACAATGTCATGCGGCTTATGATAATCCAAAAACTAACGAAATACTACTAGACGCTCCGAATTACGATGTATTCCTGACTAGCAATACTGGGTCATACTATTGATGTTATGTTTGTGTTTTGGTTTTCATAACCATATTCATATAACGGTTTTTGTTTTCATACAACGTCATAAGACGTATTGTATGATGTTTTTACGACATTGGCTCGTATACTGATTTTTAAGGCAAATGCCTATATTATGATTTTGATGAAGATTTGTATAAAATGACTTTGGCTATTTTATGGCCTATGAAAATTATTTGTACAAAATGATTTTTAGTAATAATTTTATACTGATATTATATTGATGGAATTTATTAAACTCTATGAATTCACTCGGCGTTATCGCTGACCTTTTCTTTTAACATGTTTTATCTCAGGTACTTGAAGGTAATTCTCGGGAAGACAACAAGAATTCATGGCCCGCACTTAAACAATATTTTTCCATTCAAACACTTTGTAAAACTTTTGTATGAAATGTAATGACTTGGGACCGATGTAACTTTGATGTTTATGAATGGAAATGATTTATTATTAAACGACGCGATTTTTATGCGTTGTCTATGATGTGAGTAATGTGCTATCCCGTAACACCAACGAGTCTTCCGCTGTATTGAGTTGTATAAATTTGGGGGTGTTACAGTTTGGTACCAGAGCTCTCGTTATAGAGAACGAAAGATTTTTAAAAACTAAGGTTTTGAATAAAAATTTTCAAAATCTTTTAACTAAAAACATTTTTCTAAAAATGTCTAAAAATCTTTTGACTATAACGGTGCCGAAGAATTCCCGAGTTACCGACAAGGCCAAGACTGAGAAGTGTTATTTTAATATATATATATATAACTTGGATTATATATATATGATGTAATTTTATTACATGATTGTTTGATGATTATTTTGATTTTTATACGAGGTATTTATACGACGTCGATTGTCACAAGTAACCCTAAATCCCCTAGTAAATTAGTCGAAGCTATTCTCGTAGGAATTCTAGCCATCCTAGATCTAAACCAAGTTGTGGGTATTTATGATCCCAACAAATGGCTGATATTCGTAGAGATGTAGATATTAGTTGATTGTGATATTGAAGAAGAATTGGCGAGATTAAATCTGATATCGATGTCATGACGATCTTTTCTTATAGAGTGGAGTTTGACAAAACGTTACCACCTAGAAAGATGTCATCTGATTCGTTGTCACCCAATTCTTAAATTGAAATCGAAAGGGTGAATGTTGCACTTGAGGCTGTTATTGGAACCATTACCCAAAAGCCTCATGCCACTAATACCTTTCCGAGAAGTCTAGTTGAATGATCAAGTCATTTCATATTAATGACTCATTTGATAATTGTTGTTGTAAGAGCTATAGGATTGGAAATTAAGTGTTGACTCATATCGAGCTTTTATTGCCCTATTAAGGTTTATAAATAAGATTGAAAATATTGGAATATGAAGTAGGATATTGAATTGAGTATAAAATTGGTTGAAACTTGAATAAAGTAAAATTTAACTTGATTGGAATATGAGATTGATAAGAGGAAGTTGTTAAGTTCTTTGATTGAATTATAAGGTTTTAACTGATTGTAGGTTTGTGTTAAGGGTTGTTCCTAGGCCATTGTCCACTAATGAGAATGCCCAGTGTCCAATAAATAAATTGAAGAAATCTTCTTCTGAATTGGGACCGACGGATCTTCCGGGACAGGCAGGACACCTAATGACTCTTGTAGATTAGTATTCATTGTGGTATATTCTAAAAGTCCCTAACTTAACTGAGATATCAGTTGGTAGGATGAGTTTTGTAAATTGTATGACATAGTGACACGTAATGTGTTACGGTACAATTTGACTTGTTTGTGATTAATGAAAAGACTACATTTGATTGCTAAATTCTACATGTATCGATGCTATCTATCCTTTATTGCTTCATCCTAGTGTTCGCATTAGTGATGCAACCATTGAACAAGTACTCATCTTGAATTGAGTTACGTTGTGGATTATTCCCTTTGTATTCCTGAGTGCCATCGAGGTCATGAACCTCATGATTATTTGGCTAAAAGCTCATTTCCTATCATATTGTAGTTAATTCTTGGTGAGCAAGCTTTCATCACTCCTTAGCAGATCACTAATTGTTTTTATAAGTTAAAACGGTATCCTTTGAGAAAATTTAATTTTCGTCACAATAAGGATTAATCAAAGTAAGATTTATAAGTGATTGATATCAAAATGAAGTTGTTTATGAGACGCTTTGGAAAACTTAATTGTTTTCATAATAAAGAAAATCTTTGTAAATTTATTTTGATTCTTATTTAAGAATTAAGCATGAAAATGTTTTTATTATAAACATGATGATAAAATTTTGACGAACTAAGTATTGCATCGTTAATCTTGAAATTGTATATAGTTGCGCGCCTACATACAATTTGGAATGGACTATGCAAGACTGATTAGTAGTCACCATAAAACTAATAAATAAACACTACATTTTCTTTAAAGATTGTGAAAGATTAAATTTTATGAGATCTGCAAGAAGTGAAAAATAGGGACATATTAGTAGGGACACCTACATGTGTGCCTGTAGCATCTATTCTTCTGAGTTGAATTTATTCATCTATGGAAATTGTCTTATTTGACAATTGACAATTCTTTCTTGTCCAATTCTCCTGTAGTGAGATTCTTAGGAAAAGTATCTGATTATCGAGTGTTGATACCCGACTGGATGTATCGACGTTCCTATCATTTCTTTTGATTTAATTTAATTTGAATGACCTGGGTAACGATCCGAGGAGCTTTCGAATGCGTACTCAAATTAATGAAAACATGGGATATATTTATATTCGTTAAATGTTTTCGTCTGTATCTGATTTGAAATTCTCCCGTGTAGATTATGCGTTGACCTTACTCTTTTAAGGATTAGTTGTGTCTCCGTATATCCTTGAATTTGTGAAGGAATATGAGTTATTATCAGTCTTTTGAGAAGTTCACATCTTATCGACAGCTATAAAACTGAAAAAGTTGATAGTGCCAGTAGAATGGATTGATTGATTATGACATGACGACATTGTCTTAATTGATGGGAACTCGGATAGAATTCCCCTAAATGATAAGATGTTGATTATCAAAAGTGATCTAAATAATTCTTGATGGATGACCGTATCCTGTATTTAGACTTGAAATTATACCATGAATGATTGTGAATTAGTCATAGATATTATAATCTAGAAGGAACTTAAAATAAAAGATATTAAAAGATGATAATGTTATCTGAACTTTAGTAAGTATTTGTTGGTGAATTACCTAGACTTTCGCCATTAAGGCAAGTAGAAATTGGTATTGATTATATTTCCGATGCTGCACTTGTGGCTTGTGCACTATACATCAGCACCATCTGAATTTAAGGAATTACCGTACAACTGAGAGAGTTGTCGGAAAATGATTTTATTATACCAAGCCTGTCATCATGAAGAGCTATGGTGATATCATTCCTTATATTTATAGATTACTGTGACTGAGTAAATTGACAATCGAAAACGATATCCATAACTCGAAATGGAAGATTTGTTCGATCATTTACAAGGTTCTTGCGTATGTTCTAAAGATTTGATCCACGGCATGGTTATTATCAACTTCGCATCTGCGAAAGAGATTATCTATTCCAATCACCTCATCCAAAACTTGTAATGAACATTATAAGTTCCACGTGATGTTGTTTGGATTGACCAATGCACATGTAGCATTCATAAATTCGGTGAATCACGTGTGTAGGCTGTAATTTGATAAATTCATGCTTGTGATCATTAAGGACCATTTGTTTGATTATAAGAATAAGAATGAGTTAATAATTATTTATAGATTGCCCTGAATTGTCCGAACAGTGAAAACCTGAACCTTGAATAATTAACACGTGATTAAAGACTTGAACCTTTACATGATTTAACCATGTGATTAATAGATAACGAATATAAATTGACTCTTCAAAAATTAAGAGCCCTTTTAAGACTTTGGATTTTACCAAAAAGAAATGGAAATATGTTTTGACAAATGTTTTAACAAAGGATTTTAAAGGGATTATTCCCTTATACACAAACCATTTAACTAAACTTCTGTTTAGGGGTAAATGTTTGTGTATACCTCAAGATAACCTAAGAAGGATTGAGGAAACCATTTAAACCATAACTTGAAATTTGAAACGATAATTTCTGCCTTTTAACTAAGAAAACTTTGACCAAAGTATAAACAAAGGTTTTTCGAACATTTACGAAATCTTATTAAATATTTTCGATAATTCAACAAAAATCTTGTTAATTAAATTCAAATTATTTTTGAACATTTTATATAATTGGTCGAACTAATAAATTTAAAACTTTTACGTTTACGCTTCATAAAAATTAACTAATAATTATTTAATTAATTATAATAATTATCGACGCTTTAAACGTCGGATTGAGCAAAACGGATAAAAATGATAGTAAAGACGGAACTGAAACATAGAAGATATGAAGAAAGAATTTTGAATAAATACAGTTATGATATTTATTTCATCAGGAGAAGGTGAACGTAACTACTGACGCATAATATATAAAGAATATCTGAGTGAATTATGGACACGATGATCACATCATCATGAGAAGTGAATATAGATACTGACATATTATATAAAAAGGATAAAGAAACAATTAGGACATGTTCCTTAATAATGATTGTGCGAAATAAATTGCCGAACAATTTAAAAATAGCCGATGATTGTAAAAAGAAATAATAGATAATAAAAAGGGGTTCGCGGCTAATATGAACCATTAAAAATTGAGAAGCCGATAGCGCTGAATGTTTTAAAGGCCACTTGTGGTTGCCTAAATATGGAGGATTGTGAGATATAGTTATGTTGGAATTTGTAAGTATAAGTATTCTATTTATGTCATTTATGACTAAAAGTATCCTTGTCTGAAGAAGATGTACTGATGGCAATTATGAAGGCAGACATCGCCTCATACATTAGTAAACATCTAGCTATTGCAAAGGTCATCATCTGAATTTGATTCGATTTGGGTCATCGTTGACAGACTGACCAAATCTGCTAATATCATTCCTGTTAATGATAAATGCAAAAGAGTTATGTAAACATGGTGTGCCTGTATCGAACATCTATATCAAGATCCTCGCTTCGCATCGAATTTCTAGAGATTTGCTCAGAAATCATTGAGAACGAACCTTGATGAGAGTACTATATACCACCCCAAATCGAAGGGACGAGGTAAAGTAACGATACAAAGTAATATAAGTACTGTTTTATGTTTGAATGATTGACCTTTGGTAATAGACCGTATAATCGTTTTCCTTTGGAGGATTATCATTGATAATTATTGTATTAGGACCGAGATTGAATCTTGTTAGGATCTGAATCTTAGAGCATCCGTAAGCAAGAGTTGAGATGGAGACATCCGACATACACCCATTGTGAGTTGGACATGTCTTTTAGGTTTAAGGTTTCCTATGATGGCGAACATAACCTTGCAAAGTACCCGACCCGCGAGATCTGCAATGATTGTTGAAATTAGGATTTGATTATTAACTGCCGGTAGTGGGCAAGAGGAAATGTGAATACGAAATGTAGATCTTGAAGTGCCAAATGGGTAGCGAAGTTATGCCACAATTTTTAAACTTGGGAAAATGAATTCATGATCTGACAAATCATGGGATATAAGTCCCCGTTGTTTGGGACCATTGAAATGATGTAAAAGTTGGGATTCAAAGGCATATAAGCTGGATCTACCCTAGGACTTCAAGAACCGCGTGAATTATGTTTCGTAAATCGCACTTGATGGGATATCTATCAAGTGAAATTCTGATTATTCTTAATAGAGCCTAGATCGGCGAAAAGTTGCATTCATCAAAAACCCGTGAACATCATGGATAGAGAAAGTAAGTCAACATTAAGCCTGATCTTATTCCCGTAGTTACGTTTGATAGAACTCGCGTATTGTAATGAATTGCACTTGTGAGAAAAGACCGAATGTGGAGGAAATACCCACATGGCTTTAACTCTATAAGAAGCGAGTAGTAAGATGATCTTTGAGGACAAAGATCCTGTTTAGGGGTAAATGCTGTGACAATCCGTCAATTTACGATTGATATTTTATTCTCAAATATTATTTGAAAATACTATTTTAATGTTACAATATGAACTCACTTAGTTTTGGGAAGAAATTTGGATTTACGTCTTGAAGTAGCATCGACTACGTTTAAACTGGAGGATTCAACGTTACGTGCTTACGTTTACATACACCGTCTTTGGTGACAGTCCGACATTTCAGAAAATAAATTTATCCGTGAATATTATTTTGGAGTTTAAATTTGTGTTGGTTCATAAACTCACAAATTTACGAGAAGAGATTAGGACATACGATTTTATTTTAACGTCCTTTACGACTAAACCGGAAACCTTAGGATTACGTATTTACGTTTTCGAACTCCGTTTTTGATGAGACAATTTTTATTGGATTCGTTTTGTGACGTTGATTCATAATTTATAAAAACGTTTTTCGTAAAACGACCCGAGGGCAGGCAAATCGAGGAAACTAGAATCGAGGAGTACCCGTAAATAAATGGGATGAGACAAGTGGGACACTTGTCCCACCCCACTCCCAAAACCGGCCCAAGTTAACTTGCAACACCATAAGGTGTCATTTATTTAGCCTAAGCTACAAACACTTGTCCATTTTTAGCTTCACTTTGAAGCTACTTCACCTCAAAACAACAAGCTAACACATACCATCCATTTCTTACATGCAAACCACTCCTCTCTCTCTCTAATCTCATTTTTGGCCGTCCCATCCTCACTCATAAACACCATTTTCATCAAAAATCAACCATGAAATCCTATGTTATTTCTACATATGTTGAAGCCCTTTTGAAGCTCTCTTGAATGGTGGTGATTATAACATCCAAGGAGGAGTTTCCATGGAGTATCAAGGCTGATTTTCCACAAGGAGTTCATGGAGCATGGTGGCCTTGAAGATGGTCTTGGTGCAACACAAGTTTCTCCATCAAAAATCCATGTTTTGATCAACCTACATCATCATGGTGGTATAAAGATTGTCCTCCTCATCTTCTTGTTTTTTTGATTATGTAAACATGTATTTTATTTCCTATTGTATATATTTATGATGATTATATGATGATAAAAATGTTATGTGGGGATTTGTTGTTGATAATCATGGATAAAAAGGTGAAAAACCATAAGAAACAAGGTTAAAATCTTGGTTAAATTTGATGACTGTATAAAACAGTAAAGAACTATATGGTAATCTGATAAAATGATGAAGTAGAATGGATTTACAGTAAGATATGGGTCTTGTACACATGTGAGAGTTGGCCATGCAATGGAATCATTGTAATGAGTGAGATATGATCAAAACAAGTTTAGGGTATAAATCTGAGGTTACTGTTTTGGACGATTTTTAGAAAACATTTAGAAGATGATTCAACAGTAGCTATAGAAGAGTTAAATGTAGCACATATCATGTAGTTTATGTGATAAAAATTTGAGCTTCTATCTCCATACAGAACTCAAGATATGGCAGTTTTGGGGAAGATGAAGTTAAAAATCAGATTTTTGGAAATTAAAGAATAATACTATTATATAAGCACTCACATTTTAATATATAAAATGTAAGATAAAAACCCACTAACTTATAAAACTTATTTATATAAATATATATAAAAGGTTAATTAAATGGGTAAATTATATAAATGGTGGTAAAATAATATTTATAAGTTATAAAACTATAAACTTGATTTTTACGACTTTTTTCGGCTATCGCCGTAAAATTAACGTTTTTGTTAAATAAAACTTAGATGGTTGGACCCGTCTAATGTAAACTTTATAAAACTTATATACTGATATATAAACATGTATAACAAGTAAAAACCAATAAAACCCGAACTTTAGGGCATACGGACATTAACGAGCTAAGTAAACGTATTGGACTAATACTTGGACTAATAATTGGACTAAATAAGATATAAACTTGTAAAAAGAAATTATTGGGCTTAACCCATTTGGGCCCAACATGGAAAGTATACATACTGATAAAATAAGTATAACAAGGATTAAAACAAGTTAAGGAACTTATAATAAGTTTATTGGGCATAAAACACGTAAATGGGTAAAACTAGTAAACTAGTATAAAAGTTATCGACATATAACACTAAAATGAGTAAACGAGAATATGTAAACCCACTTGATCATCATATATATATAATCATCATATGTATACTTAATTGATATTTTTATAAAGTCATTGGACATGAGTCTAAGACCGATTATTATTTGTCTTGGTTTCCGTGATTGAAGCACGTACCGTACGTCCGAATTGCCGATAACCCGCCTTCCCACATCAACGTGAGTTCATAGCCTCGCACTCTTTTAAATGTTTTTCTAAATGTTTTATAAACCCGCGAGGGAGATAACATGTTAGTTTTTATAAAATAGGACACCATTTGTCCCGATTGTTTATTTATTGATTTTGGACCCGAATGATTGAATGACCCGATTGTATGACCTGATAAATGATTAAAGGACCCGATAGATGAAATTAAATGGATTATTAAAGTTAGGTTATGTCACTAAAAGTCCCATTAGCATGAATTGTGAACTACCGGGATTTGGTAGACGCTTATGCATTTAATAGTACTATTTGGGGACGATCACCCCAGTTCGCGCCTTGACGGTTGATCCCCGTCGTGCCACATTGATTGGTAAGCGAATTTATGTATGAGAAGATTCCCATAGCGTGACCTTTGTGACGACACGCTACTTTAGATGGTCAAAATTGGTATCGGGTTAGCTACCCGTTGTTGGCTTAGTAAGGTAACAATGTCATGCGGCTTATAATAATCCAAAAACTAACGAAATACTACTAGAAGCTCTGAATTATGATGTATTGCCTGACTAGCAATACTGGGTCATACTATTGATATTATGTTTGTGTTTTGGTTTTCATAACCATATTCATATAACGGTTTTTGTTTTCATACAACGTCATAAGACGTATTGTATGATGTTTTTACGACATTGGCTCGTATACTGATTTTTAAGGCAAATGCCTATATTATGATTTTGATGAAGATTTGTATAAAATGACTTTGGCTATTTTATGGCCTATGAAAATGATTTGTACAAAATGATTTTCAGTAATAATTTTATACTGATATTATATTGATGGAATTTATTAAACTCTATGAATTCACTCGGCGTTATCGCTGACCTTTTCTTTTAACATGTTTTATCTCAGGTACTTGAAGGTAGTTCTCGGGAAGACAACAAGAATTCATGGCCCGCACTTAAACAATATTTTTCCATTCAAACACTTTGTAAAACTTTTGTATGAAATGTAATGACTTGGGACCGATGTAACTTTGATGTTTATGAATGAAAATGATTTATTATTAAACGACGCGATTTTTATGCGTTGTCTATGATGTGAGTAATGTGCTATCCCGTAACACCAACGAGTCTTCCGCTGTATTGAGTTGTATAAATTTGGGGGTGTTACATTAGGTCTCCATGTCAAGCTAGAAAAAGCTTTAGACCCCTTTCCCTATGGTTGCAAATATTTACCATTATTTGGTCTGGCAACGTTTCTGTCAGCGTTTGATTTGGTCTTGTCAACGCTAAAATTACCCTTATCAACGTTGAACCTAGGGTTTGCGACAGGAACCCATTGCCTATTAGACCATGTATTGGTCTTCTGAAAAGGTCTTTGCCCATACGTGTTAGACCCTTTAGTAAAGAATGGGGCTAGTCTAACAACTTGTGGACTTTGCTCCACAAAAGTTTTGGGTCTGACAGTGTTTGACCTTTTGTCAGCGTTGACCTTGGAAGCGTTGACACACTTATAGGCTAAATGTGAAAAGCTACCACAAGTATAAAAGGCTTTTCTAGACATAACTCTAGGTCTAGAAGAAAAGAAACCTGTTCCATTATCAATAACATGGCTTTTTGGTGACCTAGTATTTCTATACATTTCTGCATATTTAATGCTAGATTTTCTAACAACGTTTGAGCCAAGGTCAACAGTCTTTCTAGTGATTGGGTTTGTTACTTTGATAGGGGTAGGCTCATTTGGACTATCACTAAGCATGCCACCCTTGATAAACAAGGTAGGGTTGGCTTTCTTCCATTGTTCCAAATCAGTCAAATTTTGCCTATATTCTTCTACTGGGGTAAGGACTCTTGGTGGAGGAATAAATTCCTCTTCTTGGAGTTCTGGTAAACCAGTCCAAGATAAGTCCTTTCTTTGGACACCATAGAAGTCCCCAGCTGGTGGTGGAACACCAGCATACTCTTTCATCCCAATCCCAGTCATATCCCTATAATCCCTTTGTTTACTAACACATTCTCCTAGGGTTTGTGAGGCTTTATCAAATCTCTGAATTTTAAGATCTACATTATCTTTATTCTTGATAGACTCATCTAACTTAACCTGTAGTTCAGCGTTGACCCTCTCCATGATATTTCTAATATCAGTACTAGCATTTAAATCATGTTTTAAGATATTAATTTTATCTTTTAGGTCAAGCTCCATTTTCTTATACTCAACTACAGTCTTTTCAGTTTGAGTAAGAGCAAGTTGATAATTAGACAACTTGCATCTCTCATTAGTCACATCTGTTAACAATCTTAAAACCTCTTTGTTAAGTCTTTCAGTATTTAAACGAAAACCCTTACTACAAAAAGCATCATCATATACCTCATTGTCTGATGAAGATGAGGAGTGGGCCATGAGAGCATAGTGAACATGCTCTTCTTCTTCCATCTCAGCAACCAAAGCTTTATTCTCTTCCTCATCCTTAGCCAAATAGCTCCAATCCCATCCAACACAATCATTTTCATGCATTGCAACCATGGCCTTGGGATCCTGAGCCTTAACAACTTGGCTTGAGGGTTTTCCAGCATCAGATCTTCTTAGAGATCTGCATTCTCTCATAAAGTGTCCCATACGATGACAATTGTAGCACTCAACCTTTGATTTATCAAATCCAGCAGTGTCCTTGGCATTAAAAGTCATCTTCTTCTTGAATCTTCTATTCCATCTGTTTGCTCTTATACTTGCAAGAGCCATATTCCACTTTATGTCCATCTCCTCCAAATGCTCATCACTTATTTGCTCAAGGTCCTCATATGTAATCACTGAACCATTGGGCAATGAAGCAATGTATGCACACACAGTATCCAGATCAATACCAGCAAGCTTAACTCTTGGAGAGTCAATTTTGTATGTGTCAGCGTCTGAATGTGAGGCGTTGACAGGATATGATCCAGCGTTGACACAGGTTGATCCAGTAACTGGGTGCATGTATGAATCCTTCTGATCAAATTGACCTTCACTATGTGAGAAGAAGGCCATGTTTCCATTGGTAGACTTGCTTCCATGATCCAAAAGAGTTTCATTCTCTATCAGCCTCAGTTTATTGTACACATCATCAAAAGTAGAACTTTTGTGAGTGTTATTGGCAATTATAGACCTTGCCTCAATCTTCCATGCATCACCAAGTCTTTTAAGAAAAGTTGCAATAATGTCAGCATCACCAATCACTGTCCCCATGAAGGACACCTTACTTGTAATGTCCAGAAGTCTGCTTCTCACACTACTTAGCTTCTCATTAGGTTGAGCCTTAAAAACAACATACTCATGTAAGAGTTGCTTCTTTTTCTCTTCCACAGTATCAACATTACCACCATAGGCAACTTAAAGGGTTGCCCAAAGATCTTTTGCAGACTCATAATCTCTGTATTTGTGCTGATTTTCTTGTCCCAAAGAGAGTTTCAGAATGCTTAGGGTTTTCATATCAACTCTTCTTTTTGCTATGTCCTCAACTGAGACAGCTCTACCATCATCAGGTTTTTCTTTTCTATCCTCTTCAGTAGAACCACAATGGCATCTACAATCTTTTAAGCTTTATTGAATGTGTTTCCATATTCAATAATTTCCCAGAGAGTGTAGTCATGGATTTGCAGATATTGCTCAAAGTTGAACTTCCACAGCTCAAAATTGTCTGGGTCTAACATGGGAATCTTGATGTTGTGGTTTGAGGAGGAGGAGGAGGTTACTTCTGGGGTGGACATGATGTTTTAAGGGTTTTGTGAAAATTAGGGTTTTTGGTGATTTATGGTTTTGTGAAAAGATGGGTTCTTGTGTTCTTTTGATCAAAGTTTCTCAACAAGCTCTGATACCACTTGTTGATCCCAAACTTAGATCGATTTAGCTTGTGTAAACGAGATTAGATCAAGTTAAACATATAGAGAAACTTTGTTGTGTATAAAACATTTCAAGTATTATGCGGAACTAATACTTAAACAAGAACACACAAACAGTTGTAAAACAAACTTTCACTTGATTGATAATAACAAACTTGCTTACAATGAAAGTGTTAAACGTATGAAAACCTTATATGAAACATAACCTAAAGGTCTTCTTTTATAGACATAAGAAGCCTTGTACAAGAGTCTACGTATCAGCTATTCTAGGTAAAGATAATTATAGAAAATACATTGTTGATCCTATCTTTACTAGAAACAAACTAGAAACATAATACGCGTTGACCATATCTTTCTATCAGTGCTTGTCTTCAACCTATCAACGCTTGACTTCTTCCTGTCAACGCTTGATCTGTCAATGTTTGTTTTCTTCTTATCAACGCTTGTTTTCTTCTTGTCATCATCCAAGTGTAATGGCTACATTCTATTCCCAACATTTGAAACATCATACCAGAATCCTCAAATAATGCATACCTTAAAACACTTTTGGACAAGTAAGTCATAACTTTTTCCCCAGGAGCAGACTTAATGGATTCAGGTTTGAGTAAGCTGATGCTGTTGGGCTTGAAGATGATATCCTCAATGGGAAAAGTCACATGGGTGGATGGGTTTCGTGTGATCTTTGCAACCTATAGGGAAGAAGATGATTCAGCCATTGTTGTATTTGTGTGTGTTTTTTGAAAGAGAGAGAGAGTTTGTGTGTGTGTTTTTGATGAATGGATTTGTAACGTGGAATGAAATCCAATTGTAAGGGATTATATAAAAACTTGAACTGATTTGTAAAAAGTTTTTAAAACCATTTGAATTTTTTTTAAATCTTTTAGGGTTTCTTTTGAACATTTGGCACATACTCTCTCATTAATGTTCTGCAAAAAGGTATGATTTTTCGTTGCTTTGAACATTGAAACGCCTCATGTGTCAGGGAGTTTTTAACTGTGGATGGGGACGTTTGAAATTTACTTAATTAACAAATGACACCTTTTGAAAGAATGTTTGTTTTATTCACAAGAGAATTCAATCCCATTTAATACTTTTCATCACATAATTGATTTGTTTTAAATGCTGTTGCTCAGATATGTTGAAGTTGATGGCAATACTTGTGAGCTTCAGTGCCTCAGATGAGGCGACAAAACCTCATATACATGTTCACATAAGTGAACAAGACATATGACATTGCACGCTCCTCTACTCAGGCCTAGCTACTCAGTTGTATTAAAATTTTGCTCAGAATTTGCTAAAGGACACTTTTGATGACTGGTGATCATTTGTTCAGCTTTAGTGAATCAGATAAGGCGACAAAACATCATATACACAATCACATAAATTGAGATAGACACATGAAATTGTGCACTCCTTTACTCAGACACTACTGCTTAGCTTTAATCAAAACTTTTAAGAATGTTGAACCTTCAAGCTTCTTCAGTGAATGTTGAAGGTTCAGGTTTTGTATCATCAATGTTCAGCATACCAAGTTCCATTATCAATCTTTTGAAAGTTGGTTCATCTAGTGGTTTGGTGAAGATATCAGCCAATTGATACTGAGTGGGGATGAAAAGTAATTCAATGTCCCCTTTAACAATATGATCTCTGAGAAAGTGATATCTGATATCAATGTGTTTTGTTCTTGAGTGAAGGACTGGATTGTTGGATATTGCAATAGCACTAGTGTTATCATAAAAGATTGGTACCTTTTCATATTGAATGTCATAATCAGCCAGTTGGCTTTTCATCCAAAGAACATTGGCACAACATCCAGCAGCTGCCACATATTCAGCTTCTGCTGAAGACATGGTAACTATTTGTTGCTTTTTAGCACTCTAGCACACAAGTTTGCCACCTAGCTATTGACAAGCACCAGATGTGCTTTTTCTGTCCATATTGCATCCAATATAGTCAGAATCTGAATACCCCTTTAGATCAAAACCTGAGGATTTGGGGTACCAAAGACCTAGACTTGGTGTACCTTTTAGGTATCTGAAAATTCTCTCTGCAACATTAAGGTGTGATTCCTTTGGATCAGCTTGGTATCTTGCACAAAGGCATGTAGAGAATTGAATGTCAGGTCTACTTGCAGTTAAGTATATGAGTGACCCAATCATACATCTGTACTGAGTCTCATTGACCGATTGTCCATTGAGATCAGGTCCTAAGTTGTTAGGGGGTACCATTGGTGTCTTTACTGAAGCACAATTGATATCATACTTCTTCAACAGATCCTTGAAATATTTTTCTCGATTGATTGAGATGCCTTGGTTAGATTGTTTAATTTGAAGACCAAGAAAGTATGTGAGTTCTCCTATCATACTCATCTCAAACTTGAACCAAAAATGATGTCATCCATATAAATTTGTACCAGAATGGTGTCCTTTTTAGATATATAGATAAACAAGGTGCTGTCTATTTTTCCTCTAACAAACTTATGTTCAATGAGAAATGTTGAGAGAGTTTCATACCAAGCTCTTGGAGCTTGCTTCAGTCCATACAAAGCTTTGTAAATCTTGTAGACATGATTTGGGTATTTACTACTCTCAAAGCCAGGAGGCTGTGTAACATAAACTTCTTCTTTTAAGTCACCATTTAGGAATGCACTTTTGACATCCATTTTGTAGATGATGATGTTCATGTAAGTGGTATTAGCAAGAAAGATTCGTATGGCTTCCATACGTGCAACTGGAGCAAAGGTTTGATTAAAATCAACACCAGGCTCTTGATTGAATCCTTGGGCCACCAACCTAGCTTTGTTTTTGGTCACCACATTGGTTTCATCTCTTTTGATCTTGTAAACTGATTTGGTGCCAGTCGTTGATTTACCATATGGAAAAGGAACCAATTTCCAGACTTTATTTCTTTCAAATTTATTTAGTTCCTGTTGCATGGCATCCACCCATCCAAGGTGTGTGAGTGCTTCAAAAACCTTTGTAGTTTCAATTTCTGAAAGAAATTTTGCATAGAGGCATTCTCTAGATGAAGCAACACTCAGTTTCTTTGCCATAGATATAGTGACTCTACCTTCACCAGGATTGCCTATTATGTTCACCAGCTGTATGTGACTATTATTAGTCCAAGATTTTCGTGGAGCTGGAGAATAGGCACTGGTATCATGATTAGAGTTAGAACTTGGAAGTCCATAATATGGACTTGGACTTCGATTATCTCTAGTGCCTTCTGAAGGATATTCAATAGACAAAGGTTCAATCAATGGAGGGCATCCTTCTTGGTCAGAAGCAACACATCCAAGACCTAATTCTCTAGAGATAGTTGGAGAGTTTTGAGTAGAGGGTTCAGATTGTTCATCAACAGATTCATTGGATTGATCATTTGTGTCAACATGCTGATTGTTTTGAAGCTGACCATTTTGGTCATTTGTGTTGCTTTGTTGATCATTTTGATCATTTGAGACTGATCATTATTTGATTGACAGCCATCAGTATTTGATACTGAAGGATTTCCTTTTGTGGGACTTGCCAATTCTTCAAATGGATCAATATGAGGAACTGAGTTGCTTGTTTGATATCTTTGAGAAGGCTCATAATGTTGAAATTCATCAGATGGATAATTGTGAAATTCTTGAATATGAAGTTCATCATTTGACAGATTTGTAAATTTGAGAGCTTTATAAATTTCATTGAAGGTGATGTGATAAGTTTCTTTAATACATTGTCTTCTTGTGTTGAAGAGTTTATATGCTTTAGATTTTAGAGAGTATCCAAGGAAGTAACCATCATCAGATTTCTCATCAAACTTCCCAAGGCGATCCTTGTGATTGTGAATGAATACTGGACACCCAAACACATGTAAGAATAAAATGTTTAGAATTCTACCCCTGAAGAAGTCATAGGGATTCTTCATGTGTCTCTTTACAATGATGGATCTATTTTGAGTGTAGCAAGCAGTGGCTACAACATCAGTCCAAAAATGATTAGAGAGAGCAGATCCAGCAAGCATTGTCCTTGCTGCTTCAATCAAAGTTATGTTCCTTCTTTCAGCAACACCATTTTGTTCAGGTGTGTAAGGAGATGAGAAATTTTGGGAAATTCCTTTGTCATCACAGAATTTGATCAATGTTTGATTTCTGAATTCAGTACCATTGTCAGTTCTGAGTTGTTTGACATGAGTGTCATTTTAATTTTCAACTCTTTTGATGAAAGACATAATGGCATCTAGTGCATGGCTTTTATTTATCAGAAAATATGCCAAGTGTACCTAGAGAACTCATCAACAATGAAAAGTGTATATTTTTTATGACAAATGGCCCTAGGTGATACTGGGCCAAATAAGTCCATGTGAAGCAAGTGAATACTTTCCTTGTTTGAGAAAGTTTGCTTTGTTTTGAAACTGGCCCTATGGTGCTTCCCTTTTTCACATGCTGAGCATGGTTTGTCCTTGGAATAGACAAGTGAAAGAAGACCAATAACAAGATATTGTTTTGCCAGCAGAGTTATTGTTTTGAAATTTAGATGTGAGAGCCTCTTATGCCAAAGCCAGTTAGTAATGTTGGAAGCTTTAGCAAAGAAGCATGTCTCCTGAGTAGAGTTCATGTTCATGACATAAACATCTTTGACTCTGGGAGCAATCATCACAATTTCATGATTAGATTTGAAGATTGTACCTTTTTTGTCATCAAACAGCACTAGATACTTTGCATCACAAAGTTGACTTATGCTGATGAGGTTGTGCTTCAATCCATTGACATATGCTACCCTTGTGAAAACTATACCATTGCATTTCACTAAACCAAATCCTTTAGTAGTAGCTAATGAGTTATCACCAAAAATAACTTTAGGACCTTATTCCTCCTTACACTTGTGTAGATAACTTTTGGTGCCAGTTATATGCCTTGAGCAGCCACTATCTAGGTACCAAATAGGCTTCCTGAGATCACACTGCACAAGTTAAGAAAATGGTCAGTTTTGTTTTGAAACCCACCTTTGATAGGTGGGGGTTTTAGATCTGGAAGGTGTTCTAGATTTGGAGGGTACTCTTGATGAGGATGTGTGTGATTGCTCAGAAGAAGAAGAGTTCTAAACAACTTTTGCTTTCTTAGCCTGGAGGGCTTCACCTTTTCTGAACCACTCTATATGATTGTGATCAGATGTAGTGTGGACATTGCTTCCACAAGTTTCACAACATTTAGTAATAGAGTTTGGGTTTCTTGGTTTAATACCTCTTCTGAGTGAGATAATTTGATTATGTCCATGAGTGTCATGGTCATAACTTCTACAAGTATTACAAACAGGGTAATAGTGGCAGTCATCTGAGTGATGATTGCTCATACCACAATGAATGCAGAGTAGGAAAGGCATATTGCGCCTGGAATGAGATGCTTCAGTATTGTGAGCATCAGACAATTTTAGAAAGCATATGTAAAACCCGCATGCTTTTACCATGAATAGTACCCTTTAGTTCGTACGTACATGATTAGAACTTTCCTTTTATAGCATGTTTACGTTTCATGAATAAGAATTACAAGTATGACGTACGTGTTACAACACGATAAGTATTTATTACGTATGAACGCACGATAATTATTCCAATAATAATTATAATCACGAACATACGAACATGAAATCATGAACGTTAATTAATCACGAACTAATATTACGTATGTATATATATTTATTACGAACACGAATAAATATTTTAAGTCACGATCGGTAACTAATTAAAACACGTAGAACACAAACACGAGAACAAACTATTATTTAGACACAAAAAAAGTTACGGGTTACCCCATGTGGGGCCCCTACCCGCGGCATACACAAGAAGCATGGGCTTAGCCCATGCAAAATTAACTAACTAGGAAAGAGGGGTAAAACATGTTTATTATTTTCAAAAATCTAGAAAACAAGAAAACCCTAATTCTTTTCTTCTTCCTCTCTTTGGCCGCCGGTTTCAAGAACACCACAAGGGTGTTTCGGGTTGAATTTGATCTTGGAATTTTTACAAGGATTCGTGTGTGTTCGTCCTCATTTGATTCACGTATTCGGTATAACTTTTAACCTTTTCTTTTTATGTTTTGATTTATAGAATCACATAAAATCATGATGTTTTTAATTAAACTAATTAAAAACAAGTATTTAAACATGTTAATAATCATAGGTTAAATAAAATCAAGGGTTTAGGGGTGTTTGTGTTGTAGCTGACGCCTAACCGAGCCCTTAGGGGTCTCGGCTTGGCTTATTACACACCACCGAGACCATATGGTCTCGGTATAGCGGTGGTGGTCCCACGGCAGCAGCAAAACCAAGGGGAAACCCGACTTAGGTTGGGGTATGGTGATGGTTACAGGTCCGGTTCATGGGTTTTTAGTCACGGGTTCGGTTCATGAATTATTTTTCAAGGTTTATGATTTTTACAAGTTATGTTAATTTTTTTTTAGACTTAAATTAAATTAATTAAAAGCATGACATGATTAATTTAATTTACATGACTTAGGTTATTAACTTAATTAGTAATTCATGAATTTTAACCTAAGTATTTTTATTTAATTAGACTATATAATTAATTAATTATTAAAAACCATGACTATAATTAATTAATTTACATGACTTAGGTTATATTATTAATAGTAAATAATACATGTTTTAACCTAAGTATTTTACCTTTATTTAATAAAAATCATGTTATATTTAATTAAATACTTTAACCTATAGTTTATTTAATTTACATGTAATAATTAATAAACTATACTATATAATCACATGACTTAAAATAATAATCAGAAAACACTTAAGCTTATATAATTAGCTTAATTAACCAGCTTAGATCTATTTATGGAAACTATCTATTTTTAGAAACTTATTTATTTAAGGCAGCTAATCTATTTATGGAAACTTTCTATTTTTAGAAACTTATCTATTTTAAGTAGTAAATCTATTTTTGGAAACTTTCTATTTTTGGAAACTTTTTATTTTTGGAAACTTTCTATTTTTGGAAACTTTCTATTTTTGGAAACTTTCTATTTTTGGAAACTTTCTATTTTTGGAAACTTTCTATTTTTGGTAACTTTCTATTTTTGGGAACTTTCTATTTTAGGAAACCTGCTATTTTTAGAAAGGTACTTATTATTACACAACAAGTATAATAATACATGAAATACAAGTAATACTTAATCAGAATAGAGAGAATATACGATAAACACAATATAAAGCTTAAAACAGTAAAACATGACATGAACATATAAAACAAGCCAAGACATGATATAAAACCAGTTACGTACTCAGTAATCAGATACTTATACACGCATGTATTTGTGTAGCATTAGTGATACCGAAGTAGGACTCTCTTCTGTTCGTCTTCTTCGTTCACTGGACATAAGTACGGATTCTACGTCCTTTCAGTATGGACATTCTTTCCTTATTAGGATTCCCCGTATGCAGCCAACTGTTTTCCCTAGTATAGGTTTTATATGTTTTGATTGCTTATGTTTAATTAGAATACCTAAAGCCATATACATGCATGACCAGTTTCACCTAGTTATGGAGGTACCATAACCATAACACTAGAGGCACTGGTGTTATGACTTCCCCATGGCAGAGTGATTGCTCGTGGCGTCCCTTCAGCTTTTGGCCATATTATTATATTTATCATGTGGGGCTTATGGGTGCATCCTAGTTACATGTTTTCAGCAGATTACTCAGTGTGGATGTGGTGTGTGCCTTGCATCCTTCACAAGGAGCTGATCCCTCCTACACAAAACCACTATATTAAATACGAGGCAGCCCCTCTAATTTGCATGACGAGGTCACCCCTCCAAGTATTCATGCACGTTGATATTTCATGACCTATATTGGCTAATGGTAAAATATGTTAAAAAGTTTTTATAAGATAAACATAAGGCTTTTCTAACTATAAAACTAGTTTTACTAAGACTTAACCGGGTTATCCAGGACTTAGTTTCTTCCGCTATTTCATGCTTATATGCTTATATTATTCATGCTTTACTTGTACATCCGTGCACTGAGCGTATTGCTCAGCCGTTTTCCCTTTTTATGTTCCCAAAACGGCAGGTACTCAAGGACGCTCGTAGACTTTAAGCGTACGTGCATATGGACTATAAGATTTCTTGTCTTCTTTACTTTATGCATTTATCTATACTTTGATACTCTTTCCATGGACATTGTTTAGTCCTTTCATTTAAAGTACTTATGTTTGTGTGTGATGAGCTCTACTTTTGGACTACCGTTGTTTGATTACGGTATTTCCTTTTATGGTCATGTAATGTTTAGACATTTATCCTTGTATGCTTTGATGACACGCCATAATCACGCGTGACATTCCATTTATCAAAATGGGGTGTTACAATTATGGTATCAGAGCCAAGGCTTCGACATGTAGGCTCTCAAAACATGATATGTGATTAGTGGGTAGTCACTATGGTCTTCCTAGAACTGACAGTCGGTTTTCATACATTCATCATTTTCATGCATACATATATATGTCATTGTCGCAGGTTTATGACTAAGTAACGGTTGGTACAGGACTGGCCCTATTTAGTCGCATGTGTTTTATCGAAACTTTTAAATTTGGGATCGACCCATAGGCGTCTTCTCGACATGTCTTTCATTTTGAGTGAACCGACCCATAGCCGTTCACTCTCGCACATAAAAAAGTTTTCATAAAACTGCATCATGCATAAATATACTAGTTTTCCTGCATAAAATTTTTTTTCTCATGATTTATTGGTATAAATTTTTTTCATGTATATATTTTATGTTTTGATCATTTTAATCATGTATTTAATGTTATACTGTCAGGTGGTTCTCACACACGAGCAGGAACAACTCAATGCAGCAGTCCAAGCTGCAATGCAAGCTTTGCTTCCTCAGCTGAGGAACGACATCAGGGCTGAGGTTCAAGCTGCCAACAATCAGCAGCATCACCCAGCACCTCCTCCTCCTCCAATGACATTGGCAACATGGCTGGAGAGATTCAACAAGCTCCGTCCTCGAGATTTCGAGAGAACAGATAGCCTCAGTGAAGCTGAAAGCTGGTTGGCTCACATCGAGAAGATCTTTGATGTATGGGTTGTGACCTCATCTTCAAGGCGAGGTTGGCATGCTACCGGTTCGAAGGCGATGTGTTAAATTGGTGGTTAGCATTGAAGAAGTCTGAGGGAGGTGATAATTGGGTGGCTGGCTTGACATGGGCTCAGTTCAGAGATAGGGTGATGGAGCAGTTCTTTCCCAAGGCTGAACAAGACAAGCTTAAGAGGGAGTACCATGAGATCCGACACAGAGCTGGGGAGAATAACAACGAGTTCATGCAGCGCTTTCTTCGCTTAGCTGGTTTCCTTGGTTTAGCGGCAGGTACTCCTGAAGATCAGGCACACCACTTCAGGTGGGCTCTTCGCACATCGGTCGCAAACATCTTGGTGTGTGTTACGTTCAACACAATAGCACAAGTCGCCGATGCGGCACGTAAGCTGGAGATGCTGCATGAAAGAGATGAGTTCGGGGAAGCTGAGAAACCCGACAAGAGGTAAACATTCGTATTCAATTGGTGACCAAGCCGTATTCTTTCAATATATGTCAATTTTCATCTCTTTAAATTGTATCTTCCAGGCAGAAGACTGGGGACCGGTCTCAGCCGGCTACTCAACAGCAGCCTAATCAGCCTAGGGAAACGGTCAGACTAACGATCGTTCTTCTACGGACAGGCGTGGCGGTAATGATTGTTACCGTAACAACGCTAGACACTCCAACAGCAGCAGGTCCTTATACTTACACATTTTCTTATGATTTCATGTTATAACTCTTAATTCTGACACATTAGCAAATCTTCTACCAGGAACCATGGACACGGTAGGGACCAGAACCAGAGAGGTTCACAGCCTAGCCGTCCAGCTATCACTGGTATTCAATGTTACGATTATCCGCATATTCTTTTGTAACCTATTATCATGTCTCATGTATAATGTCTTATCAGGTTCTCAGCCAGCTAGAGCACCTGGTGGAGGATATACTCATCCTCTTTGCTCTACTTGCCACCGTAGGCACCCAGGGCCATGTCGTCGCGACAGTGATGGTTGCTTAAGGTGTGGTCTTCCTGGCCATCGCATGAAGGACTGCCGCAAGGGCGAGATGGAGGGCACATCGGGACATGCTAATACCAAGCCGCCTCCTACCTCTGGACGCGTCTACACGACATCTTGCGATCAGGCCAACAAGTCTACAGGTACCATCATTGGAATCTTGTATGTGTATGGTCAAGCTGCATGTGTTCTGTTTGATACGGGTGCTACTCGCTCGGTCATTTCTACTGCTTATGCCAAGAATGCTAGGATACTCCTCATGCTACTAGAGAATATACTTAGTATTTCCACGCCTTTGAGAGACTCGGTACTTATCACCCATGTGTACAAGAGTCTTCCCTTAGAGTTTGACGATAAGGTTCGTCCTGTTGACGTACTTCCGCGGGACATGAATGACTTTGACATGATTTTGGGCATGGATTGGCTATCCAAGCATCATGCTACCATAGACTGCCATTCATATCGAGTCATCTTCGGTGATGTTAATGCACCAGAGTACATTCATAACGGGTTTGTACCCGGCAGGTCTGTACAAATCATATCTACACTGCAAGCACGTGCACTACTTTCACATTGCTGCGAGGGTTATCTAGCTACGGTTCATGACATGCATGCTGAATCCCCATCAATTCAGGATCAACCGATAGTGTCAGAATTTCAAGATGTATTTCCAGAAGAACTTCCGGGCATACCACCTGCACGTGAAGTGGAATTCAACATCGAGCTCATCCCAGGAGCTGAGCCGATCTCCAAGGCTCCTTATCGCATGGCTCCCATAGAGTTAAAGGAGCTGAAGGATCAACTACAAGAACTTATAGAACGAGGTTTCATTCGACCGAGCGCATCTCCATGGGGCGCACCAATCTTATTTGTTAGGAAGAAGGATAGCAGTATGCGTCTTTGCATAGACTATCGCGAGCTCAACAAGATTTCTATCAGGAATAGGTGTCCACTCCCACGTATAGACGATCTGTTTGAACATCTCCAAGGGGCCAAACACTTCTCCAAGATTGATCTTAGGTCAGGCTATCATCAGCTACGGGTTAAGGAGCAGGACATCGCCAAGACTGCTTTCCGTACACGCTATGGCCACTACGAATTTGTAGTCATGCCATTCGGCCTGACCAATGCTCCAGTAGTGTTCATGTATTTGATGAACTGAATCTTCCATGAATTTCTGGATAAGTTCGTCATTGTCTTCATCGATGACATCCTGATTTTCTCAAATTCCAAAGAGGAACACGAAGACCATCTTCGTACAGTAATAAGTGTGTAAACACTTATCCTTTTGCCACTAAAATCCAGGAAAAACAAGACCTAATCATGTGTTTAACATCTTAAAAGTCGGAATTACGCGTGGTTTTGTGTTTTTGTGTGAAATAGGTACAAAAGATCAAAAGGAAAGAAAACATGGGATTTCACGGTCAAATGTTGAAGAAAAGTCCAAGAAAGAGACAAAGACAAAGTCAAGGAACCAAAAGTGTACAAAAAGAAACCGAGGTTCACGAAAACCGGCAAAATCGACACGATTTTGACGAAATGATCAACGAGCCAAAATCGAGCTCGTTTTTAGTGGATTTAATTTTATTGGACTTAATTGGGCCTTGTGGGTCCTACATTTGCTTATTGGGCCCAAAATCCCAATTAATAGATTTATGTATCCATTTTCTTTCACCAAAAACCCGACATGGCCCAAACCAACAAAATTATGAGACGGATTGTAGTATGTGGCAATTTTGGGCCCAAGCCCATATTGTTTCATATACATAAGACGGAAGGGGTTATATTTTGGTCCACAAGCACAAAGATTTTTATCTATGGAACGGTTTATAAACTTTGGGGTCAACCTCCTTGGTCAAACCTCACTCACACATGTTTTTTTACCTTTACCCACCCACTCTCCCCATTTTGTCTTCGATACAAACAAGAAAACTCACCACCTCTCTCTCTCCCAACAAATAAACCAGATCCCTCTTTTTAACCCTAACCCTAATCAGTAAGATAATTTTTGGGGCTTTTACTTGAAGCATGTGATTCACACGTGTGGGTAATTAAATCCCCATCTTTTTAGGGATGAAGATGATGGTGGTCCTCAAATCAGACGTGGCACCCTTCCTCTCATGAGATTGGCTTAAACAACTCACCACCACTAATCCCCCAATTAAATCAAGCCAAGTCAGCTCTAAACAAATACAACTAGCACAATATCATTCCACCTTGGCAATCCATGTGACCCCAGGATGATTTCCAGCCATTGATCAAGAAAGAGAATAAGAGAAGATGGAAAGAGCGGCCAAGATTGTGGTTGAATATTTTCCCCCACTGGGAAAGTTATAAAATCTATTCGAAGGGTGTTTTTGGTTCAATCTGGTTCGCGAATGGTGTTGAAGTTTAAGGTGGCCTCGGTTTAGATTAAAAGGGGGTTCAGCGCCTTCCTTCGCCACAACGACTTTGTCACCAGGTTCATCTTCATTTTTAAGTTTCATGTTCTTAGTTTTTATGTTACTTAGATAATTGATATGTTTTGATTTTATTTGTTTAAGCTTGTTTGATTTTATTGAGTTATCTGTTAATTTGATTTAATTCTGCTTAGATTTTATATATTAATCTGCTTTTGCTTTAGCTAGTTTGTGTTTGTGTTTGAGTTTACTTATATTGAGTTTGTTCAGATCTACTTCGTTTGTTTGATTTGGTATTTAAGTCTGTTTAAGTTTTGCTTAGATTTGCTTATTGGATTTACTGATTTTTGTTGCTTATTGTTTTGGATTGGATAAGTCTGTTCTAGTTTAAGTCGGTTTTGATTGAGTTTATTTTTGAGTTTAATATATCCGAATCTGCTTAAACTGGTTTTTGTTCTTAGATATTAACTGATGTTTGAGTTTAAATTTGCTTATTTTTAAGTCTTATATTTATCTGCTTATTTGCTGATTAGTTTCTATAGCTGCTTATTTGATTTTGTTCTAAACTTATAGAACCGGGTACACGGGAACACGGGATCAAGGGTCGCGTCAAAAACACCAAAAGTGGATCATTAAAGCACATGCCCCTGCACAACATCACAAAACACAACCTACTTGGCTCCCCCTACACTTATTGGTGGAAATGGGTGAAGGTGAAAAAGGGTGGAAAGGATGGAAAAGGTAAAAATCTAACCTAGTTAAACGATGCTTGATTTATTTATCACGAGTCTCTAGCTTGACTCGATTTCCCGAATGTCATCATTCAAATGGGAAAATCATGGAAAAACCAAAATTTCCAAGGGAGGATAATCTCTCCATGATAAAGGGGTGAAACAAAATCATATAAGGAATACCCCATGAAAATCCACCCGGGTCAAACACATAATTTCCATCACAAAAGGAAATAAACCCCAAGGTGGTAAAATCACACAAGGCAAAGAAAAGTGGGGTACCCTTAGTAAAAAATTTCTTACGAGGAAAGGTGTTATGGTGATATTTCAATGAAAGCACTAAAGTCTCTATTCCGGGATCGAACACCGATTCCTTAACGGGAAAATAGTAAGAGGTGTTGACATTTAAGCTTAAAATATCATCATAATCCAAAGTGGGAAAGTCGTCCTCTTCCAAACTTGATGTGAAAACATAAGTATCATCGGAGTCATAGGAAAACTCTTCCTCGTGAGGAAAATAGGTATTTAGAAAGATATCTAAATCTTCCTCAAATGGAATATCCTCTAAAGTAGGAATGATCTTTAAGAGTGGAGGATCCTCCTCGAAAGTCATGACTTCTAAAATTAGGGTATAAAAGTCAAAAGGAGTCTCCATAATGGAAGAATCACTCATAGAGATATGGGGTGTATTAAGGTCATGAGGTGGGTCATCAAAGTTAATGAGATCACTTAAAGAAGTGTCATCATCCTAAGTATCAAAGATTGGTGGATCTAAAACGGGTGGGTCAAGAGTGGGTGGGTCAAAAGATAGGTTGTCTAAACCGAAGATAGTGTGATCACTTGAAGAAGTGTCATCACTATAGGTATCATAAATAGGAGTTTCAAAAATTTGAGGCTCTAAGGGAAGGGATGAAGTTATCACAAAATCATTTTGAGTAGACTTTTGAATTCCAAAAGGATTAATAAAAATCTCTTCATTATCATAATTAAGAACATCAATCATATTGACCGACTCTTTTCCATTTGATTTAGTTGTGATTTTTACCATTTTAAAAACTTGTTGTTCATCCATAACCCTAAGAATTAACTCCCCTTCGGCCACATCAACTAATGCTCTTCCGGATCGTAAGAATGGTCTACCAATTATTAACGGAATACGAGGATCCATCTCATAGTCGATGACGACAAAGTCCACGGGAAAAGTGAATGTACCAACTCGAACAAAAACGTCTTCGGCAATACCAACGGGGTATGCGAGAGTTCTATTAGCTAACTCGAGAGTCATGCGAGTCGGTACAAGATCGGGTAATGATAATTGTTTCCATACCGAGAGTGGCATAAGATTGATGCTAGCGCCGAGATCCGCTAAAGCCATACAATCATCAATTTGAGGAAACGAGCAAAGTAACACGAATCGTCCAGGATCTCCTAGCTTTTCGGGAAGCTCTTTGAGAAGAATCGCGGAACAATTCTCATTTAAACGAGTGTTCATGAGCTCAACCATTTTTTCTTTCTTATTAAGCAAATCTTTGAACATTTTCACAAATTTAGGCATTTGAGCAAGTTCTTCAATAAGGCTAATGTTAACATTCACTTTGGAAATCATTTTCAAAAAGTTGGAAACATGAACGTCATCTTTGGAGAGCACTTTAGCCTTGTCTAACCTAGAGGGATAAGGGATATTGGGTTTAGACTTTGAAGGTTGAGAAGGAGAAGGACACGCTTCTTGAACAACCTTAGGGTTGGGCTCTTTAGGCAATGGAGAACTAGTACTAGGAGTGGTAGTGGCAGGAATCACCGAAGGGGGAGTAGGATTACTCATTATGACCTCCGGGCCTTGTCTCTCCTTTATGGGCGAAGAGATGGAAGGTCCCACTAAATTGGCTCCACTTCAAGTAGTGATAGAACTCACATTAGCACGAGGGTTAATCTCGGTATTAGAAGGTAATACTCCTTGGGGTTTAAAGGTTTGCAACATTTGCACGAACTTCATATCGGTGGAATCTTGCATTTTTTTCATAATTCTCTCGTGTTCGGTCAATTTTTGGAGAACCAAGTCCATTTGAGGATTAGTAACATTCCCTTGATTAAACTCTTGATTAGAATAAACCTTGGTTTTGATATTGAGGTTGAAAACCGTTGTTATTATGAAAACCTTGGTTGAAGTTATTATTTTGAAACCCTTGATTTTGACCATTAAAATTCCCTTGATTTTCATTCCCTTGAAAATTTCCTCTTTGAGGAGCTTGGTTCCTATTTTGGGCGGGTGGGGGTGGTCTTTGTGAAGCTACAAAACCCGGGGGAGCCAAATAGTTAGCACTCTTATAAGACAAATGGTTAACATCAATATTTGGTTTGAATTGAACCCGCTCATTTTCATTGTTGTTATAAGCATAAACTTGTTGTTGTTGATTGGAAACCTTGTCACAATTAAAATACGAATGTGGTCCACCACAAGTCTCACACGTTTCACAAGTCTCTTTTAAGGCATTTACTTGACCATTGATGGCTTTGGTATTGTTAGCGGTTTGTAGAGCAATTGATTCAACAAGCGAAGTAAGCTTATCAATTCTCTTGTCGCTCTCACTAGAACTAGCACTTTCTATAGTAGCCCTAATACTCTTGGTTTGTACTTTTGGCTTATTTTCAATTATAGCCCAAGCCTCGTTCATGGATTTCACAAGAATATTTCCGCCCGCGGCACTATTAAGTGAGTCTTGGTCATTAAGAGTTAAACCATTGTAAAACGTATTGATTTGATGCACTTTAGTGAAACCATGTTGTGGACATTTTCTTATAAGCTCCTTAAAACGATCCCAAGACTCACTAAACGTTTCCCCATATTTTTGTTCAAAGGTAATGATGTCATTCCTTAAAGAAGTGGTCCGTGATGGTGGGAAAAAGTAGTTAATGAACTTGGTCTCTAAGTCAATACATGTGGTAATACTTTGGGGTGGTTCCTTATCAAGCCAAATCCGGGCTTGTCCCTCGAGGGAAAAAGGAAAGAGTTGTAAACGAATGGCCTCTTGTGGCACCCCATTGTATTTGACAGTGTTTGCCAATTGTATGAAATGTTTGATATGAGCGTGTGGGTCATCATTAGTACGACCTAAAAATGGTGTAGCGGAAACCATTTAAATAAAACCCGTTTTACGTTCAAAATTATTCTCTCCAATATCCGGCACCACAATCGCGTCATCGTTTCCTTCAACGTGAGATTGTAGAATCTCAATCATTGGTCGATTATCCGTTGCCATCGTGTTGTTCAAAGCTCGATTCTTAGGATCGGCTTGATTGACGGTCTTTTTGTTTTTCTTCTTCTTCTTTTTGGAAGAATTAGAAGTATTTGGTACACCAATCGGTATGTATGTACGCGCGTGATGAGACTGCTTTTATACATAGTCTCATCTTCCAAATAGGGCTTAAAATGCATTAAATATCATCAAAATACCCAAATATATGCTTGTGTTTGTTGCTTGTGTATTTTAGGTACGGATATTGAGATAATGACAAAAGATCACAAGAATCATGCAAAAACGAACACGGGAAACGAAGCCGCACAATGAACCAAGCCCTAGTAAAGACTTTCAAAAGATCAACCCTTGAAGATTTGAAGAATTATGAAGAAGGGTCCTCCAATTATGAAGAATTGACACTTTATACCCTTGTATCCTCATAATTACAAGTTTGGTCCCTAAAGTTTGTCAAAATTACAAAAAGGACCCTTAACTTTGAAGATTTGGCAAGTTTAGCCCCTCAACAAAGCTAAATTGTCAACCAATATCATCCACAAAGTCAAATACATCATGAAGTCCTTCAAAGTACAAGAAATGACAAGTTTGTTCCTTTGAAAATCTCAAAATTACAAAAAGGACCCTCAACTTTCAACATTTGGCAAAAATGGTCCCTCAATCATCAAGACTTGGCAATTTCAGTCCTCCAAAATGTCAATATTGCAAGTCTAGACCATTATCATTGAAGAAAATACCAAACCAGCCCTTGAAGAATTCAATTATGGCAAGAAATACCCCTGATTACACTTTGTGAAAGTTTTTGGGCCAAAAATGCAACAAGTCAAAAGTTGATAAGACTAATATGGGCGTTGATAGAGTTTTATACTGAAAAGACAAGAAGAAGAGAAACAAGGGACTAATGTTGGCCAGACATGATACTTACCTAAACCACTCCTGGGTTGCCACGTGCCCCACTTACTTCCCTCCACCAATGGAACTCCACCTTTTGTCCACCTCAGTTATCCACTTAAACCGGTTATAACTAATCTTGGATTAGTTTAATGTTTTTGGCGCTTAACATCTTTTTAAAACCCAAACCAGATTAAAACGTGTTACTATTACTCAAGAACACAAATTGGGGATTATTGACTAAGCAAGAATTAAGCAGCCATCACCTCCAGATTTGAGATTAAGTGGATACTTAACACAACCCAACCTTAAAAATGGACACCTCATCACCCCATTTGTCTCCTTGTGTCTCCCCTGCTCCACACCCATGCATACTGCCAAAAAGATGGCCACAATCCAACGTCCCATATTCAAGCTTACATTTTAAGCTTTGTTTGAGCCCTTTGATCACATTCTCATGACAGCTATCACCACAAGACGCCAATTCAAGTCACATGAAGCCAAGATTTTCAAGAAGCTACAAGGGCAATTTTGGAACTTCAACCATTAGGGTTTTTAGTTTTTAGCTGTAACTTAGCTCATTGTAAGGCTATATAAAGCCACTTAGGCCTTCACATTTCAGTTTGCTTTTGATTTTTCCTTGGTTCAAGTTTCTGTAAATCCTATTTCTAAGTTAATGAAATTGAGTTTGAAATCTTGAAGAAAAGTCATTGGCCAATCTTGTTTACTGCTTTCATTTGTTATATGCTTTGTAGTTCTTAAAGTTCAAAACCTGTTTTCAAAAGAGAAGTGTGTAAAAGTTTGCATATTTCCTCATTTTCTTGATATTTTGCTAAGTCTTGTTCCAATCTTGGAATTCTTGGGCTATAGGGCTGATCATAGCATCCTAACTGAGTTGGTTAAGGTGTGGTGAGGCTTATAACTTGGGGATAATCAAGTGTGGGGTAACAAATTTGCATTAATCAAGTTTTTTCAAAGTTTCTGATTTTTTATGATATTGTGCTTAACCCTTGTTCAATCTTAGCAGGCTTTTTGTGGAAGCTTGTGCTTGTTCTTGCTAGCACATAAGCTCAAAATTCGTGGGTGTGGATGTACATCCATGAGGTTTGCATACTTAATCTCCAAATCTGCTTAAATTGTTATTTTTGGTGATATTTGTATGAAACTGTTGTTCTTGTGGATTTTGTGGCTTGTTCTTGCTTGAATCTGTTTATTAGACTTGTTTTAGTGTTAATTGATGCTTGGTTGGCCTGAAATCTCATTGTGCTTTTGAAAATTTTGATTTGAAAAAGTTAAAGGGGTGTTTGGGTCTACTGGTTTATGCTTGTAATTTGTTTTTGTGTTAAGGGAAGTTGTTGTTTATGCTTTGTATCTGCTATACCTTTGTTTGAGAGTGTTTTGCTGCAAGTTTTTGGGTTTGAACACTTGAATCAATCAATCTGCTATACAGACCTTGTTTCTGCTTGTTTTGACCTAGGATTTTGGGAACACTTAGTGTGTATGCATGCTTAGGGATAAAAGTGGTTTAAACAAAGTTAACATAACCTGTTTGAAAGATTTTGTGTTGAAATTGGCTTGTGTGTCAAATACATCAGCAAAAGTAGAAAACTGCATGTGTTAGTGTTCATCAGTAACTTTCATTGCTTGAATCTTGCTTAATTCTTTGAACCAGTGCATGAAACCTGTTTAGACTTGCTTATTGGAGTTTATTATAGCTTTTGTGTGCATTTGGTTGAATTTGGCTGGTTGATTTGTGCTAAAATTGCTCTTGAATGCTAAACTGCTTATTGTTCATGTCTGTGCAATGTCTGGTGATTGATTGATTAAACTGTATCAATTGGGTGTTTGTGATTGTGTTATTTTGATTGTGATTGACTCCTTTTGATCCAAAGATCATTTGGGTGCCTTTGTGAAATCTGAATCCAAGAAAAAGTCACTAAAGACAAAAAGTCAAAATAGTCAAGCAGTGGAAAAAGTTTCCACTGCTCAACATCCAAAACTAGCCCCTGCTAGTGCAATTTTGTCATCAGCTTATCAATAAGCTATTCTAGCTTATTCTGACTTGCAACAACTTATTTTTTGTAATAGATCTTCATTATTTGACCCATTTAAGTGAACTGGAGCTTATAAGACTTTGACTTTGACTTTTTACTAGAAAACCAACTTGTTTGACTTTTAACATAAGTGCTTATTTGATTTTCCAGCTTATTGAGTGTGCTTATTTGAAAGGTCTTTGGTTTTTAAGCTTAGTTTTGTCAAAAGAAACATTTTGCAACTTGAATCAGCTTCTGAGGTGGTCTAGATCATAAAAACGACTATTTTGTCGTTTTGTGAATAAGTTTGTGACTTGTTTCTGGCTTATTAAGTGGGCTTATTTGAAAATTCTTTTTGCAGAAGTCTTTGTTAGGTCAAAAGAAGGTTGTGTGTTAAATTTTAGCTTATGGCAACAGCTTATGGCTTAATGGGCCAAAAAGCCCATTAAGATTAAGCTGCTTATTATAAGTTAGCTTATTTCACATTTTCAGCTTTTGGGCCTGTGGAAAAAGTTGTTTAAAATCAAATTTTGAGTCAACCTGTGCTTTTTGGGCTTAATTTGAACACTTTTTCTTATTGGGCCTTAATTAAGCCCAATAAGGGACTGTTTTGGGTTTGGCCCATTTTCTAGGCCCAATAGGGGTATTTAGGTAATTTCACTTTCATTTTGAGTTATTTAGGTTAAATTAAGCTAGTTTGCAAGTTTTAGAATTTTTTATAATTTTTGGATTTTTAATATTATTTTAATATTATTTTATTATTAAAAATTAAAAGTCTAATTTTCTGGGTTTTTATATCTTTCCTAGGTTCTAAATACTTGATTAGGATTTTTGCAACTTTCCAATTATTTTCTAGGTCTTTTAATTATTTTCTATAATTAATTTAAGATTTAATTGATTTTAGGAGTTTTTAATTGTTTAAAAATAGATTTAATTGGTTTTAAAATTTTGAAAAATAGTATTTAGCTTAATTAGGATATTTTTGAGGTTTACAAACTTGAAAATCTTGTTTAGGGCTTTTTAATAATTAATTTTGATTTTTAGGGCTTTAATTAGCATTAAAAAGTCATTATCTAATTAATTAAAAGGTTTTTGCAAGTTTTGATTTTTTGAAAACTCTTAAAATATTATTAGGGATTTTTGGTGATTTTTAGAAATTTTTAGGTTAAGATTTTAATTTTGGTGGTTTTTACGACTTTACGTGTACGCCTTTTTAGACTTAGTTTAATCCGTCTTCATAACCGTCATTCTCTTCTAATCCCCTTTTCATTCTTCTTTTTCAAATATAATCACAAATTAATCCATATCATTACACACATAACACACTAGCCTCCTCGTGAACGAACTTGAACTTAATTGGTCATTAGTGCTTGGTTTTCCTAAACCGACACTTAATACTTGCCACTTTTGCTCTCTTTTCCTAAAGGGTTGCAAAACCACTACATCATTTTGGCGCCGCTACCGGGGAGGCGTGTTGTGTTTTGATTTGGCATTGTTGTTTTAATACTAACCATAATTAGTATTTGTATTAGTAGCACTCTACTAATACGTATTATCGTTTTTCGGTTTTTGTGTGAATATTATTACTATATTGTATACGTAGAACAATAAATACACAAGTACTCCAAATACGTGAGAAATCACAACCTTGACTTGGGAGGTCATTACCCAATCATTGTATTCGAATCTCAAACCAAAGAAAAAGGGAAAAATAGATAAATACTTTCGTGAAGCTTAATCTTGAAAATACAAACTATAAGGTGGGTATAAGGCGGATATTATAAAATATATCCTAAGGAAAAAGGCTCTTAAGTGCTTCGCGCCGCCTCGTTTCCCCGCTTGCTTGTGAGTATTTGATTGTGAGAGTGAATCGAGGGTTTTGCCACCCAAAGTATTACTAAGTATCATATATATTTTCTTGGTTTCCATTGATTAAACCCTCTTGAACGATTTGGTGTTCCACCATCGTTCTAAAGTCATCGAAGGCGTTCACCCCACGTGATCGTTTTCATTCCTTGAGGCTTCGTTAATCAAGAGATTTGATTAAGGAGGAGATTTGTAGATTTTTGTCTACTTAATACATTTCACCAAACTCCAAAAAGGTTAATACAATCAAAAACCACAAAAAAATTGAAAAAATACAAAACACCAAAAAGAATCTTCTTTGCTCATCCCCTCGTTGTACGTGACGTTTATGCTAACTCGAAATCAAGCAAGACGTGCACGTAAACGAAAGAACAAAACTCCCACTCCCAACAATTCTAGTGAGGAGTCTCCTATTGACGAACCCATTGTAAGAGAAGCACCAACCATGGCGAATCGAACTATGATGGAATTACTTCAAGCACCCACCGAGGGTTATGGAGAGGCTATTGTGATTCCCGCAATCCTTGCGGAGAATTTTGAGGTGAAAACGGGTTTGTTATCCATGATTCAAAACAACAAATTCCGTGGTGATGAGAAGGACAATCCTCACAACCATATCCGCCAATTCAATCGTCTTACCGCCACTTGCAAGTTTAAGGATGTCTCTAACGACTCGATTAAGATGATGCTTTTTCCGTATTCATTAGCAGGGCCTGTAACCCCCACAATTGCTATGCGCAGCGGAACTACAACAATGGGTGCTACACAGTATTCATTGCACACAAGATATATCAAACGACGCTAAAAAGACGTCAACTTAAAACTTGAATTTAAAATTGTTAGATGATACATGTCCACGGTTTTTCCAACCCCAATTTGGTACAACAGAGTTTAGCGTTTTCGGTCCCCATGAATCTCAACCCAGAAATTTCAGTTTTACAACAACATAACATTAAACTTAAAAATTGTTTAAGTTGAAAAAGGAGGAAAAACAAGCGGACTCCAAGCCATACACACAACGTCCATCCCATGCATGCTCCATTCTACACTTCAGCGGTTACCTGAAACACATGCCAAAAATTTGGTCAACGAAAACGTTGAGTGGAATTCATAGGTTTTACAATCCATTTGAACGTATATAAAATAAAAACCATTCGTGATCATTTATAGACTTGTCGATCAAACAATCTATAATCAGGATACTGACAATTGTGTTTAAGCTCATGACACTAATCCGTTAACTCAATCACCCGCGTAATAAATACCGGCGTGATTCAGATGAAACTAGTGCCCCTTCTAAAGGCATCAGTTGCAATTATACCTTATTTCTCATACAAAATAATCTACCGCAGAACTTACTAAACGTACAGCTTCTCGGCTAGCATTGGGTTGTTAACCCCGTAGTACTACAAATTGCATAAGCGGCTATTTCCCCCTACTCGAGGGCAGGACAATAGTTAATAGTTCATGATTTTAGGGACTTTTGCAACTTTGGTACTCAACACAATTTCTAAGGCAACTTTCGGGTCTAACAATCATTCATGATATACGTTCCTTTTAAAAACTAGCATGCATTTCCCTCGCGGGTAAAACAATTTGAAATAAACATAAGCGAGGCTATAAATTCACACCTTATATCTTAAGTAGTCGGTAGTTCGAGGGATGATCACTGACGATGTTACGGATGCCCGGGTAAATCAACACCTATCACAAATAACGCGTAATGAGTAATCTCATTTTATATACTTTACGGTACTGTATAAAATACATAAGTACTAGTCACTTAGGACAAATATAACTCACGCCAAAAA
This sequence comes from Glebionis coronaria, assembly GCA_025667525.1. NCBI lineage: Eukaryota > Viridiplantae > Streptophyta > Magnoliopsida > Asterales > Asteraceae > Glebionis > Glebionis coronaria. The sequence goes on from JANFOE010001310.1 coordinate 237,533, forward strand.
CAAAACAACAAGCATTACTCATTCTATACCATTCGTTCTCATTACTTACGCTATCCATTTTTACTCGTTCTCGCCGGTACTTACCGAAAGCACGGGCTGTTTTACCTTATTTAACCATACTTATAAAATTTGACAAAATTCTCAAAAATCCTATAAGACCTGTAGATAACATGTTTTTAATCCCAATAAAAGTTTTTACTTTTACGACTCGTTACGCAACGCTTTTCCAAAACTATATTTTACGGGCTGAAATTGTACTTCGACCAATTTTGACCTCTTTGACCTATATGAAAAGTACCTTTGACTTCTTTGACTCCTAAGTCAACTTATAGACTCATTTATACAGGTTTGGGACCAAATTTTGATCCTTGACCATTTACCAATTTATACTTGTGACTCTCGGGATTTGACTAAAACTTTACATAAATTCGGATTATGAAAGTCCTCGTCTCCCGGTACTCGATCTTTAAAACCTCATAACTTTTAGCTCGTTTTGAGTCACGGGCTCTACCTTATACCAAATTAAAGATAAAAAGACCCTCTACAACTACATTTTGTTTTCAAGACCTGTAGGAAAAATAAATTTTATGAAATGACCTCAAAGTTTCTGCCTAAATTTGGCTACTCCAAAAACATGCTTAGACTCGATTTCAAACCTTCTAACCACCACTAGGCATCATCCTAAGCCTTCCCAAACATATCCAAACACAAAATTTCAGTCCTACCCCTATTGATCAACCAATCTCATAATCAAAAATCAAAGAAATCAAACATGCAATCACCTAAACCTATGTAAAACATCACTAAACACATAACCAAACACAAGGAAAAGCTCAAAATCCATCAACCACCATGGCTCCCCAAACACCCCTTGTGCCGTGGGGTTTGGGTGACCCAATCACCACAACCAAATTGATTTTGGTGGGTTTTTATTGGTGATTATGCTTCCATAACACATGAATTTAACATGCATTACAACAATTAGCCTCAAAAACGAATTTGGATCATCTTGAAAATTTTTGGAAAATTTACTTGAATGCATGTGGGATTTAAGTACATAGAAATGTAGGGAATGTAAGGATTAGATGTGGTCTAACCTTAATTTTAATGAAAATCAAGTGAAAAATTTTTTTGATGGTGTTCTTGGTGGGTTTGGGGGTGTCCGTCGGCTATAGGAGCAAGAGAGGGAGAGAGTTGATTTGTTTTGGTGAAATGTAACTATGTGTTTGTGTTTGTGTCATTTTGGGGCTTTTTGGTGTATTGGGAGGGACCAAATGGTAAATAAAGGTTTCTTTTGGCCTTAAGTTAAAAACGTCCTCAAAACTTTACGGTTTCGACTCACTAGTCAATTTTGAAAATTTTACGGGAGTCGGAAATCTTCCCGAACACTCCAAAATATTTTTGGGATACTTTAAATGTACTCGGAAGGCTATAAAACTCACCCGACTCAACTTAACACGAACCGTAAATAAAATTCTCGAAAAATTAAATTATCGATAAATCGTCAATAATTATATAAAATTGGGCATCCCTCGGGATCGTAATCGTCATCGTCCTTCTTGAATCGTCAATCGTAAAAATTATAACCTCGAACATCGGCTTTAACCAAAATACTTATAAATATAGAAATTAAAATTTATTAAAAATTTCAAAAATTTGCGTAATTTAGGGTAACGTTAATGACCTCGGTTCTAGGGTGTCACATCCACCCCTCCTTAAAGAGAGCGACGTCCCGGCGCTCGCCTCTTCTTGTACTCACATTTCGTTCTACTGGAACAGATGAGGATACCTTTCCTTGAAAAAGTCCTCACGTTCCCAGGTGTATTCCGGTCCACGCTTAGAATTCCATCGGACTTTCACAATAGGAATCCTACTACGCTTCAATCGCTTGACCTCTCGGTCCATAATTTCCACAGGTTCTTCCACAAAGTGCATTTTGTCATCCAGTCGAATCTCGTCCAAAGGAATCACCAATTCCTGGTCCGCCAAACTCTTCTTCAGGTTCGATACGTGAAACGTGTCGTGAATAGCACTAAGTTCGGTTGGCAATTCTAACTTGTACGCTACTGGTCCAATTCGTTCGACGATCTTAAACGGTCCAATATACCTCGGACTCAACTTTCCTTTCTTCCCAAAACGAATTACACCCTTCCACGGCGATACCTTGAGCATAACCATATCTCCAACTTCAAACTCCAACGGTTTCCTTCGGTTATCGGCATAACTCTTCTGTCGGCTTCTCGCAGCAAGTAGTCGGTTCTTGATCTGCACGATCTTCTCTGTCGTTTCTAAAACCATTTCGGGTCCAGTCAATTGACTTTCTCCTACTTCACTCCAACACACAGGCGATCTACACTTCCTTCCATACAATGCTTCGAACGGTGCTGCCTTGATACTCGCATGATAACTATTATTGTACGAAAATTCCACTAGAGGCAAGTGGCGTTCCCAACTTCCTCCAAAATCGATCACGCATGCTCGGAGCATGTCCTCCATCGTTTGAATAGTTCGTTCACTCTGGCCGTCAGTTTCCGGGTGATAAGCCGTGCTTAAACTCAATTCAGTGCCCATCGCACGTTGAAGCGATTTCCAAAATTCCGACGTAAATCTACTATCGCGATCCGAAATGATCGATAACGGCACTCCATGTCTACAGACGATCTCTTTCACGTACACGCTGGCGAGTTTTTCCATGCTGTCCGTCTTCTTCATAGGTAAGAAATGAGCAGATTTCGTTAACCTATCCACAATTACCCATATCATATCACATCCACTAGGAGTTCTAGGTAAACCCGTCACGAAATCCATAGCGATTTTCTCCCATTTCCATTCTGGGATCTCCGGTTGTACCAACAATCCAGATGGTTTCTTATGTTCTGCTTGAACCTTCGCGCAAGTCAAACACTTACTAACGTAACGAGCAATATCCGCCTTCATATTCGGCCACCAGTAAACTTTCTTCAGGTCGTGATACATTTTATCCGATCCAGGATGTATCGAATACTTCGACTTATGCGACTCGTTCATAACCAATTCTCGAACTCCAGGCTTTCCTTCCTCAGATGAACACAGTGGTAACCAAATCCGATTCTCAAAATATCTCAGTCCGTCTGACCTAATCACGAAAAGAGGTTTCAACATTCGTCCCAAGTTCTCGGCTTCAACATTCCCTTTCATTAGTCCTCTCTCTTGAGCCTTCAGTATAGTTTCGGTTAAGTCAACGCTCTCACTCATCACTAAAGCTCTAACCCTCAAAGGTTTCTCCCGTTCCTTCCTACTCAGTGCATCCGCTACAACATTCGCCTTGCCAGGGTGGTAGCGAATTTCGCAGTCATAATCACTCAGTAGTTCAACCCATCGTCTTTGTCGCATATTCAACTCCTTTTGATCTAAAATGTGCTGCAAACTCTTGTGGTCAGTGAATACAACACACTTCGTCCCATACAGATAGTGTCTCCACAACTTCAACGCAAAAACTACAGCTCCTAGTTCCAAATCGTGTGTCGTGTAGTTCTCCTCATTCTTCCTTAGTTGCCTCGACGCGTAAGCTATCACCTTTTCACGTTGCATCAACACCGCTCCATAACCCTTACGAGACGCATCACAATACACTACGAAGTCTTCGGTTCCTTCAGGCAATGACAATATCGGTGCGGAACATAACTTATCCTTAAGCGTTTTGAAAGCAAGTTCTTCCTCAATTCCCCATTCATACATCCTATTCTTTTCGGTAAGCCTCGTCAATGGTTTTGCAATCAACGAAAATCCTTCAATAAACCTTCGATAATACCCAGCTAAACCAAGGAATTGTCGAACTTCAGTCGGCGTCGTCGGTGCCGACCATTCCCTGATCGCTTCGACCTTGGCAGGATCCACACGAACTCCCTTATTATCGATCACGTGACCTAAGAACTGCACTGATTCCAACCAAAACTCACACTTCGAGAATTTTGCATACAGCTTCTCCTTCCTTAACAACTCCAAAATCTTTCTTAGGTGCTTCTCGTGCTCCTCCTTACTTTTAGAGTAAATAAGTATATCATCGATGAAAACTATAACAAACTTATCTAGGTACGGCTTGCACACGCGATTCATAAGATCCATGAATACAGCAGGCGCGTTCGTCAACCGAAACGGCATCACTCGAAATTCAAAGTGTCCATACCGCGTACGAAAGGCAGTTACAGGAATATCTTCCTCTCTCACACGCAGTTGATGATACCCTGATCTTAAATCGATCTTTGAGTACACACTGGAACCTTGCAATTGATCAAATAAATCGTCAATCCTCGGCAATGGGTACCGATTCTTAACCGTCAGCTTATTGAGTTCCCTATAGTCAATGCACATCCGAAACGAACCATCTTTCTTCTTCACGAACAACACTGGCGCTCCCCAAGGTGATGAGCTCGGCCTAATAAATCCTTTGTCCATCAATTCCTTCAGTTGATCCGATAACTCCTTTAACTCAGATGGTGCTAAGCGGTAAGGTGCACGTGCAACCGGCGCAGCTCCTGGCACTAAATCAATTCGAAACTCGACCTCACGGGTAGGCGGTAAACCTGGCAACTCGTCTGGAAAAACTTCCGGATACTCGCAAATAACTGGTACCTCTTCAATCCTCGCCTCTAAATCACCATCACTCGAAACTTGTGCCAAAAACACATCGCATCCGCTCTCTACGTACTTCATCATTTTCAAACAGGAAATCACTTTCAAACGAGAAGTGCATTCGTCACCCTTCACCGTCAAAACCTTATTCCTCAACGGAATCTGAACCAATCTCTCGCCACAGACGATCATAGCACTGTGCGCCATTAGCCAATCCATTCCCACAATCACGTCAAACGATCCTAGCTCTATGGGCATCAAGTCGATTTTAAAAGCGTAATTTCCTAACTTCAAGGTACACCCTTTCAGTATAGAATTCGTACTAACAATTTTTCCATCGGCTAACTCAACGTTATAACTAGTCGCTAACAACACCGGTTCTCTATCAATATGACGACTAAATTTAACATCTACAAAACTCTTGTCGGAGCCAGAATCAAACAAAATACTAGCATAACAAGCGTCTAGCAAAAACGTACCGGTAACCACATTAGGACCCTGTGGTTTATCAGCCGTTCCCACTTGATACACAGCAGCCGCATTATTGCCTCCCCGCTTGTTTCCTGCCTTCGGGCAATTCACTTGCACATGACCCCTTTCTCCACAACCATAACATCCCCTCATCCTGATAGCATTAGCCCCAGTGGCTACTCCTCCCGTTCGACAACCAGAAGTCCTATGACCTGCTTTCCCACACTTGCCGCATGCAGGCGGGCAATTCCCAACATGATACAAATTGCACTTACCACAATGGAGGTTCACTTTCACTCCTCTAGGGTTCGTCACTGCCCTCATCCCTTCATTCCTTCTTTGGTTAAACTGCTGATTTCGGTTCGGCCCATGGTTGTTTCGATTTCCACCTCGGTTCTGGCCTTGGGATTGATTGCTTTGTGCCGCTTCCCATTTCCTCTTGTTGCCTTCAGCTATGGAGTTCTGCTTGTCCTGGAGCTTGACGTCCATCAAAGCGTGAGCCATCTGGACCGCTTCATCAAACGATCCAGGTTTCGACGAAGTTGTTTCACCTTTGATATTGCTGGATAAACCCTTATTGTACTGTTTCATCTTCTTGGCGTCATTGGCAAAAACATCTGGACACAACAGGCTTAATTCGTTAAACCTCCTGGTGTAGGCAGCTATATCGTTGTTCTTCAAGGTCAAATGCCTCAACTCATCCTCCAATTGCCCCAATTCCTCTTCTGGGCAAAACTTCTTAGTCAACAAAGCTTTTGTCGCATTCCACGTCCTTGCATTCGCTACAGCCAATCCAACCGTAGCTACCTGGGTATTCCACCAACTTAACGCATCATCAAGAAACGTAGCAGCTGCAAACTTCACTTTATCCGCTTCAGCACAACCGCTGATTTCGAACGTACTTTCAACCTTTTCCAACCATCGTCTAAGTTCTAAAGCTCCACCCGTTCCACGGAACTGCGTGGGACCGCATTTCATAAAGCTAGAATAGGTACACACTCTCGGGGCTTGCTGTCTCCCCGCGTTCCTTCCCTGGTCCTGATTTCTCCCAGCTCGGTCCGCTTCCAACGCATTTGCTATAGCTTCCTGAATCATGGTGTTAACACGATCGGCGGTCAACTTTGGAGGCATGGTGTTATCGAATATCTCTTTCTGCAAGACAAGAAAAATAGAAAAACAATGTAAGTATACATATCAAGTTTCCCAGACATAATATACATACAACGACACATCACTGCAGAGTTACTAATATTCATCAATTCACATCACAAAAGATCAAATTTAAGACATATCACAGATCATGAAAGGTAACATAGATTGTATTGATAATTAACCAAAATCGTGACAAGTATTGCCACTACAATCGTTCACCACAAAACTTCAAGTACTTGAGTTTCTCGTCATAATACCATCATACAAAGGTCTAAAACAGTTCTATTACAATGATCAAAGAAAATACAAAACAAGTAACTAGGCATGTGGTGATCCACACGGCCTCTTGGATGGCGGCTCGTCGTCGTCTTCCTCGGATTCCTCATCACTGTCGTCCTCATCCACATCATCCATTTTTCTCTTTCCTTTATCATCCGGCCCACATTCCGTTTCCTTTTTCGTCCTTGATGTGGATCCACACTCAATCGCTACCTGACTTCCCACCGTAATACAAGCACCTCTAGTAGGCGGCTGAATCATGAAGTCATTCGCCTCCATCTCCAAATCGTCCACGAATCTCCAATCCGGGGGCAATGATGCTCTAACCCGATGCTCCCAACTCTGCATCCTCGACAACCTCACTTGATCCTCCCTCACACGGTCAAGACTAGCACTTAAATTTGCAACCATTGATCTTAAACTGTTGATGTCACTTTTGTTCACATTCCCATCATACTCAATTCTTGCAGTCCTTTCCAACAGTCTTTAGTGTTCCCTTTCATTCCTATCAAACCTCTTAATTACCCGGGTCTCAACTACAAACCGCTCATACATCAACCTTTCCATCCTCCCCAAACGACCTGCGGGATCCCAGTAGTGTCTTGGTCTCGGAAAGTAGACCCTTGCAATATTCTCATGAATCGGTGGCGACTTGGATGATTTGCTGGACTCTCCACTGCTCCCATTACTTACTCGAACAAATCCTGGCACTGTTCTCAAATAATCCTTACAATTGTCCATCGGGCGGTTAAAGGGTTGCTGCTCATATCGACCGGTCGGTGGTACTTCATAACCCTTCGGCGAATTCGGGGATTGAAACAAATCTGGTTCGGTCTGGCCTACAGCATTCTCGGGAATGCCATCATCCATTAGCTCCTCGGGCTCTTCCTCAGAATCCTCACTCTCGTCACTACTAATGCTAAAATTATCCACCTCACTTTCGTCATTGTCGTTTTCCGGCCCTATTTCGTCTTCTGGAGCGATCCATCCATTATCATTGTCCGGCGGGTTCGGAGGAAACGGTCCCCCTTCGTGACCTACGACGTAATCGTTCCCGTTATCATTAGGCGGTACCTCGGCCATTCCTGCAATAACAGCGAATTTCGGAGGGTACATAAGTAATTATACAATAGTTATAAATACATGCATGCAAATGCAATGCAAAGGTGGTACATATGCCCGAAATGTAATAATATGATGCTCATGCATGATTAATACAAAAATTACGATGTCGGATATTCCACGTAAAATTCAACGTCTACATATAGTAATTCCATACTTACGTAATAATTACCCACATATATACTTCACTCAAAAGTATACGTCAAATCCCATAAATACCAAAAATAAATCTTACCGGAGCCATGCAGGATAGTTGTGTGTGCTTGGACCATTTCTTACGACACCAAAAGTTATAGTTTAGGATTTTCAAAAACGACCTAGTTCTCTATAACTCGTGGCTCTGATACCAATCTGTAACACCCCCACAATTGCTATGCGCAGCGGAACTACAACAATGGGTGCTACACAGTATTCATTGCACACAAGATATATCAAACGACGCTAAAAAGACGTCAACTTAAAACATGAATTTAAAATTGTTAGATGATACATGTCCACGGTTTTTCCAACCCCAATTTGGTACAACAGAGTTTAGCGTTTTCGGTTCCCATGAATCTCAACCCAGAAATTTCAGTTTTACAACAACATAACATTAAACTTAAAAATTGTTTAAGTTGAAAAAGGAGGAAAAACAAGCGGACTCCAAGCCATACACACAACGTCCATCCCATGCATGCTCCATTCTACACTTCAGCGGTTACCTGAAACACATGCCAAAAATTTGGTCAACGAAAACGTTGAGTGGAATTCATAGGTTTTACAATCCATTTGAACGTATATAAAATAAAAACCATTCGTGATCATTTATAGACTTGTCGATCAAACAATCTATAATCAGGATACTGACAATTGTGTTTAAGCTCATGACACTAATCCGTTAACTCAATCACCCGCGTAATAAATACCGGCGTGATTCAGATGAAACCAGTGCCCCTTCTAAAGGCATCAGTTGCAATTATACCTTATTTCTCATACAAAATAATCTACCGCAGAACTTACTAAACGTACAGCTTCTCGGCTAGCATTGGGTCGTTAACCCCGTAGTACTACAAATTGCATAAGCGGCTATTTCCCCCTACTCGAGGGCAGGACAATAGTTAATAGTTCATGATTTTAGGGACTTTTGCAACTTTGGTACTCAACACAATTTCTAAGGCAACTTTCGGGTCTAACAATCATTCATGATATACGTTCCTTTTAAAAACTAGCATGCATTTCCCTCGCGGGTAAAACAATTTGAAATAAACATAAGCGAGGCTATAAATTCACACCTTATATCTTAAGTAGTCGGTAGTTCGAGGGATGATCACTGACGATGTTACGGATGCCCGGGTAAATCAACACCTATCACAAATAACGCGTAATGAGTAATCTCATTTTATATACTTTACGGTACTGTATAAAATACATAAGTAATAGTCACTTAGGACAAATATAACTCACGCCAAAAACAAAACAACAAGCATTACTCATTCTATACCATTCGTTCTCATTACTTACGCTATCCATTTTTACTCGTTCTCGCCGGTACTTACCGAAAGCACGGGCTGTTTTACCTTATTTAACCATACTTATAAAATTTGACAATATTCTCAAAAATCCTATAAGACCCGTAGATAACATATTTTTAAGCCCAATAAAAGTTTTTACTTTTACGACTCGTTACGCAACGCTTTTCCAAAACTACATTTTACGGGCTGAAATTGTACTTCGACCAATTTTGACCTCTTTGACCTATATGAAAAGTACCTTTGACTTCTTTGACTCCTAAGTCAACTTATAGACTCATTTATACAGGTTTGGGACCAAATTTTGATCCTTGACCATTTACCAATTTATACTTGTGACTCTCGGGATTTGACTAAAACTTTACATAAATTCGGATTATGAAAGTCCTCGTCTCCCGGTACTCGATCTTTAAAACCTCATAACTTTTAGCTCGTTTTGAGTCACGGGCTCTACCTTATACCAAATTAAAGATAAAAAGACCCTCTACAACTACATTTTGTTTTCAAGACCTGTAGGAAAAATAAATTTTATGAAATGACCTCAAAGTTTCTGCCTAAATTTGGCTACTCCAAAAACATGCTTAGACTCGATTTCAAACCTTCTAACCACCACTAGGCATCATCCTAAGCCTTCCCAAACATATCCAAACATAAAATTTCAGTCCTACCCCTATTGATCAACCAATCTCATAATCAAAAATCAAAGAAATCAAACATGCAATCACCTAAACCTATGTAAAACATCACTAAACACATAACCAAACACAAGGAAAAGCTCAAAATCCATCAACCACCAAGGCTCCCCAAACACCCCTTGTGCCGTGGGGTTTGGGTGACCCAATCACCACAACCAAATTGATTTTGGTGGGTTTTTATTGGTGATTATGCTTCCATAACACATGAATTTAACATGCATTACAACAATTAGCCTCAAAAACGAATTTGGATCATCTTGAAAATTTTTGGAAAATTTACTTGAATGCATGTGGGATTTAAGTACATAGAAATGTAGGGAATGTAAGGATTAGATGTGGTCTAACCTTAATTTTAATGAAAATCAAGTGAAAAAAATTTTTGATGGTGTTCTTGGTGGGTTTGGGGGTGTCCGTCGGCTATAGGAGCAAGAGAGGGAGAGAGTTGATTTGTTTTGGTGAAATGTAACTATGTGTTTGTGTTTGTGTCATTTTGGGGCTTTTTGGTGTATTGGGAGGGACCAAATGGTAAATAAAGGTTTCTTTTGGCCTTAAGTTAAAAACGTCCTCAAAACTTTACGGTTTCGACTCACTAGTCAATTTTGAAAATTTTACGGGAGTCGGAAATCTTCCCGAACACTCCAAAATATTTTTGGGATACTTTAAATGTACTCGGAAGGCTATAAAACTCACCCGACTGAACTTAACACGAACCGTAAATAAAATTCTCGAAAAATTAAATTATCGATAAATCGTCAATAATTATATAAAATTGGGCATCCCTCGGGATCGTAATCGTCATCGTCCTTCTTGAATCGTCAATCGTAAAAATTATAACCTCGAACATCGGCTTTAACCAAAATACTTATAAATATAGAAATTAAAATTTATTAAAAATTTCAAAAATTTGCGTAATTTAGGGTAACGTTAATGACCTCGGTTCTAGGGTGTCACAGGGCCCGCAAAAAATTGGTTAGAGAAAGAGCCACCCAATTCTATATTGACGTGGAAGGATCTCGTGTCTAAGTTTGTGAACCAATTTTTTCTGCCCTCTAAGACTACGCACTTGAAAAACGAGATTTCAAAGTTTTCACAAGAATTTAATGAAAGTTTTTCAACGGCTTGGAATAGGTTTAAGGAAATGTTACATGAATGTCCTCATCACGGGTTTTCCGATTTGCATCAAATTGACACGTTTTACAATGGACTTAATGATCATGAAAGGGATTATTTGAATGCCGCCGCGGGTGGTAATTTTTTGTGTAAAACGGTTGAGGAAGCTTTGGTGATAATTGAAAATAGATCTAAGGTGTATAGTCCTCGTAGCACGTCTAGTGTTCGTAAGGCTTCGTCTTCGGCTTCACCTTCTTTGTCTAATACCATCGATGCTTGCCAAATTGAGGCGAACTTGGAAAACAAGATTTTTTATAAGTTGAAAGGACTTTTGATTGAGTTTAAAGTTGGTGAACCAAGTGCTCCCTCTACGGCTAAAGCGGTTGAGGTTTCTTGCATGTATTGTGGTGGAGGTCATGATTTCTCCGAGTGCATTACCAACGGTGGTAACACTTCGAGTGCCTTCGCGGCCACGGGAAATTACAACCAAAACGGTCAAGTTTACCGCTCTAATCAAATGACTCCACCGGGTTTTGGAGCAAATCAAAATGCTAACAACTATCGCAACAATCAAGTTGGTTTTAAGAACAATTACAACAAGGGAAACTATGGGAATCAAGGGGCTAATAATCAAGTTTCAAACAAAAATGATTTTCAAAATAACAACAAAATTTTGCAAACATTGAAAGATCTTCCAAGTGAGTTTGTTGAATATTCTAGTGGGAATGATGCTAGGTTTGACAACATTCAAAGAGAAATCATTAGCCTAAGATCCGAGTTTAAAAACGACTTGAAGAAAGAGTTGAAAAATGAGTTAGCCAATGAACTTAAAATCCACACCAACAAGATGGAAGGAAATGTCACTAGGTTGCAACAAAACCAACAAAAAATGGAACAAGGGCAACATGAGATTAAACAAGAGATGCATAAGGCCGAGAAAAGGCAAACCGAAGCCGTATTGAGGCAATCTAATTTTGAAGATAAAATCTCGTCTATGTTTGAGGCAATAATGTGTAAACCGTCGTCAAGTGGTCTTCCTAGTAACACCATATCCAACCCTAAGGGTGAGATGAAAGTGATTACCACACGTAGTGGTAAGACACTTATGGAGCTGATTCCTCAACCAATTGCTCCTACGGAGGAAGCAATTGATGAAGAACCCGAGGTGGTGGTCCAAAAGGAGCATGTCCCAATCCCACGAAGTACCGCTCATACCACACCTACGGTTGACCCATTACCATCATTGGAACCCGAGATTCCAAAGGCTATGCCTACTATGCCTCAACCCACACCACCTTTTCCCTATCCATCGAGACTTAGGAAGGAGAAACGTCAAGAGCACGACAATTACCAATTTGAGCTTTTTATGAAAATGTTTCGTGATTTGCACCTTAATGTGAGTTTCGCCGATGCTTTGGTCATGATGCCTCGATTTGCCGCTAACTTTAAGAGTATGTTGAACAACAAGGAGAAATTGCACCAATTGTCTAGTTGTTCGTCGGTTTATCTTAATCGCATACCTCAAAAAGTCGGTGATCCCGGTAAATTTTTGATCCCTTGTGCAATCCAAGACATGGAAGAATGCTTCGCCTTGGCCGATCTTGGTGCTAGCATTAACTTGATGCCACTTGCAATCTTCAAGTCGCTCAATCTTCCTAATCTTACTCCTTCACTAATGTCTATCGAGTTGGCCGACCATTCCACAATTCCCGCATGTGGTTTGGCGGAAGACGTTTTTGTGAAAGTGGGGAAGTTCTACTATCCCGTAGACTTCATTGTTGTTGATATCCCCACGGATCCTCAAGTTCCTCTCATTTTAGGTCGTTCGTTTTTAGATACGTCTATGGCTTTGATCGATGTGCATGCTAGAAAGATCACCTTACGTTTCAACGACGAGGAACTTGTTATAAACACAACTCAAAACTCTCAAATTTCTCATGTTTATTCCGTTGAAACCATAAACCTCGTTGATATGATTGACGTGGTTTGCGAGGAATTTTCACAAGAAGTTCTAGGTTTTGGTGATGAAGAAACTAGTGGCAATCCCACTATGTTGGATCCAATTCTTGATAATTCGACACCAACCTTCACTCCTTTTGAAGGTGGTGGTTTTACGTTGGAAGAATGCAATGTTCCACGTACTTGTGACGAAGACCTCGACAACGATGAGGACTTCTCGATTATCAAGGATTTTCTCAACGATTTCCCATTTCCTCCACCCGAGGAGGTTATGAGTATCGAGCCCAAATCTTCACTTGAGGAACCACCTATCCTCGAGTTGAAAGATTTACCTCCTCACCTCGAATATGTCTATTTGGAGGAGGACGACAAGTTGCCGGTTATTATTGCGAAGGATCTTTCGAATGATGAAAAAACCGCACTTGTCGATGTTCTAAAGGCTCACAAAGGGGCGATTGCGTGGAAGTTATCCGACATTAAGGGGATCAATCCCAAATTTTGTACCCACAAAATCTTAATCGAGGAGGATTTCAAGCCAACAATCCAAAGTCAAAGGAGGGTGAACCCCAAAATTTACGACGTCATCAAAAAGGAGGTCCTTAAACTCCTTGACGCGGGAATGATTTACCCTATTTCCGATAGCCCTTGGGTGAGTCCTATCCATTGTGTCCCTAAAAAGGGAGGGATGACCGTTGTGCCAAACGATGCAAACGAGTTGATTCCCACTAGACTCGTGACCGGATGGAGAGTGTGCATTGACTATCGAAAGTTGAATGAAGCCACTCGAAAAGACCATTTTCCCTTACCCTTCATGGACCAAATGTTGGAGCGTCTTGCGGGAAACGATTTCTATTTCTTTTTAGATGGTTTTTCCGGTTACTTCCACATTCCCATCGATCCTCGTGATCAAGAAAAAACTACGTTTACGTGTCCATATGGAACGTTTGCCTATCGTAGAATGCCATTCGGACTTTGTAATGCACCGGGAACTTTTCAACGATGCATGATGGCTATTTTTCATGATATGATCGAGAAGACGATGGAAGTCTTCATGGATGACTTTTCTGTGTTTGGTGATTCCTTTACTTCGTGTTTGTCGAACCTAGAGAGAATGTTAAAACGTTGTGAGGAAACCAACCTTGTGCTCAATTGGGAAAAATGTCATTTTATGGTTAAGAGTGGAATCGTCTTAGGGCACAAGGTCTCGAAAGCGGGGATTGAGGTAGATCAAGCTAAGGTAGACGTCATCGCCAAATTACCTCATCCCAAAACCGTTAAGGGAGTTAGGAGTTTCCTAGGCCACGCGGGCTTTTATCGACGATTCATCAAGGATTTCTCGAAGATTTCTCGACCCATTACACATCTTCTTGAAAAAGAAGCACGTTTTGTCTTTGACGAAGATTGTGTACGAGCCTTTGAGATCCTTAAGAGGAAACTTACCTAAGCTCCCATTCTTGTTGCTCCAAATTGGAACCTCCCCTTTGAGCTAATGTGTGATGCTAGTGATTACGCTATAGGGGCCGTTTTGGGGCAACGTCATTATAAGCACTTCTTGCTTATTCACTATGCTAGCAAGACGATGACCGAGGCTCAACTTAAATACACTACAACGGAAAAGGAGTTACTTGCCTTGGTGAATGCATTTGAGAAATTCCGACCTTATCTCGTCTTGACAAAATGCATAGTGTATACGGACCATTCGGCTATTAAGTATCTCATGGCAAAGCAAGATGCTAAGCCGAGATTACTTCGTTGGATTCTCCTCCTTCAAGAATTTGATCACACCATCGTTGAAAAAAAAGGAGCCGAGAATCTAGCGGCCGATCATCTCTCTCGTTTGGAAGATCCTCACCAAAGTGTTTACGAGCCCAAGGAAATCACCGAAACATTTCCGCTCGAGACACTTGGTGTAGTGAATTCTAAGCTTGATTCTTCTACCCCATGGTTTGCGGACTTTGCAAATTACCATGCGGGTAACTTCATCGTTAAGGGTATGACGACTCAAGAAAAACGAAAATTCTTTCGTGACGTCAAGTTCTACTTTTGGAACGACCCTTACTTGTTTCGAACTTGTGCGGATCAAATCATCCGACGTTGTGTTTTTGGCACCGAAGCTTCTAACATCCTTAGAGCTTGCCATGAGGGACCCACGGGTGGTCACCATGGTGCTAATCTCACGGCTAAGAAGGTGTTTGATGCCGGCTTCTTTTGGCCTACTATTTACCGAGATGCACAAATTCTTGTGAAGTCTTGTGATGCATGCCAACGACAAGGAAAAGCCTCACAAAAAGATGAAATGCCACAAAATATCATTCAAGTATGTGAGATCTTTGACGTTTGGGGTATAGACTTTATGGGGCCGTTCCCATCATCTCGTGGTAATAAGTACATTCTCGTTGCGGTTGACTACCTATCTAAGTGGGTGGAGGCGAAGGCCTTGCCCACTAATGATGCTCGTGTGGTAGTTAAGTTCTTGAAAAGCTTGTTTGCTCGGTTTGGAACCCCTCGTGCGATCATAAGCGATCGTGGAACCCATTTTTGTAATGACCAATTCGAAAGAGTCTTAAGGAAATATGGGGTTACACATCGTCTTTCTACGGCTTATCACCCACAAACGAGTGGGCAAGTCGAGGTTTCAAACCGAGCTTTGAATAGGATCTTGGAGAGATCCGTAGGATAAAACCGACAATCTTGGTCGGATAAGTTGGACGATGCTTTATGGGCCTTTAGGACCGCTCATAAGACGCCCATTGGGTGCACTCCCTATAAGCTTGTGTATGGAAAGAATTGTCATTTGCCTATCGAGTTAGAACACAAGGCTTATTGGGCCCTAAAGCATTATAATGATGATATGGAGACCGCGGGAAAACACCGGAAAATGCAATTAAATGAATTGGATGAATTGAGAGACATTGCTTATGAAAATTCATTGATTTATAAAGAGAAAATTAAAAAGTTGCATGATTCTAAAATTAAAAACCGGGTTTTTAACATTGGGGATCAAGTTTTGCTTTTTAATTCAAGACTCAAAATTTTTTCCGGTAAGTTGAAATCCCGTTGGTCCGGTCCATTCACCGTGACTCAAGTGTTTCCGTATGGGAGCATCGAGCTAGCTCAAGATGATGGTCCTAACTTCAAGGTGAATGGACATAGGTTGAAGCACTACTTTGGCGGGGAAGTTCCATCCTTGAACTACCTCGACCAAGTCACCTTCCCCAATGATAATTAGTATTGAGGGGATCGAGTCGAGCTCATGACTCGGTAATCAAAAACGAGGTGCCTCGTGGGGGAGTCCCATGCTTATCCTATGTACATATTATCGCTTTCTAATGTAGCTTACGTGTGGGGATTTGTGCCCTTCCAACCTTTGTTCTGTGGTTGTTTGTGATATGTGGTTTTTAGATCATGATCTTCACGATTGGAGCCTCTCGTGTTCGTTTATGGGAGCACTCGATCGTTTGCTTTGGAGACATTTCTCAATATCCATGATATATCCTTTGATGTTCTAACCTTAGGTTTTTAGCACACTTCATAAACGGCTATTACTTATTGGTTACACCCTTTCCATGCTAGATTAGGCATTCGACTACGTCTCTAGTATGGGGGTGTTTGCACCCTTAGACTCGAAACATTGAGGACAATGTTTAACTTTAGTATGGGGGGTGAATAGATACTTGCCTTGCCAAACCTTCACGCTTTCCAAAGTTTATCGTTTTGTTTATCATTTTTGTTGCAAAATAAGGCTAAAAATGGCCAAATTTTAAAATTTTTCTAGTTTTTATAAGTGTTTGAAGACACGAATGTAGGTTTTCCGATGGCGAGAATAAGAGTAATTTTTGACTCGACCGTGCGTGTTGAGCACTTAGCTTTGATTCCTTAACTACACATTAGGCTAAGTCTCTTAAATGAGGACGAGAAATGATAGAGTTAATTATAAGTGACTATGCTAAACGTAGAATACTCATATTCTTTCAAAAACTCATGTGTTCTCGTTGTTTGCTTATTCTCCCTTCGCATGTAAATATTTTTTGCTTAATAAATATTGACTTAGCGGTTTAGTTGGGATTGTTGGGTTTCTAGTCTTTTCTAGTAGCTTCCGTGTAATTAAATTGGGAAGACATTAAGGTATCGCCAGCGTCACGGTTTTGAAGTATTGGCACCCCAATAATCGAAAGCTTCACCCAATAATAAGATTTCAAGTGCTCACCTAAATCTAGCAAACAATTTGAAGCCCCAAAAGGCCGAAAAATCTATGCAAAAATTGAAAGTGAATCAAGCCTTAATCTTCGAAGCTTTAAAGATCCAAAATTCGCCTTAGCGTGAGGATATACGTCTTTGGCTAATAAAACCACCGATGAGGCGGATAATAAAAGGCAAGGCAAGACCGAAGTCATAATAAAAGCTTCATGGCGAAGTTGAATAAAAGATGGAGGTAAACCAAAGATAATAAGGCCCTTCCGGTAGGGGGCGTATAAAAGTCTTGGTAATAAGTCTCATGTTCAAAACCGTTATAAAACCGTGTTTATCGATTCTTCTTGTCAACTTAATTTTTTAACATCGTCGTCTATTAGGAGGGGTTATTGATTTGATGGTCTTAGTTACACCGTTAGGACTCTATTTTTAGACCTAAATCTCTATTATCGCATAAGTCAAACAATGTATCCTCGTGAAACATTTAAGACATAATAAAATATAAGAGATACAACTTAGGAATAATGGGAGAATAAGTACGTGATTAGGGCATATGAGTAGTGTTAGCATTACTAACTTATAATGACAATGATCTCGTTGCACGCTTAGCATGGAATTGGGGTGAAAATCGAGGACGATGAAATTATTTCTAACGAAGCATTCACGTGTTCTTATTCTATGAACCTAAACGTCCCATTTTGCGATGAAAATCATACATTATGTCTATAACACATGTAGTAGTAGTAGTAGTAATAGTAGTAGTATAGCTAGTTTATCGTTCAATAAAGTGAATAAAATGAATTTTGGAGATGCTTTGATATTTTATTCTAGCATTGCGTGAGGGCACGACAATGGTTTAGTATGGGGGAGTGATGAGACTGCTTTTATACATAGTCTCATCTTCCAAATAGGGCTTAAAATGCATTAAATATCATCAAAATACCCAAATATATGCTTGTGTTTGTTGCTTGTGTATTTTAGGTATGGATATTGAGATAATGACAAAAGATCACAAGAATCATGCAAAAACGAACACGGGAAACGAAGCCGCACAATGAACCAAGCCCTAGTAAAGACTTTCAAAAGATCAACCCTTGAAGATTTGAAGAATTATGAAGAAGGGTCCTCCAATTATGAAGAATTGACACTTTATACCCTCGTATCCTCATAATTACAAGTTTGGTCCCTAAAGTTTGTCAAAATTACAAAAAGGACCCTTAACTTTGAAGATTTGGCAAGTTTAGCCCCTCAACAAAGCTAAATTGTCAACCAATATCATCCACAAAGTCAAATACATCATGAAGTCCTTCAAAGTACAAGAAATGACAAGTTTGGTCCTTTGAAAATCTCAAAATTACAAAAAGGACCCTCAACTTTCAACATTTGGCAAAAATGGTCCCTCAATCATCAAGACTTGGCAATTTCAGTCCTCCAAAATGTCAATATTGCAAGTCTAGACCATTATCATTGAAGAAAATACCAAACCAGCCCTTGAAGAATTCAATTATGGCAAGAAATACCCCTGATTACACTTTGTGAAAGTTTTTGGGCCAAAAATGCAACAAGTCAAAAGTTGATAAGACTAATATGGGTGTTGATAGAGTTTTATACTGAAAAGACAAGAAGAAGAGAAACAAGGGACTAATGTTGGCCAGACATGATACTTACCTAGACCACTCCTGGGTTGCCACGTGCCCCACTTACTTCCCTCCACCAATGGAACTCCACCTTTTGTCCACCTCAGCTATCCACTTAAACCGGTTATAGCTAATCTTGGATTAGTTTAATGTTTTTGGCGCTTAACATCTTTTTAAAACCCAAACCAGATTAAAACGTGTTACTATTACTCAAGAACACAAATTGGGGATTATTGACTAAGCAAGAATTAAGCAGCCATCACCTCCAGATTTGAGATTAAGTGGATATTTAACACAACCCAACCTTAAAAATGGACACCTCATCACCCCATTTGTCTCCTTGTGTCTCCCCTGCTCCACACCCATGCATACTGCCAAAAAGATGGCCACAATCCAACGTCCCACATTCAAGCTTACATTTTAAGCTTTGTTTGAGCCCTTTGATCACATTCTCATGACAGCTATCACCACAAGACGCCAATTCAAGTCACATGAAGCCAAGATTTTCAAGAAGCTACAAGGGAAATTTTAGAACTTCAACCATTAGGGTTTTTAGTTTTTAGCTGTAACTTAGCTCATTGTAAGGCTATATAAAGCCACTTAGGCCTTCACATTTCAGTTTGCTTTTGATTTTTCCTTGGTTCAAGTTTCTGTAAATCCTGTTTCTAAGTTAATGAAATTGAGTTTGAAATCTTGAAGAAAAGTCATTGGCCAATCTTGTTTACTGCTTTCATTTGTTATATGCTTTGTAGTTCTTAAAGTTTAAAACCTGTTTTCAAAAGAGGAGTGTGTAAAAGTTTGCATATTTCCTCATTTTCTTGATATTTTGCTAAGTCTTGTTCCAATCTTGGAATTCTTGGGCTATAGGGCTGATCATAGCATCCTAACTGAGTTGGTTAAGGTGTGGTGATGCTTATAACTTGGGGATAATCAAGTGTGGGGTAACAAGTTTGCATTAATCAAGTTTTTTCCAAGTTTCTGATTTTTATGATATTGTGCTTAACCCTTGTTCAATCTTAGCAGGCTTTTTGTGGAAGCTTGTGCTTGTTCTTGCTAGCACATAAGCTCAAAATTCGTGGGTGTGGATGTACATCCATGAGGTTTGCATACTTAATCTCCAAATCTGTTTAAATTGTGATTTTTGGTGATATTTGTATGAAACTGTTGTTCTTGTGGATTTTGTGGCTTGTTCTTGCTTGAATCTGTTTATTAGACTTGTTTTAGTGTTAATTGATGCTTGGTTGGCCTGAAATCTCATTGTGCTTTTGAAAATTTTGATTTGAAAAAGTTAAAGGGGTGTTTGGGTCTACTGGTTTATGCTTGTAATTTGTTTTTGTGTTAAGGGAAGTTGTTGTTTATGCTTTGTATCTGCTATACCTTTGTTTGAGAGTGTTTTGCTGCAAGTTTTTGGGTTTGAACACTTGAATCAATCAATCTGCTATACAGACCTTGTTTCTGCTTGTTTTGACCTACGATTTTGGGAACACTTAGTGTGTATGCATGCTTAGGGATAAAAGTGGTTTAAACAAAGTTAACATAACCTGTTTGAAAGATTTGAGGTGTTGAAATTGGCTTGTGTGTCAAATACATCAGCAAAAGTAGAAAACTGCATGTGTTAGTGCTCATTAGTAACTTTCATTGCTTGAATCTTGCTTAACTCTTTGAACCAGTGCATGAAACCTGTTTAGACTTGCTTATTGGAGTTTATTATAACTTGTGTGTGCATTTGGTTGAATTTGGCTGGCTGATTTGTGCTAAAATTGCTCTTGAATGCTAAACTGCTTATTGTTCATGTCTGTGCAATGTCTGGTGATTGATTGATTAAACTGTATCAATTGGGTGTTTGTGATTGTGTTATTTTGATTGTGATTGACTCCTTTTGATCCAAAGATCATTTAGGTGCCTTTGTGAAATCTGAATCCAAGAAAAAGTCACTAAAGACAAAAAGTCAAAATAGTCAAGCAGTGGAAAAAGATTCCACTGCTCAACATCTAAAACTAGCCCCTGCTAGTGCAATTTTGTCATCAGCTTATCAATAAGCTATTCTAGCTTATTCTGACTTGCAACAACTTATTTTTTGTAATAGATCTTCATTATTTGACCCATTTAAGTGAACTGGAGCTTATAAGACTTTGACTTTGACTTTTTACTAGAAAACCAACTTGTTTGACTTTTAACATAAGTGCTTATTTGATTTTCCAGCTTATTGAGTGTGCTTATTTGAAAGGTCTTCGATTTTTAAGCTTAGTTTTTTCAAAAGAAACATTTTTCAACTTGAATCAGCTTCTGAGGTGGTCTAGATCATAAAAACGACTATTTTGTCATTTTGTGAATAAGTTTGTGACTTGTTTCTGGCTTATTAAGTGGGCTTATTTGAAAATTCTTTTTGAAGAAGTCTTTGTTAGGTCAAAAGAAGGTTGTGTGTTAAATTTTAGCTTATGGCAACAGCTTATGGCTTAATTGGCCAAAAAGCCCATTAAGAATAAGCTGCTTATTATAAGTTAGCTTATTTCACATTTTCAGCTTTTGGGCCTTTGGAAAAAGTTGTTTAAAATCAAATTTTGAGTCAACCTGTGCTTTTTGGGCTTAATTTGAACACTTTTTCTTATTGGGCCTTAATTAAGCCCAATAAGGGACTGTTTTGGGTTTGGCCCATTTTCTAGGCCCAATAGGGGTATTTAGGTAATTTCACTTTCATTTCTGAGTTATTTAGGTTAAATTAAGCTAGTTTGCAAGTTTTTAGAATTTTTTATAATTTTTGGATTTTTAATATTATTTTAATATTATTTTATTATTAAAAATTAAAAGTCTGGTTTTCTGGGTTTTTATATCTTTCCTAGGTTCTAAATACTTGATTAGGATCTTTGCAACTTTCCAATTATTTTCTAGGTCTTTTAATTATTGTCTATAATTAATTTAAGATTTAATTGATTTTAGGAGTTTTTAATTGTTTAAAAATAGATTTAATTGGTTTTAAAATTTTGAAAAATAGTTTTTAGCTTAATTAGGATATGTTTGAGGTTTACAAACTTGAAAATCTTGTTTAGGGCTTTTTAATAATTAATTTTGATTTTTAGGGCTTTAATTAGCATTAAAAAGTCATTATCTAATTAATTAAAAGGTTTTTGAAAGTTTTGATTTTTTGAAAACTCTTAGAATATTATTAGGGATTTTTGGTGATGTTTAGAAATTTTTAGGTTAAGATTTTAATTTTGGTGGTTTTTACGACTTTACGTGTACGCCTTTTTAGACTTAGTTTAATCCGTCTTCATAACCGTCATTCTCTTCTAATCCCCTTTTTATTATTCTTTTTCAAATATAATCACAAATTAATCCATATCATTACACACATAACACACTAGCCTCCTCGTGAACGAACTTGAACTTAATTGGTCATTAGTGCTTGGTTTTCCTAAACCGACACTTAATACTTGCCACTTTTGCTCTCTTTTCCTAAAGGGTTGCAAAACCACTACATCAGCGCGCAAGTGCGCATTCAATTAAAACTAAGGAATGAGGTAGGAGACCTCGATCGACTTTGAGAGGAAAGGGATTATCCCTCTCGAGGTGAAATATTAAAAAGCTACAAAAATATATAATTAATACTAATTTAGTTGGCAAACCAATAATCAGTCGTCCCTCTCAATATACGCACAAGCAAGCGGGAAAACAAGGTGGCACAAAGCACTTAAAAACCTTTTTCCTTAGACGGACTTTTATAGCGCGTCGCCTTATACCCACCTTATAGTTTGTATAAATCGAGTTCAAACTTCTTACTAGTATTTATCTATTTTTCCCTTTTTTCTCGTTTGGGGTTCTAATACAATAGTTAGGTGATTAATTGTTCTACGTAATATAATATAGTAAAAGAAAAATATTTTTGTATTTTTTAGAAAAATATATATTCACAATAAAAGCGAAAGAAATCGAAATAGGAAAAATAACAATAATACGTAATATTTTTGGTGTAATACTTTAGGAAAAGTATTACTTTTGGATTTTTTTAATTTTTTTTGGTGCAAATCTTAGGAAAGAGTTTGCTTTTGATGATTTTTTATTTTTTTTTTGTATTTTTTAGTTTTGGATTTTTTTTGTGTTTTTGAATTTTTTTTTTGCAAGAAAAGTAACGTTTAAAATGAACGGATCCCAAAATCCAAACGTCTCACAAAAATCGTCAATCGTAACGAGCGAAGCGGCATCAGCGCCAATTTAATGTAGGTGATTTTTGTGCATTAAGTTCATTTCCTCGACTCACTCGAATTGATATCGGACTTTAACGTAGAGATTAATTGTTTTCGGTGAAACAAACTTTTTTTGGTATTTTAAAAATTAAAAACTATTTAATTAAAACCTAACTAATGTAAAAGGAAATATTTAAACAAAACTATTTAAAAATAAAAAACTATTTAAACTTATAACTAATTGAAAACTAATTTAAATTTAAATAAAACTTAAAATTAAATTTTAATCTAATTAATATTTATTTTAAATAAAAATAAATAAGAAAAAAAAACTAATTTATGAAAGCAATTTAAAATTTCTAAAAGTAATTAAAATATTTTTTATCTTTTTATTTTTTTATTTTTATTTATTTTTTAATCTTTATAGAACAAAACTTTTAATTAAAAACTTTTAATTAAAATTAAATAAACAAAACTTGTATTTAAACTATTTTAAATAAACTGACAGCGAATTTAATAAACCTATATTAATTACTAGACGCGTAATAAAACACAAATAAGGGTTTAGACCGAATGGTTAAAGCGTTGGGTTGTTAAGCTAAGGGTCAAGGGTTCGAGTCCCTGGAGGGACTAAATTCGTTTATTATTTTATTTTTTTTACTTTTGGAATTAAATTTTACTTTGGCAGATAAAACATTCAGACCAAAAGGAACTGAAAGCTTAATGCAGATCAGCAATAATAACAATATAAGAAGCAAATAAGTGAACCGGAATCAAATAAGCTAGACTAAAAATAAGCAAATAAAGTTTAAACTAAAAATAAGCAAGTCTCAAAACTATTGTGATTCATACATGTATATAAATAAGATGAATAAATGTAATCACTTTAGTTGTCTCTTCCTTAGCTCGATTTTAAACAACGTACTCAATGTCCTAAGTGTAGGGGAGTTTATTCTCCCACATGCTTAAACATTGAGGACAATGTTTATATTAAGTGTAGGGGGATTTCTATTGATTTTTAGTGGGCTTTTCCATGAATTTGACCCCATTTAACCGAAAAATTAAAAAAAATTCAACATTTTTCAAATTTTTGATCTATTTTGGCCTAGTAGTATTTCCATTTATTTTCTTTCCTTTTGTCATCGCATCGTATTTATATTTTCCATTTCAAGAATAAAGTCAATAAAATAAATAAATAAATAAAATGGTTTTAACAAGTTTAGATGTTTTTGATATATTAGGCCCGTCGTGAATATTTTGACCCAACCCGAGTTTACTTATCCAAGTTTACTCTAGCTAGTATCCTTAACATATGGACCTTAATTGGTTTATTAGGCTAAGCATCCACGAGTCTCATTCCTTGAGATTTTAAATTGTGGAGAACGAGAGATGATAGAGTTGATAATAAGTTTAAGGGTTAATTCTTATTTATATGAGTTTTTGTGGCTCTTTCTTCCCGTTTGTATATTTAATTTCTTAATAAATGAGGATTTTTGCGGTGTAGATTCGATATCTTAGCTCTTAGCCAAATCTTTTATCTCCTGGTAATTAAAGCATGAACACATTGAGGGTGCCAGCGTTCTGGACTTCCGACTAAGGTGGCTCATAACCACTAAGTAGGAGGTATTCAGACCATGGGACCGCGGAATTTGGCCTACTATATATATCATAAATAAAGAAAGAATAAGATTAAAACATGACCTCAAGGAGCCTTAAGGTGTGGGGCATGTAGCACGAACCTTGTCATTAGAGCCTTAGGGTGTATGGCATGGTAAGTGTTGAATAAAAATTGATCAAAAAATCAATTCCCTTGTTTATCGTTCAAGGAGACTTAGGGTGTGGACAATAGATGAGGAGCAATTTTACATCTTAAAGAGCCTAAGGGTATATGATGTGAACTTGCTAAACTCCACATAAAGTCTACATGACTTTGGAGGAATAATTAATAAGTAGTACTATTGGCCAAATTTTCGATCCGAGAATTTATTCTCCAAATCGTGTTAAATCATCCTTGATGTGGGCTTACTT
Source organism: Glebionis coronaria (assembly GCA_025667525.1). Taxonomy (NCBI): domain Eukaryota; kingdom Viridiplantae; phylum Streptophyta; class Magnoliopsida; order Asterales; family Asteraceae; genus Glebionis; species Glebionis coronaria. Next base: position 262,477 of record JANFOE010001310.1, read on the forward strand.
TAGTGACAATGTTTTTGAGGACGAGGTTAGGTTTTGAGTGTCGGGTTTGCACCGTTTTACCTTCATTTTTGGACTAATAATTATCAATAAGTCAAATGAGCCTACGGGTGAATGACAATCCTTAAAAGCTAGAGATACAACTTAGGAATTGGAGAAAGAGTATTACACAATTGTCTTATATAAGTGGTTTTAACTTGAGAACTTACGGTAAACAATGATGCCGTTTTTAAGCTTGGTATAGGGAAAGTGAAACTTGAGGGTGATTAATATTCATGACACCAAAGCCCTAATTTAAGTCTTAGATTTCTTTACGAGTTTCTTCCATCAAATAATTTCCATGTTAATAAATTGCTATAACTTTTTTTTCCTTTTAAGTTTTTATCTTTTCATCGTAGTAGTAATAATAAAGGCCAAGATGGGTTATTTATGAGAAAAATGTAACTTTATGTTTTAAAATCATGCATTGTATGGGGTCATTGCAATGGTCAAGTGTAGGGGATATAATAAGTGTGTAAACACTTATCCTTTTGCCACTAAAATCAAGGAAAAACAAGACCTAATCATGTGTTTAACATCGTAAAAGTCGGAATTACGCGTGGTTTTGTGTTTTTGTGTGAAATAGGTACAAAAGATCAAATGGAAAGAAAACACGGGATTTCACGGTCAAATGTTGAAGAAAAGTCCAAGAAAGAGACAAAGATAAAGTCAAGGAACCAAAAGTGTACCAAAAGAAACCGAAGTTCACGAAAACCGGCAAAATCGACACGATTTTGAAGAAATGATCAACGAAGCCGAAATCGAGCTCGTTTATAGTGGATTTAATTTTATTGGAGTTAATTTGGCCTTGTGGGTCCCACATTTGCTTATTGGGCCCAAAATCCCAATTAATAGATTTATGTATCCATTTTCTTTCACCAAAAACCCAACATGGCCCAAACCAACAAAATTATGAGACGGGTTGTAGTATGTGGCAATTTTGGGCCCAAGCCCATATTGTTTCATATACATAAGACGGAAGGGGTTATATTTTGGGCCACAAGCCCAAAGATTTTTATCTATGGAACGGTTTATAAACTTTGGGGTCAACCTCCTTGGTCAAACCTCACTCACACACGTTTTTTTTACCTTTAACCACCCACTCTCCCCATTTTGTCTTCGATACAAACAAGAAAACTCACCACCTATCTCTCTCTCCCAACAAATAAACCAGATCCCTCTTTTTAACCGTAACCCTAATCAGTAAGATAATTTTGGGGGCTTTTACTTGAAGCATGTGATTCACGCGTGTGGGTAATTAAATCCCCATCTTTTTAGGGATGAAGATGATGGTGGTCCTCAAATCAGACGTGGCACCCTTCCTCTCATGAGATTGGCTTAAACAACTCACCACCACCAATCCCCCAATTAAATCAAGCCAAGTCAGCTCTAAACAAACACAACTAGCACAATATTATTCCACCTCGGCAATCTATGTGACCCTAGGATGATTTCCAGCCATTGATCAAGAAAGAGAATAAGAGAAGATGGAAAGAGCGGCCAAGATTGCAAGATGTGCTCGCAAGCCTTCCTCAGCAAGTTTTAGGGTTTCCCTATAAAACCCCATCATTATGTAATTCATTCGTATGCCATTTTTTTATTATGCAAAGTAGATTTTAGGTTAAATGTAATTTTCTTTTTCTAGTAAATGTAATCTCTTTTTATTATTAATGAAATTTATTTAAGTTTAATTTGTGATTTATTTTAATTTTCTGTTTAAAATTGCAATTGTTCTTTAAAATTATTTATTATATTAAAACTATTATTAGTTGATTAAAAGTTTGGATTAATTAATATAAAATAAAAGTGGTTGAATATTTTCCCCCACTGGGAAAATTATAAAATCTTTTCGAAGGGTGTTTTTGGTTCAAGCTGGTTCGCGAATGGTGTTGAAGTTTAAGGTGGCCTCGGTTTAGATTAAAAGGGGGTTCAGCGCCTTCCTTCGTCGCAACAGTTTCGTCACCAGGTTCATCTTCATTTTTAAGTTTCATGTTCTTAGTTTTTATGTTACTTAGATAATTGAGATGTTTTGATTTTATTTGTTTAGGCTTGTTTGATTTTATTGAGTTATTTGTTAATTTGATTTAATTCTACTTAGATTTTATATATTAATCTGCTTTTGCTTTAGCTAGTTTGTTTTTTTGTTTGAGTTTACTTATATTGAGTTTGTTCAGATCTGCTTTGTTTGTTTGATTTGGTATTTAAGTGTGTTTAAGTTTTGCTTAGATTTGCTTTTTGGATTTACTGATTTTTGTTGCTTATTGTTTTGGATTGGATAAGTCTGTTCTAGTTTAAGTCGGTTTTGATTGAGTTTACTTTTGATTTTAATATATCTGAATCTGCTTAAACTGGTTTTTGTTCTTAGATATTAACTAATGTTTGAGTTTAAATTTGCTTATTTAAATTCTTATATTTATCTGCTTATTTGCTGATTAGTTTCTATAGCTGCTTATTTGATTTTGTTCTAAATTTAGACTTGCTTATTTTTAGTTTAAACTTTATTTGCTTATTTTTAGTCTAGCTTATTTGATTCCGGTTCACTTATTTGCTGCTTATATTGTTATTATTGCTGATCTGCATTAAGCTTTCAGATCCTTTTCGTCTGAATGTTTTATCTGCCAAAGTAAAATTTAATTCCAAAAGTAAAAAAAAATAATAAATGAATTTAGTCCCTCCAGGGACTCGAACCCTTGAACCTTAGCTTAACAACCCAACGTTTTAACCATTCGGTCTAAACCCTTATTTATGTTTTACTACGCGTCTAGTAATTAATATAGGTTTATTAAATTCGCTGTCAGTTTATTTAAAATAGTTTAAATACAAGTTTTGTTTATTTAATTTTAATTTTAAGTTTTTAATTATAAGTTTTCTTTTATAAAGATTAAAAAAAATAAAAATAAAAAAAATAAAAAGATAAAAAATATTTTAATTACTTTTAGAAATTTTAAATTGCTTTCATAAATTAGTTTTTTTTTTCTTATTTAGTTTTATTTAAAATTAATATTAATTAGATTAAAATTTAGTTTTAAGTTTTATTTAAATTTAAATTAGTTTTCAATTAGTTATAAGTTTAAATAGTTTTTGATTTTTAAATAGTTTTGTTTAAATATTTCCTTTTACATTAGTTAGCTTTTAATTCAATAGTTTTTAATTTTTAAAATACCAAAAAAAGTTTGTTTCACCGAAAACAATTAATCTCTACGTTAAAGTCCGATATCAATTCGAGTGAGTCGAGGAAACGAACTTATGCACAAAAATCACCTACATTATACAGTACTACAGATTCTTCACCAGAAGCAGTTGTATGCTAAATTCTCCAAGTGTGAGTTCTGGTTAGACAAGGTGACATTCTCAGGTCACATTGTATCAGCAGAAGGAATCACTATGGATCCAGCGAAGGTTGAGGCTATTACTAAGTGGCCAAGGTCGACATCAGCGACTGAAGTCCGCAGTTTCTTAGGCTTAGCTGGCTATTACCGTAGGTTCGTGGAGAACTTTTCCCGCCTAGCACTACCATTGACCAAACTGATGCGGAAAGTGGAGAAATTTGTCTGGACTGAAGAACGAGAGAAGAGCTTTGAAGACCTGAAGCAGAAGTTAGTATCTACACCTATTCTTACTCTCCCATCTGGTACGGGTGGATTTCAAATCTACAGTGATGCATCAGGGAAGGGACTTGGCTGTGTTCTCATGCAACATGGGAAAGTGATCGCGTACGCTTCACGGCATCTTAAGCCTTATGAGGAAAATTACCCTACGCATGACTTGGAACTAGTTGCAGTCGTGTTTGCATCGAAGATATGGAGGCACTACTTATATGGAGAATCATGTGACATTTTCACGGACCACAAGAGCTTGAAGTATATCTTCACTCAGCGTGAATTGAACATGAGACAGAGGAGATGGTTAGACCTGTTGAAGAATTATGACATTAATCTACAGTATCATCCCGGCAAGGCGAATGTAGTAGCAGATGCACTTACCAGGAAGTCTGGAATGATCAACGGCATTAAGATTGAAGAGGAAATCATAAGAGACTTGGAGCGACTGGACATAGAGATCATGGTACGTGGACAGCACGGTTACTGGGCTAATATTCGAGTAGAACTCGAGTTACACTCTAAGATCAAGGAAGCTCAGAAAGATAATGGAGAAATCTGGGCGATAATTCAGAATCTGGAGAAGCAGACAGAATTCAGAGTAGATGCAGATGGTATCTTATGGTAGGGCACGAGACTTTGTGTTCTGATGACCAAGAACTCCGGGAAGCCTTGTTAGGTGAAGCTCATAGCTCCCCATTCTCTATACATCCTGGTTCGACTAAGATGTACCATGACATCAAGCAGTACTTTTGGTGGAGTGGTATGAAACAGGATGTTGCCACTTACGTCTCCAAATGTCTTACCTGCCAGCAGGTTAAGATCGAGCATCAGCGATCTGGCGGTCTCCTTCAACCGTTAGATATTCCAGAGTGGAAGTGGGACAAAATCACCATGGATTTTGTTACTGGTCTTCTACCAACCAAGAGGAAGCACGATGCTATTTGGGTGATCATTGATCGACTTACCAAATTAGCTCATTTCTTACCGATCCGCAAGGAAGATTCGGTCGGTAAACTCGCCGATACGTATAGAAGAGAGATCATGAGACTCCAAGGTGCTCCATACAGCATCGTCTCAGACAGAGATCCTAGATTCACTTCGCGATTTTGGAAAAGTCTGCAGAAAGCTTGGGGTACATAACTTAAGCTTAGCACGGCTCTTCATCCTCAAACAGACGGGCAGTCGGAGCGAATGATTTAGACACTGGAAGACATGTTGAGGTCATGTGCGTTGGAATGGACGGGTGATTGGGACGATTATATTTGTTTGGTAGAGTTTGCATACAACAACAGTTGGCACGCAAGTATCAAGTGTGCTCCGTTCGAGATGTTGTATGGCAGAAAGTGTCGCGCCCCAATCTGCTGGGATCAGGTTGGTGAGCGAACACTTGAAGGACCAGAAATCATCGAGCTGACTAATGAGAAGGTCGCAGTAGCGAAGCAGAAACTACAAGAAGCACGGTCACGTCAGAAGAGCTACACAGACAAGCATCATAGGGACATACATTTTAACGTAGGAGATCACGTTTTTCTTAAGGTTTCGCCGGCACGTAGTGTTAAACGCTTTGGAGTTAAAGGGAAGCTCAGTCCTCGTTTCATCGGACCGTTTGATATCATTGAACGAGTCGGTGAAGTATCTTACCGTTTAGCTTTACCTCCGCATCTTTCGCATGTACACAATGTGTTTCATGTGTCCTTACTCAGAGGGTACCAGTATCATCCCCTTCACATGGTTCAGTACCCACTGTAACAGATTCATGAAGATCTCACTTTCATAGAAAAACCCGAACGAGTTCTTGACAGACAAGAACGAGTCATGAGTAGGAAGACGATTCCATTCGTCAAAATCCTTTGGAGGGATCATACCGAGCGGGAAGCCACTTGGGAAACAGAGGAGTCTATCCGGGCTTCTTACCCTCATTTCATATTTTGAATTCGGGTATGTTCTTCTTTTCCAGTTACTTTATCTATAATTCGGGGACGAATTATTCTTTTTAGGGCGGAAGAGTTGTAAAACCCGCATGCTTTTACCATGAATAGTACCCTTTAGATCGTACGTACATTATTAGAACTTTCCTTTTATAGCATGTTTACGTTTCATGAAAAAGAATTACAAGTATTACGTACGTGTTACAACACGATAAGTATTTATTACGTATGAACACACGATAATTATTCCAATAATAATTATAATCACGAACATACGAACATGAAATCATGAACGTAAATTAATCACGAACTAATATTACGTATGTATATATATTAAGTACGAACACGAATAAATATAATAAGTCACGATCAGTAACTAATTAAAACACGTAGAACACGAACACGAGAACACACTATTATTTAGACACGGAAAAAGTTACGGGTTACCCCATGTGGGGCCCCTACCCGCGGCATACACAAGAAGCATGGGCTTAGCCTATGCAAATTTAACTAACTAGGAAAAAGGGGTAAAACATGTTTATTATTTACAAAAATCTAGAAAATAAGAAAACCCTAATTCTTTTCTTCTTCTTCTCTTTGGTCGCCGGTTTCAAGAACACCACAAGGGTGTTTCGGGTTGATTTTGATCTTGGAATTTTTACAAGGATTCGTGTGTGTTCGTCCTCATTTGATTCACGTATTCGGTATAACTTTTAACCTTTTCTTTTTATGTTTTGATTTATAGAATCACATAAAATCGTGTTATTTTTAATTAAACTAATTAAAAGCAAGTATTTAAACATGTTAATAATCATGGGTTAAATCAAATCAAGGGTTTAGGGGTGTTTGTGTTGTAGCCGACGCCTAACCGAGCCCTTAGGGGGTCTCGGCTTGGCTAATTACACACCACCGAGACCATATGGTCTCGGTATGGTGGAGGTGGTCCCACGGCAGTAGCAAGACCAAGGGGAAACCCGACTTAGGTCGGGGTATGGTGATGGTTACGGGTCCGGTTCATGGGTTTTTAGTCACGGGTTCGGTTCATGAATTATTTTTCAAGGTTTATGATTTTTACAAGTTATGTTATTTTTTTAGACTTAAATTAAATTAATTAAAAGCATGACATGAATAATTTAATTTACATGACTTAGGTTATTTAATTTAGTAATTCATGAATTCTAACCTAAGTATTTTTTTAATTAGACTATATAATTAGTTAATTATTAAAAACCATGACTATAATTTATTAATTTACATGACTTAGGTTATATTCTTAATAGTAAATAATACATGTTTTAACCTAACTATTTTACCTTTATTTAATTAAAATCATGTTATATTTAATTAAATACTTTAACCGATAGTTTGTTTAATTTACATGTAATAATTAATAAACTATACTATATAATCACATGATTTAGAATAATAATCAGAAAACACTTAAGCTTATATAATTAGCTTAATTAACCAGCTTAGATCTATTTATGGAAACTTTCTATTTTTAGAAACTGATTTATTTAAGGCAGCTAATTTATTTATGGAAACTTTCTATTTTTAGAAACTTATCTATTTTAAGCAGTAATTCTATTTTTGGAAACTTTCTATTTTTGGAAACTTTCTATTTTGTAAACTTTCTATTTTTGGAAACTTCCTATTTTTGGAAACTTTCTATTTTTGGAAACTTTCTAATTTTTGGTAACTTTTTATTTCTGGAAACTTTCTATTTTAGGAAACCTGCTATTTTTAGAAAGTTACTTATTATTACACAACAAGTATAATAATACATGAAATACAAGTAATATTTAATCAGAATAGACATAATATACGATAAAAATAGTATAAAGCTTAAAACAGTAAAACATGACATGAACATATAAAACAAGCTAAGACATGATATAAAACCAGTTACGTACTCAGTAATCAGATACATATACACGTATGTATTTATGTAGCATTAGTGATACCGAAGTAGGACTCTCTTTTGTTCGTCTTCTTCGTTCACTGGACATAAGGTACGGATTATCCGTCCTTTCAGTATGGACATTCTTTCCTTATTAGGATCTCGTATGCAGCCAACTGTTTTCCCTAGTATAAGTTTTATATGTTTTGATTACTTATGTTTAATTAGAATACCTAAATCCATATACATGCATGACCAGTTTCACCTAGTTATGGAGGTACCATAACCATATCACTAGAGGCACTGGTGTTATGACTTCCCCACGGCGGAGTGATTGCTCATGGCGTCCCTTCAGCTTTTGGCCATATTTTTATATTTATCATGTGGGGCGTATGGGTGCATCCAAGTTACATGTTTTCAGCAGATTACTCAGTGTGAATGTGGTGTGTGCCTTGCATCCTTCACAAGGATCTGATCCCTCCTACCCAAAACCAGTATATTAAATTAGAGGTAGCCCCTCTAATTTGCATGACGAGGTCACCCCTCCAAGTATTCATGCACGTTCATATTTCATGACCTATATTGGCTAATGGTAAAATATGTTAAACAGTTTTTACAAGATAAACATAAGGCTTTTCAAACTATAAAACTAGTTTTACTAAGACTTAACCGGGTTATCCAGGATTTAGTTTCTTCCACTGTTTCATGCTTATATGCTTATATTATTCATGCTTTACTTGTATATCCGTGCACTGAGTGTATTGCTTAGCCGTTTTCCCTTTTTATGTTCCCAAAACGGCAGGTACTCAGGGACGCTCGTAGACTTTAAGCGTACGTACATATGTACTGGAAGCTTTCTTGTCTTCTTTACTTTATGCATTTATCTATACTTTGATACTCTTTCCATGGACATTGTTTAGTCCTTTCATTTACAGTACTTATGTTTGTGTGTGATGAGCTCTACTTTTGGACTACAGATGTTTGATTCCGGTATTTCCTTTTATGGTCATGTAGTGTTTAGACATTTATCCTTGTATGCTTTGATGACACGCCATAATCACGCGTGACATTCCATTTATCAAAATGGTATGTTACAGCATATACTGAGTATGTTCACAAGTGTGATGGTCAGTCCTTTCACATTTAGTAAAATAAATCACTTTTATGAAAGTTTTAGTGAGATGGTTGTTTAGACCACATAGATCACAAGCCCTTTTAAATTGTGTCTTGTACTAGTAATGGGGAGAGTTTGAAGGTTCATCTATGAATCGAGTTGTTGTTTGCTTCTGCCTGAGTTGCAATTTGAGATCATTGATCTCTTGCATGACAAAAGACATTATCTCATCTTCCTCAGATCTAGCATTCTTTAGTTTATTTGTTGAAAATGAAGAGGTAGTTCCCGTATGTGAACCTTCAGTAGGAGCTGAAGAGTTCTTTGAAGTGTCAATTTTGACGTGTTTGGAAGAACTACTTTTATTTGTGGTGTGAGACTTGATGATTGACTGGATTGATTTAGGTCTAGTAGAGGGTTCAGTACCAGCCAGCTTCTCCAAAGGAGGTAGTGGGGTACTTACTTCATTCTCTAAATAATCATCTGAGTCATCCTGAGTGACTAAGGACTCAACAGGTGCTGAAGAATCAGAATTTTCCTGAAACTTAGGGAGAAGGATACGTCCAGTGTCATGATTGGGTAAATTCTCTTCACCTGACCTTACAACTTCAGGGATCGAGCTACTATCCTCATTTGAGGCTTTGACAAAGACAATGGAGTTGGTTCTGGAGGATCCTTCAGCACCAAGCATTTTCCGGTTTTGAGCATGAATTTGTTCATTGATGCATTGATTTACCCTATCATAGTTTCTAAGCCAAGATTTAACAATATCTTTTGCTTCTTTTAGTTCAACTCTTATGGAGTTATTTTCATCAAGAATCTCTGTGTTCAATTGTTGAAAAGTATGTACATCAAGTTTAGCTTCTTTTAACTCTATTAACTTACTTTCAAAATCATCAAGTTTTAGAACAAGTTTATGATACTTTTCAAGCAAGTTGTTTCTTTGTTCTTCAACAAATTTTTGATAAATACACAGGTAATCAAATACAAATTTAATGTCATCCTTATATTCTAATTCAAGAAGAGTTTCTACCTTTTTGATTGTGATATTGACCCATTCACCATTTCTGGCACTTTCTCTGGCCACAACATTAGAGTTAGCCCCTTCATCGTCAACAAGTGCCATCACCACTTTTACATTAACCATTTCATCATAATCTGAAGAAAAATCTTCTTCATCCCACTCATAAGCTTCAACAATAAGCCCTTTGTCTTATCTTGCTTGGGAGCCTTAGATGAAAAACTTTCAGTGCTCATGAGGGCCAGTCTAGCTTTGATTTCTCTGTATTTAGCCTTAAAGTCTTTTGTTGGTCGAAGTTCAACCCTGTTTTGCTGAAATGAAGTAGAAGCAATTTGTTTTGGTTGAAATGATGATTGTCCAGATGGTCTTGATTGAGCTGGTGAGGATTAAGAAGGAATGGATGTTTTGGAATAACAATCCCTAGCCAAGTGACTAGTCTTCCTACATTTGTAGCATTCAGTGTCAACTAAAGCTTTTGTGGTGCTAGAGAACTTGCCTCCTTTCTTAAAGAACCTTCTAGATTTGGCCAGAAGAGCTCTTTCATGAAATTACTCTTTGATTTCATTCAGATATTCCTTAGTAGTTCTTGTGTCTTCTTCATCATCAGGACTATCTTGGTAGTATTGTGTGACAGCCTCACTGAAGAAGGCTGTAGACAAGGGTGTATAAATTGTTAAGGCTTTACTCTTGCTTGAGCCTTCATAAATCCTATCAACTAGATTTTCTTCATATTTTAGTTTCGCAAAAAGAGAGGCCAGATCACAATCTTTAATGTGATTAGCATTTCTCAAGCTTTGGTAGAAACTGAGCCTCCTCTTTGGCAATGCATTAACAAAAACTGTGTTGATTTTAAGTTTTGAAATCTCAACACCATCATTCACAAGTTGATTCATCAGTGCTTTGTATTTGGTGAATGTATGTGTGAGGGTTCCCCCTTCTTTGTGTTTGAAGGTGCTGTATTGAAGCTTTAAATCTATGATTCTTGTTTCTTTCACATCAGAGGGTCCCTCATGATAAAGGATTAGGTCCTCTCATGTAGATTTAGCTGTTTTGAAATTTACAACACAATTCATTTGGTCATCTAGAAGTACAGACATGATGAGACTTTTGAGACGCTGATCTAGGTTAGCAGCCTTTCTCTCACCAGTAGTCCATTGTACTTTAGGTTTTTTATTGTCCCCGACCATGGGAACAAACGGACCATTTTCACTGATTCCAAGGAACTGAGGTTCAATCCCAACCATGTGGACAAGGAACCACTTCTTCCAATTTGTAAAATTTACAACCTCTAGGACAAGAGCAGCATTGAGTTGGCCACCCCTATACTCTAGGGTTTGTGGTATAACTTGAGACATTTTTAGATCTTGATTTGAGAACTTTTAAATGAGCAGTTTAATAAAATAAGAGTTTAGCTAATTAAACAGCTCTGATACAACTTGTTGTTGCCTTGTAAATTGTTATTACTTATCAACCTTAAGTAATAACTCTTTACCAAGACTCAAGTGTGTTGTTTTAACAATAGATAATAACTGAACAATTAAAACAACAATACCAACAAGTTTTCAACGTATAGACTTTTATTAGAATCAAATAAAGAATCTATAACCCACTTTGTTTGTGGAATAAGAAAGTGGTTGAATGACATTGGGTTGTGATCTCCTCTACTTAAACGTATAACCAAAGTTAAAGTCTAAGCTCCAATCTAAACGTTCATATGCTTCTTGGCTATATGGTTTAGTTGGTATTGAGAGAAAAAGGTTTTCTAGAGTTTCTACTCTTGTATTGGTTAACCCTTTTCTGTCTCAATGTACTCTCCTTTTATAGGCAGCGTAAAAACTAGGGTTTGCATTTGCATGTTTCAATGCATGGGTTTATTTAGTGCATGGTTGATGTGCGGAGATATGTATAGTGATAATTTGATATTACGTTATAGGGTAAATTAGAAAATTACCTTTAGAAAAAAGTAATAGACTAATAATACCAATGACGAATTTATTTAAACACGCGAGTGAATCAAGTTTGTTGTACACGAAGATCTTATGAATTTGAGACGTTTTGCTTTGATTTGGACAATCGATTTGAATTGGTTTTCGATTTTTAAACTACAATTAAAATCTAAAAATTTTAAACTATATAAAATAAGCCTAAAGTGCATGAATCGTTAAACCCCGGTATTTTTTTAAATCTAAAAACAATTAATTATTTAAAGATAAACACTATTTAAAAATTAAAATAATTAAAAATCTTTAAAATTTAATCTATTTAAAAAATCTAATTAAACTATTTATTTTTTATTTAAATCTAATGTTATAAAAAAATCTAATTAATTAAAAATAAACAAATTGAGCTATTTAAATAAGAACAATTTTTTTATTATTTTTTTTATTTATTATTATTTTAATTTATCTTTGTTTAACTAAAATAAACTTTAACAAAAACATTTTTTTAAAAGTTTAAAAACGAAAGTAAAGAGAAACGAAAATTACTTATATTAAATCTGCCAATCTACTACTACACAATATTAATTAACTATCCTGGAATAAAATCAAAAAGCCAACTAGCTCAGTTGGCTAACACGCTGGGCATACAAATGATAGGTCTCGAGTTCGAAACCCATTAGCTACAAATTTTTGGAAACAATTTTTCTTTTTAACAGATATAATAAAACCAGTCACAGGAGGTGACTTTTGAAGCTTATTATGTTTTAAGCTGTTCGAAAACAACTTATTGAGCTTATCAATCAATTGAACTAATAAGCCTATACTTGAACAATTATGCAGAAAGTACAATTATGCAATTACAGACATCTACAAATAGAACAGTACAGATTTAGCATTCACGTAAAATACCAGGCAACAGATTCTCATCTAAGTTTCAGATTTAGCACATATCATCCAAACGAATAGAAAGTCTGTTAATCTCTAAAATCATAACAATTAAATATTTGGGCTAAAAATAAGTGCAACTTAACTATTCAACTCATCAGATCAAACTAAGAAAAATCAGTAGACATTCAGTCAATATGATGGCAAATTCAAACTAACTGAATATTTCAAGCAGTAAGTTAACCATAACAAATTCATCAATATTTATCCTAAAATCTTAAACAGATCTAGTATGAACTAAGTAAGAAAAACATTCCAGTCTATAAATCCTATAATGGCAACTTAATCAGTCTTATCAAAACACACTGAAAATCTAAACAGATCAATCCAAGTTAAAAAAAAAACAGATAACTAAAATTAGCTAATCAGTAAAAACTAACAACCTTTTAAACAACATCAATAAATCCTTAATCCCCTACAAAAACTTTAACTCGTCAGTTAATTTAATCCATGGCAGTCCAACAGCATTCCATATTATAAACATACAAACGTATAATCATAAAATCAAATATAATATAATCAACATCGCAGAAACATCAAAGAAGCAGATCCTTAATATGTTTATAACCTAAACACTAAACCATTTAAACTTCTAATAAACTGAATATCATAAAAATCTAAAAGTAAAATACACCTTTTGGGATAACCTTTGAGTAGTAGGCTAGCGCTAAGCTACCTAAGAACCAAAACTAGAACCACCATTCAACACCATTCAATACATAATACGAACCATCATCAAGCAAATGAATCTCGATCCAGTTTTTATTATCTTTCCAGTAGGGAAAAATAATTTAAATCCTTTTTCACTTTTGATATTAAAATACAAGCTATTAATTAGCTTAATCTTTACATTTCAAATATTATCCGTGTGAAACAGTAATTAGATTTAATTTGTATAAAAATTTAAGCAATTAAAGAAAATAGACTAGACACAAATTAAAATAAAAACAACTGATCTTTCATTAATTTTCTAAAATATTACAAAACTTTATAAAAAAATACAAGATTAATCCTAAATCTATTTCTACAGAATAACATTAAAGAAAAGGAAAGGATGAATTACAAGTAAAAATGGGGGGTTTTATAGCCTTCCCAAGGGCTTTGCTGAGAGGATATCCGGATCTTCTTAGGAATATTCCATATGATTTTTGGCCCTTGATCTTTATCTTTCTCTCTCTTTGTTGAATCGGATGGTGGATGATACACACTAGCACACGGATTGCCAACGTGGCATCCGTGTGTGCTAGTTGTGCTTCTTTTGGGCTCTTTGATTGGTTGAATTTGAGGATTGAGGTGTATCTTCAAATCATTTACTGCCACGTAGCCAAGCTTTTCCTCATCTTCTCTTCCTTAAAGATTGGGGGTTTATTCCCCTTGGTGTGAATTAATTGTTTAATTAAAAAGCCCCAAATAAAGATATGTTTATTGTGACTTAGGGTTTGGAACAGTAACTTAAAGTTACTGGTTTCGTAGGGTTGAGATGGGGAAGAAGAAAGAACATAGATAGTATCGAGATGTTTATTTATTTATGACAGAAAGTGGGTGAATGGGATAAAAAAAACAAAACGTGTGAAAGATACGTTTGGTGAGTGGGTATTTAATGTGTGGGTGACGTTTTGATTTATTTATTTATTTGAGGTGGAAGAGTAACGTGTATAAATGAAAAAGTGAGGTTACACGTTGAAAACATAAACTTGCAACCCTAAAAGCCCATTAATCCGTTCCTCATTTATTGATTTGGGCTTGGGCCATCAATTATTTCTCAGCCGTTTATTAATATTGGGCCAAGAGTGAATTAGGACCCAATTAACAAAAGTGTTCACATGTTTATCCAATATTGGGCTTGTAAGCCCAAATGCTCCAATGTGGGACCCACATGGCCCGTTTTCTTGACAAATGATTAAATCCTCTAAATTCGAGCTCGATATTGGCTTCTTTGATCTTTATCTTCAAACTCGTGTCGATATTTGCCGGTTTTTGCGATCTTGGTACCTACACACATGAAAACAAGAAATACACATATCCAAGGCATATTTGATACATTTTGTGCAATATTTCATTGTTTTAAGCTACTATTGATATGAGTAAAATCACTCATATCAAACTCCCCCTTGCTAAGAAATTGCCGTGTCCTCACGCAATTATAAAATAAAACACTAACTACTCCTTTATTCAACTTTTGACTTTTATTTTGCAAAGACATAATGTATTGCTTTCATTATTAGAAAAATAACTTTAAGGATCATAAAACTCAAATAGATTCATCGTCCTCGACTTTTCACTTTTCCATGCCAAGTGCAAAAACAAAATCATTGTTATTATAAGTTGGAAAACTAACACGAACTCATGTAGGCTAATTATTCACTTAGACTCCCTTATTCCTAGGTGTATCTCTTATATTTTATTGTTGTCTTGAATGATCACGAGGATGCATTGTTGACTTATTTCGATAATTTATTAGGCCGAAAATAAAGTGAACGATTTAATCAATAGTTAGCTAATGGACAAAATCTTTTAAAACTGCTTCTCGGGACCTCATAAAGTTCATATCTTGGCATAACTTGCTTCGCGATTTGAGACCTTTATCGGACCGATATTTGGCAGCGACTTCATACTTCAAACCTTGAGAGACGTTCATGAAATTATGGTCTTCTCTTCATATAGGAATTTCTTCACTTGAAGTTTTGAGAGATTCATACTTGGACCACGACTTCTTCATTTTTCTCCAATCTTTATTTGGGATTTTGATATACAACGATCCGCCTCCTTTTTGGACTTGGCTTCATTTATCCTCATACCTTGTTATGGTCTTTTTGGATAGACTTCTCCATGACTTTTGGGGAGTATTTTCTTTTCGTCGTGTGTCTCGATCCTTCATATTGATTTTCGATAAATGATTCTTCACATCACTTGAGATCTTTAGCAATAAAACATAGCCCTCATGTCTTGTTAGGACCTTTTTGGACTCGCCAATCTTCGCATCCCGCTTCAATAAGTTATGCCTTGGCTATGAAATCTAATCCATACCGAGCAACTTTTAAACGATCTTAGGCTAGAAGCTAAGTAACTTTTCAAATCGGTCAACCTTATTTATTGCAAATAAATTTATTAACAAGCGATGGGAGAATAGGCTTATAATTAACTCACATAAATTCCCGAAAGAATACCAAACTTATAATTGGCTCTATCATCTCTTGTTCTCCATATTGTAAAATTTCAAAAATGTGAAATCAATGGATACTTAGCCTATTAAATCAAAGTTTTGGGTTTTCAAGTCATCTATAGGATCTTGCATCTTCTTATACTTTTGCAAGTTTTAGAATTTGTGTTTTAAAGTTCCCTTGATAAACGACTCTCTAGGATCAATAATAGGAGCTTGCGAAAAGTTCTTGTTCTTAACTCGTATGAATTAAGACTTTCACGTTTTAAAGCTCCCTATATAATAGCCTAGCAAAACTTAATTCAAATACGTTAAGGAAAAGCTAAGGTTAAAAACCGAGTCGAGTCAAAAACTATTCTTATTTTCACCAACGGAAAGCCTACATTTGTGTCAAAAGAACTTATTTTATTTATTAAAACTTAAAAATAACACTAAAAATTTAAAATTTTATTGAAAAACGAGAAAAGCAACACGTTTGGACACGACAAAAGCAATTGCAAGCGATTATATCGATTGACTCCCCCATGCTAAAACCAAACATTGTCCTCAATGATTCTTAGCTCAAGAGTAACACCCCCTTGCTAAAATACGAAGAGTCTAATGCAAAATCCTAACATGGAAAGAACACGCAAATCTATAAGCCGTTTATTAATTATGCCTCAAGATAAAACGTTAGTCGATAAAAATCAAGGGATAGAAAGTGTGCCCCTTTTTGGCATTCAAAGAATGGAAGATCAAGTGGACCGGAAAAAACCGAACACGAGAGTCTTCAAATATTAGGGTCATACATATGATCACAACACAACAAAACACGAGCACGAGCTTGAAAGATCAAACCTTATTAGTGTTAGAAAATAGAAAGAAGATAGAATGTACTCGTTTTTGTTCACCGAGTCATGAGCTCGACTCGATCCCCACATTCATTGGTCCTTAGGGAAAGTGGTGAAAACCGGCATATTGGAGTAAAAACCAACATAAAGCACGATGTCGGGGTCAAAGATTACATCCTCGTTGTCGGATGACAAACGAAAGGATAAAACTCCAACACAAATCTCCAAAAGGAGATGGTAGTCATAACTAATGGTATGGATAAAGCATGCTCCCCGAGATAAACTCGCAGCAATATGATTAAAAAGTGTTCCAATTATTGCATCGGTGAAAGGCCGAGATTTCCCTAAATAAACGATTCCGGGATCGAATACCTCGTCCTCGGTGGAGAAAGGAATAGACAACAAGGTGTCATCCCCCCATGCTAATCCTAAATCATATGAAGCACATAGTAATGGTGGTACAAAAGTCTCAACACTAGTGGTTTCAACTTGCATGACTTTGTTGACCTTGTCACTCTTAGGAATGTGAATAAAAGGGTCATGGTACTCAAAACGAGTCGCATGAAAAACCCCCACATTAAGATCAAAGCGAGTGGGAAGGATAATTGGAGCAAAAGTAATTTCTCCCTCTGGGTCAACATTGTCCTCATCATAAATCGGGTGATCAAACCAAGAGTCTTCATCACCGTCATTAGACTCTTCCTCAAATTCCGAAGGAATGTCTATATAAAGAAACTCATCAACCTCCTTCATAAGAAGATCATCATCACAAAGGTTGTGAGAAGTAGGAGGTGTGAAGCTCTCAAAATCCTCTTGAAACAACGGATTATTGTTCAATGAAACTTCAAAGAGAGGATTTGAGTAAGTCACAAAATTGTCGTCATCCTTGTCTTCACAAGAAATATCCGACAAAGTATCGAGTGTGTCACACTCGGATACAAGATCATCATTCTCATTAGAAGGCAATTCATCGGCGAATTCCTCGAGAATGGTAGGTAAAACACAAGGATCACGTTCGATCTCGAGATCGGAAACGTCTTCACTTCCCCGTGGAAATGGATCAATGATAGCAAAAAGTTCATTGATGAACTTATCACATGAATAGTCACTAACATCACTCGGTGTGAAGTTAAGAATCAAAGGCTCTTCAATGGAAGATTGTGCCTTAGGAACATCAACATGATCCATAGAAGAGAGTGAAAATGAGTCCATTTTCAAAGATTGTTCAATTAAAGCAATATCACTCTCGGGATCAAAATTCTCACTAACAAACTCACTAGCATCAAATGGCTCACTTAAGTAATCATCAATTTGTTTTTCAATCTTAGCACTATCATCCTCGTGTGGAGTGAGTGTAGATGAGGAAAGGTTACAACATGTTTCAACAAAGCAAGCTTCTTCATTTGAATTTATCTTTTTACTTTCACAAAATGGAGTTTCCAAAATTGGAAAAACACCTTTATCAAAAAGAGTTATCTTGTTACTTTCAATTGTCTCAACAAGTTTAACACTTTCAACTTTCTTAGGAGCAAATCTTGGAATCTTTTCCGGTTTAAAAACAATGCTTTTATCTCCATAAAACAATTTAATTTCCTCTTTCCTCATATCAACTTGAATTTGAGCCGTGCACAAAAATGGTCTCCCTAAAATAATTGGCACACGAGGATTGGTCTCATAATCAACTATAGCAAAATCGGCTAAGTACAAGAAATTCCCCACTTTCATAATGACATTTTCCGCTATACCAACCGGTCGAGTGGTGGTTCCATTAGCAAGCTCAATGATCATACGAGTGGTACTAAGTGGTGCATAGTCAATAGTCTTCCAAAGGGCTAGGGGCATGATGTTAATGCTAGCTACTAGATCGGCTAGGCCTTTGCAAACCCCAAGCTCATTGAAAACACAAGGTATCAAGAATTGACCCGGATCTTTATACTTCTCGGGAAAGAAATCAAAGAAAACCGAGGTACTAATCACATTCAAAGTAGCCCTAGTAACTTCTAGAAAAGTTTCCTTAGGTGGAGGCTTAAACTCAATCACTTCAACTTCATCTAAATTCTCACAATCATCATAAACGGTTATGGCCTTAAGCTCTCCCTTCGGGTTTGGAATGGTATTACTAGGTAAGAAACCCGAAGAAGATGACGGTTTAGACATAAATCCCTCAAACATCGAAAGCAATTTATTTTGACCTTGTTCCAAACTTTGTTGCATACGATTGTGACTTTGCTCTAATCTTTGCTCAAAACGGTTTTGGTTTTGTTCAAGTCTTTGTTGATTAAGCTCAATCTTATTATTTTGCCCTTTAATCGTATTTTGAAACTCATTTTTCAAAGTTGCCATTTGTCCTTGAAGATTATTTTGAAAAGCTTTCAAATTTGCCTCATTAGTTTTAATGTAGCTTGACAAATCATTTTGATTATTCCCTTGAAAACCTTGATTGTTTTGATTAGCATTAAACCCATTTCCTTGATTGAAATTCCCTTGGTTACCACGGTTAAAATTATTCCCATTGTTTCCATTGTTGTACCTATTTTGAACCGGTGGAAAACCCGGTGGAGCAACATGATTTTGACGAGGAACTTGACCGTTGGAGCCATAAGTTCCCGTCGCGGCAAAAGCACTAGCTTGATCAAACCCCGTGTTTAAACAAGCATAGTTAGGATGTGCTCCACCACATGATACACAAACATTCTCAACCATATTAATCGATCCATGAGGATTCTTCCTAAACTCATTCAAAAGTGTGTCAATCTTAGAGTCCAATCTAGCAATCTCGATATTAGATGAATTCACATTGGAAACAACCGGTGTGTTTCGTGAATATTGTGCTCTAGACTTATCCTTAATTATTCTCCACGCGTCTCTCGGAGTTTTTCTTAAAAGATTACCACCCGCGGCGGCATTTAAAGAATCTTGTTCAATCATATTTAGCCCATTATAGAAAGTATTAATTTGATGCAATTCCGAGAAACCGTGGTGTGGACATTGTCTTAACAAATCTTTAAATCTTTCCCATGCAACCCCAAACGATTCATGCACTTTTTGTTCAAATCTAGTGATCTCATTCTTAAAGTGTGTTGTCTTAGATGGTGGAAAGAAATAATTCATAAACTTAGACACTAAATCATCCCATGTTAAGATCGAACCCGGTGGTGCTTTCTCATACCAAATCTTAGCATTACCTTCGAGCGAGTACGGAAAAAGCATGAGCTTAATCACGTCATTCAGCACATCTCTAAACTTGAGAGTCGAGGTAATTCGATTAAAATTCTGAATGTGAGAATGCGGGCTATCGGTCTCATTGCCACGAAATTGGTCGGCATGAATGAGCGATAAAAGACCCATCTTAATCTCATAATGATCCACCAAAATAGCCGGCACAACGATTGCTTCCCCATACCCTTCGGTGGGTGCACAGAGCAATTCCTCCATTGTTCGGTTATCGGCCATCTCTACAACAATAGGTGGAAGCTCGGGTTCCACTATTCGTAGTTGACGATTTCTATTTCTACGAGGAATATTTCAAGCCTATTAAAATCAATCACAAGTCGAGAAGATATTAATTGCATACACTACAAAGACGAGAATTTAGAGGATTGAAGAAAAGAAATTAAATAAGAAGAAGATTATTTTTGGTATTTTATTTGGTATTGCACAATCAATAATGATCGATAAAAAAAACAAGGAGTAAGGATAACTACTATGGAAGTAAATTACCCTCGGTCGACTTTGAAACGATAGGTGAAAACCTAAACGTCTCGAGGTTCAATAAGTAAACAACAAAAATAAGATTTATTACTACTTGAGTCGGCAAACCAATAATAGGTTGTCCCTCTCAATATACGCACAAGCAAGCGGGGAAACGAGGTGGCACAAAGCACTTAAAAACCTTTTTCCTTAGACGGCCTTTTATAGCACGTCGCCTTATACCCACCTTATAGTTTGTATAAATCGAGTTCAAACTTCTTACTAGTATTTATCTATTTTGCCTTTTATTATTGTTTTGGATTCTAATACAATAGCTAGGTGATGAAATCCCAACTAAGGCCTTATTTGAAAGATATGTAAATTTATTGTGCTACGTAATACAATATATTATTCACAAAAAACGAGAAAAACGATACATACTATATAATAGTAAAATAACAAAACTTTCCGAGGACGGAAACGGTCTTCAAATCAACGATCAACAAATCTCCACAAAGACGAATCGTAAACAAGATCCCCGGCAGCGGCGCCAAAATTTTTGATGTGCGGAGATATGTATAGTGATAATTTGATATTACGTTATAGGGTAAATTAGAAAATTACCTTTAGGAAAAAGTAATAGACTAATAATACTAATGACGAATTCAATTAAACACGTGGGTGAATCAAGTTCGTTGTACACGAAGATCTTATGAATTTGAGACGTTTTGCTTTGATTTGGACAATCGATTTGAATTGGTTTTCGATTTTTAAACTACAATTAAAATCTACAAATTTTAAACTATATAAAATAAGCCTAAAGTGCATGAATCGTTAAACCCCGCTATTTTTTAAATCTAAAAACAATTAATTATTTAAAGATAAACGCTATTTAAAAAATTAAACTAATTAAAAATCTTTAAAATTTAATATATTTAAAAAATCTAATTAAACTATTTATTTTTTATTTAAATCAAATGTTATAAAAAAAATATAATTAATTAAAAATAAACAAATTGAGCTATTTAAATAAGAACAATTTTTTTTATTCTATTTTTTTTATTTATTATTATTTTAATTTATCTTTATTTAACTAAAATAAACTTTAACAAAAACATTTTTTAAAAAGTTTAAAAACGAAAGTAAAGAGAAACGAAAATTACTTATATTAAATCTGCCAATCTACTACTACACAATATTAATTAACTATCCTGAAATAAAATCAAAAAGCCAACTAGCTCAGTTGGCTAACACGCTGGGCATACAAATGATAGGTCTCGAGTTCGAAACCCATTAGCTACAAATTTTTGGAAACAATTTTTCTTTTTAACAAATATAATAAAACCAGTCACAGGATGTGACTTTTGAAGCTTATTATGTTTTAAGCTGTTAGAAAACAGCTTATTGAGCTTATCAATCAATTGAACTGATAAGCCTATACTTGAACAATTATGCAGAAAGTATAATTATGCAATTACAGACATCTACAAACAGAACAATACAGATTTAGCATTCACGTAAAATACCAGGCAACAGATTCTCATCTAAGTTTCAGATTTAGCACATATCATCCAAACGAATAGAAAGTCTGTTAATCTCTAAAATCATAACAATTCAATATTTGGGCTAAAAATAAGTGCAACTTAACTATTCAACTCATCAGATCAAACTAAGAAAAATAAGTAGACATTCAGTCAATATGATGGCAAATTCAAACTAACTGAATATTTCAAGCAGTAAGTTAACCATAACAAATTCATCAATATTTATCCTAAAATCTTAAACAGATCTAGTATGAACTAAGTAAGAAAAACATTCCAGTCTATAAATCCTATAATGGCAACTTAATCAGTCTTATCAAAACACACTGAAAATCTAAACAGATCAATCCAAGTTCAAAAAAAAAACCAGATAACTAAAATTAGCTAATCAGTAAAAACTAACAACCTTTTAAACAACATCAATCAATCCTTAATCCCCTACAGAAACCTTAACTCATCAGTTAATTTAATCCATGGCAGTCCAACAACATTCCATATTATAAACATACAAACGTATAATCATAAAATCAAATATAATATAATCAACATCGCAGAAACATCAAAGAAGCAGATCCTTAATATGTTTATAACCTAAACATCAAACCATTTAAACTTCTAATAAACTGAATATCATAAAAGTCTAAAAGTAAAATGCACCTTTTGGGATAACCTTTGAGTAGTAGGCTAGCGTTGAGCTACCTAAGAACCGAAACTAGAACCACCATTCAACACCATTCGATACATAATACGAACCATCATCAAGCTAATGAATCTCGATCCAGTTTTTATTATCTTTCCAGTAGGGAAAAATAATTTAAATCCTTTTTCACTTTTGATATTAAAATACAAGCTATTAATTAGCTTAATCTTAACATTTCAAATATTATCCTTGTGAAACAGTAATTAGATTTAATTTGTATAACAATTTAAGCAATTAAAGAAAATAGACTAGACACAAATTAAAATAAAAACAACTGATCTTTCATTAATTTTCTTAAATATTACAAAACTTTATAAAAGAAATACAAGATTAATCCTAAATCTATTTCTACATAATAACATTAAAGAAAAGTAAATGATGAATTACAAGTAAAAATGGGGGTTTTTTATCGCCTTCCCAAGGGCTTTGCTGAGAGGATATCCGGATCTTCTTAGGAATATTCCATATGATTTTTGGCCCTTGATCTTTATCTTTTTCTCTCTTTGTTGAATCGGATGGTGGATGATACACACTAGCACACAGATTGCCAACGTGGCATCCGTGTGTGCTAGTTGTGCTTCTTTTGGGCTCTTTGATTGGTTGAATTTGAGGATTGAGGTGTATCTTCAAATCATTTACTGCCACGTAGCCAAGCTTTTCCTCATCTTCTCTTCCTTAAAGATTGGGGGTTTTATTCCCCTTGGTGTGAATTAATTGTTTAATTAAAAAGCCCCAAATAAAGATAAGTTTATTGTGACTTAGGGTTTGGAACAGTAACTTAAAGTTACTGGTTTCGTAGAGTTGAGATGGGGAAGAAGAAAGAACATAGATAGTATCGAGATGTTTATTTATTTATGAGAGAAAGTGGGTGAATGGGATAAAAAACAAAACGTGTGAAAGATACGTTTGGTGAGTGGGTATTTAATGGGTGGGTGACGTTTTGAGTTATTTATTTATTTGAGGTGGAAGAGTATCGTGTATAAATGAAAAAGTGAGGTTACACGTTGAAAACATAAACTTGCAACCCTAAAAGCCCATTAATCCGTTCCTCATTTATTGATTTGGGCTTGGGCCATAAATTATTTCTCAGCCGTTTATTAATATTGGGCCAAGAGTGAATTAGGACCCAATTAACAAAAGTGTTCACATGTTTATCTAATATTGGGCTTGTAAGCCCAAATGCTCCAATGTGGGACCCACATGGCCTGTTTTCTTGACAAATGATTAAATCCTCTAAAGTCGAGCTCGATATTGGTTTCTTTGATCTTTATCTTCAAACTCGTGTCGATATTTGCCGGTTTTTGCGATCTTGGTACCTACACACATGAAAACAAGAAATACACATATCCAAGGCATATTTGATACATTTTGTGTAATATTTCTTTGTTTAAGCTACTATTGATATGAGTAAAATCACTCATATCAGTGGTTGATGCCCATGCTGGATAAACAGTACAAAGTACATAATAAACTATTCTAGAAAAGATAAAGGTTGTACTTATAGATAAGTATACAAGCAACCTACTTTGACTTAAAGTTATCTTTTCCCGCCTAATGCAAACCATCAGAATACTGAAGAGTCTTCAGTATCCTAGAGGAGAACGACATCATTCAGTTTGGTATTATCAAACCAAACTGAACTGAAAGCTCTTCTTCGGTACTTGTTTTTCAGCAACTAGACCACCTAGTATTTAAAGCAAAGACTCATTTGTCTTCTAAGTTAACTGGAAGAGGAATGTTAAAAGTTCTTTTGCTACAAAGTCTTCAGTAGGAACTTTGTTCCTCTGGTCATCCTTCAGCAGATTGGCCTTACTGCTGAGCATGAAACACTTAGGGGATTTTATATTCAATCCTAGAATTGCTTCAAGGTCAGTAAATACTGACCCAACGGTTCGAAACATAAGCTCACACACAATTCATAAGTAAAGAATGTAGAATAAGGACTAAACAATGTCCAGCAATGCAGAAGTATATAAATGCATTAAAAGAAATGAAGTCAAGGTAGCCTCCATCCAAACGCACGTACTCTTAATTGCTTAACTCTACCCTTTAGTACCTGCCGTATGGGGACATAGAAAGAAAATACGACTGAGCAATACACTCAGTGCACGGATATATGACAATGATATGAATAACATAAACATAATCAAAGTATGAAATGAAAGTGCAGCAGAATAATGTAAGTCCTGGAAAACATGGAGTATGTTTTATAAACTAGTTTACATTCTGAAAAGACTTATGTTTATTTCATAAAAACTGTATTTTAGATGCCCAAGATCCCATATAGGTCATGAAGGTATCAACGTGCATGAATACATAGAGGGGTGACCTCGTCATGCAATTAGAGGGGTGTCTCTAATTATAATAGTCTGGGTGGAGGGATCAGTTCCAAGTAACGGATGTAGAGCACACACCACAGTTACCTTGTAATCTGCTAAACATGTACTAGGATGCACCCATTCGCCCCACATGATAATAATATAAAAGTCCAAATAACTGAAAGGGACGCCGCAAGCAATCACTCTCGTCGCGGAAGAGTCATAACACAGGTTCCTCAAGTGTTACGGTTATGGTACCTTCATAACTAGGTAGAACTGGCATGCATGTATATAGCTCAAGCAATTTAAAATGCTAATCATATTAATTACTGATAAGTTTAATGTAAACTACTGGGGAAACAGATGGCTGCAAACGGGGAATCCTAAATATAGGAAGAAAATGTCCTTACCGAAGGACGTAATATCCTTACCTTATGTCCAGTAATGAAAACGAAGATGAAAGCGAGAGATCTACTCCGACTTCAAAAGTGATACATAATAAAAGGGACATGAATGAGTTGTCTGTTCAACGTATACTTACTGGTTATTAGTTTGCTTGACGTGTTCGTAACATGTTTTACTTGTTCTTGTCCTGTTTCACTGCTTCATGTTTTAATCGTGTGTTTCTTAGTATTTCATGTGTTCTTGATTAGTGTATTTCATGTTTTATCTGTTATTGTACTAGTTGTATCATAATGAGTAACTTTCTAAAAATATCAAGTCTCTATATATAGTAACTTTTCAAAAATAGCAGGTTCCTATATATAGTAACTTTCCGAAGATAGAAAGTTTCTATAATTAGTATGTTTCCATATTTAGTATGTTTCCATATTTAGTAATAAACTTATTAATAAGTATATGATATCAGCTATAGTTTAATAAGCATAATAAAAGCCATGATTATTAAATGTAATAATATAGTAAAGGTTATTAATATTAATACTTTAGTCTTAACATATGATTATTAATTAATAATATAATACATGATGTTATAAGTAATTATTAATTAATAATATTACATGATTATATTAATTAAACTTTACCTTAACTGATTATTGTATAATTAAATTAAGTATGTTATTAATTTAATTAGACCTTGGTTAAAATGAAATAAATTAATTAAGCTAAGTTCTTAATTAATTAAATGTAACATGAACTTATGCCATGAATAATGATTTTAACAATTATTATAACCTAGAGTTATTTAACTAAATGACCATATTTTATATCATGATAATTATATAAATTAATTATATCAGAAGTCTTGTTATTAATTAACTAAATTAAAGCATGTATTAATTAATATAATTAATTAATAAATAAAACATAAAGTATTTTAGCAAATTAACCAAACACACCCAGTGTGTGTTTCGGTTCTACCCGAGCCCAACAACAACGCCTCACCGAGACTATGAGGTCTCGGCTTCGGCTCAACCACACGCAGCACCACAGCCGAATGGCTGTAACTTGCCGCTGCCTTGACCAACGTAGCCCCTGCTGCTTGTTGATTTCCCCCTTGCGCTCACAGCATACCCACCGAGAGCATAGAAGCTCTCGATTTTCCACTGTCTTCAACCAACAGCCCCCGCTAGGGGTATTGTTGTTGCGGCAGACCAGGGCCAATAGCCATCGACCCTTTAAGGGTGCGGCTGGCCGAGACCAAGACACCACCGAGAGTCTTAGGATTCTCGATTTGCGTGACAACCGAACCAAACAAAATAAATCCCGACCCCACATGTTTTAATCTTTTTAATTAACATGTTTTCTTAATTGGATTCATAAATAAAATAAAATAAATAAAAAGATTAAGAATTCAGATATACCGAATGCGTGTATAGATTAATGATTAGGAACACGAACATATACCCGTAAAATTAATTAGATCAAACAACAATTCATCCTTGTGTTTCTTTAGGGTGATGCGGCCAAGGGATAAAGAAAAAGGGATATTTAGGTTTTTTGCTATTTTCCTATAAAGTGTATAATGAATAAATACCAGGAGGCTTTGTTTATTAGCTAATATTGGTTAATGGGCCGGGCCAAAGGCCTTCTTTCATTATTTTTAACCGCCGGCTATAACACCCCTTCTATATGGTTTTTCGTTTTTCGTGTTTTAATTAATTTGTCATGTTTGTTCGTGTTTTAGTTTCGTGTTTTAATTCATGTCATGTTTTTAAGTATTATACGTAAATACTTATCGTGTAATAATAATAATATATGTAATACTTTTCGTAATTAATTAATATACGTAATAATTACATTAAATGTTCATGATATATTAATTAATCATAAAGTTTCAATTGTCCATGTTTTCATGCATTTAATGTTCTAAGTTATTTTAAGCGGGTTTTACAAATACATGATTTTACAAATCATGAAAAAATCGAGAATTAAATTCGCGGGATTTCACGAACCACTGAAAAACCGTAAAAGTTCTTGAGTCCTGGATTGGTGATGAAAAAGTTGATGATTAAAATCCCCTAAAAGTGCCTTGAAGAATAACCGAAACGAATAGAGCAAACTTCTTTAAAAAATTTCTAGGTCTTATAATCTCGGAAAAATGCTATCTCGGAATAATGTGTAGTCGACGATCTCGGAGTAAAAACCCTTACACTATCTCAGAATAATCTATAGTTCACGATCACGGAATAAAAAGGGTTTACGGTCTTGGAATATTGTTGCAAATCATGATCTCGAAATAATAAGGATTTACGATTTGGGAATAATCTACAAATAATGATTTCGGATTAATAAGGGTTTACGATCTCAGAATAATCTTGCAAATCACGATTTCGGAATGGTTAGGGTTTACGATGTCGGATTAATCTTGCAAATCACAATTTCAGAATAATTAGGGTTTACGATCTCAGAGTAATCTTCCAAATCATGATTTCGGAATAATTAATGTTTACGATCTCGGAGTAATCTTGCAAATCACGATTTCGGAATAATTATGGTTTACGATCTCGGAATAATTTTGCAAATCATGATCTCGGAATAATCCACCATTTCGGAATACTTAGTGATTTAGGAAACTTTTAGATCTTCAAAAAGAAAACGTTTACAAGGGTTTCCAACGAAACGACTTGTACTTTTAAGGTATATAGCAACGTAGGGACTAGAAAAATACAAATTATTTCAAACTTATGACGAAAGTTTGAAATCGAGATTTGTACTTTTATGAACTTTCTTCATCAAAATCAATCCAAACACCCAAACAAATTATGTTTCTAGCCACAATATGAAACCCAAAACACTACTAAATGAAAGTAGATGATTTTAGATAAGATTAAACCATAAAAATATGGAAAAATAATTTGGTGTCGCAAGTATGGATCAAAAACTCCGAATCAACAAGAAAACAAACACATAAACAAGACACTCATCCCATGGCTCTTGATACCATTTATAAGATTATGTAAATCTTGGATATTCTAGAGAGAGAGTAGCGAGAGAAATGAGGTTACACAAACACGTACTTAGAGAGAGAAAGGAAGAAAACACATATTATGTATGTGAAATTATGAAGTGAACCACACCCTCTCCAACTAAGGAGAGGGTTTATATACCCAAGCCCACAAGATGGGCTTGCGCCTTAAAATGGGTTGCCGACCTATAGTGATATAGGTTGGGTTTTGTCTTTGTTTACTTAATTTATGTCTAGACTACAGGCTACTACCTAATATATTGTTGGAATGATGGATCTTTCCTAAATATGTTAAAAGATATTTCAAAGAAATGTAATATCTAATAAGTGTAAAATATTTAGCCAAAGTTAGGTTTAGTTGAAGGAAGTCTAGATGAAAATATAGTTCAGAATACAAAGAGAAGTCTTCATTTCAGATGATGCGGCGGTTCAACGTTTGGAGACAAGGCTCGAAGAAAGAGTTCCAGCTCAATACGTCTCGACAATATCATATTGAACGATGTCTATCTACTCTTAGATAATGAACAGAATTCAGTCATCTAAAAGGTTTACAAGACCGGATAGATTTTCTTTAGAGTAAATTACACCGTTCTTCCTTGTGGTTAGCGTTGATCGACGAGTTTCGTCCTTTGACCAAAAACATGCACCGTTCGCCCCTAAGTGTAAAACTTTATGTATCGTTGGTCCCTCACTTTAATGACCATGAATAAATGTCAAGTCACCACACATAATGTACACAAAGGGGCAAAATGGTAATTTCTCTCTCTACATCATCTTTCCCATTTATCTTCTTCTTTCATCTCCAACGTCATCACCTACCCATCACCACCACTGCCAATTACTCTAAATATTCTTCCCATTATCATTCTTAAATTATCATAAAAATCCACAAACAAATTCAAATCAAATCTCGCCAAGAAAAATAAATTTTAAATATCTTTAAGCACAAATAAAAAAATAACTAAATAAAATCAAAACACTTGATTCAAAAATCATATGATCATCATAATTAACATGCCCCCACTTTCATATTTAAATATCAAATCACTTTTAGTATTAAAAACTATCACTTTGAAGATGGACATTGTTCATTTGAAAATTACAATAAATTATAAAAAGGGTTACATATCTTTCGGTTTAGTATAAAAAAAAACCAAAATCAATTTAATCTTGTAAAAAATTGATTAACAAAAGGGCTTAACTTGGGTCAAAGACATGATAAGTTGTGTAAGTGCCATTACCTCCACCGTGGCATAACCATCAACCAAGTCACTAAGCCACACTAACCAAAACCTCTATAGTTGTCGTACATGCACGTCAAATAAAACAAATAAACTCTTACCAAAACATATTTTATTTGGGATTTTTCACACATGATATGTCTTCTTCATCATATCTGAATTGGTGTATTTTAGCTTTTAAAATAAGCTTGTGGTAAACTATTTATTAGATTTTACTTTTTTGTGTAGGTATGTAGTTTTCGTGTGGTGTTAAATGGTTGAAAATATCATCCGAAAAAAAAATCAGGTTTACTTTTGGATTTGAACATAAAAAGTAATAATAAATGTTGGTGTTAGAATGTGTCTCGGGTTTCCCCACAGACGAGGGAGACATGAGAAGAAAATCAAAGTATTCCGACTTAACTTGTATTAAGAACAAGGGGAGCATTTATGGGTGTTGATCTACTAGTTTGTGAAGTGGGCGAAAATTGTTGAGAGCGGTGGTGGACGGTCGGAGTAGTGGACCGGTTGGTGATGAATGAGATATTGATCCTTCTAAGCTTCTGATTTTTTTTCTAGAAGATGTGCTATGAGTTTGACTTTTTATGGGTTTGAGTTAGATTTGTACAAAATATCAGGGTGGTGGTGGCCGGATTTTGTTGATCAAAGAGATAGAAGGAGACAGTGGTGGTGTGAAGATGGTAGAAAGAGAGAGAGAGAGAGAGAGAGAGAGAGAGAGAGAGAGAGAGAGAGAGAGAGAGAGAGAGAGAGATATTACTGGAAAAGAGATAAAAGAGGGTGTTAGGTTTAGATGTATGTGGGATAGTTGATTAGTTTGTTAGTTAATACTTCTTTAAGTGCTAATGAGGTTGGAAAGAGACTAAAATACGCTCATTGGTGAGTACATAACAATAGTTAGTATGACCCCGTTAAAGTGAGGGACCAACGATACATAACATTTCACATTTAGGGACGAACGGTGCTTTTTTCGATCAAAGGACGAAACTCGTCGGTCAACGCAAACCACACGGACGAACGGTGTAATTTACTCTTTTCTCTATATGAAGAGATAAATAATATTTCATTGGGAATACATTCCTTTTAAAGTTAGTAATAAGTACAAGTGCACTTACCTAAAGGACACTTTATTAAGAACATAGTATTATGGTGCATTTAATGTGATTTCAACCGCCCATTGAATGATCAACACGTGAAAGTGTCATCCTTATAAACCCTAATATGATGCATATTAAAGGAGCATACGTAGGAGTGAAATAACTTATATTTGTAGTTTAAGTTAAACGCTTTTACCTAAAGGACACTTTATGCTATATTTAATGTGATTTCAACCGCCCATTAAATGATCAACAAGTGAAAGTGTTATCCTTATAAACCCTAATATGATGCATATTAAAGGAGCATACGTAGGAGTGAAATAACTTATATTTGTAGTTTAAGTTAAACGATTTTAGTCCTTAGAAAGTTATTAATCCGTAACACTTTTAAAAGCATTTCACTCCTTAACGTTAAACTAATGGTATCACTTTTTGTTGATATCGCTTTGTGAATAACATACATTTGTAATTTAAGTTAGAGGAGACCACCAAACATTATCATTATGACACTTTGCTATTTCGTGAACAAAATGTGTTATACATTTTTTATTCAGTTTTGATGTGGAATTCATCTAGGGGCGTCTAGGCGGATCAGAATTTTATACATATATATATTATAAATAATATGTATGACATAAAAAAAAATACTTTTAATTTCAATTAATTCGAAGTTCTTGCAAAATAGGCAAATAAAACATAACAATTTAAGTGCTTAAAACTTCATATGTGAACATATAATTCAGTTGGTCTCAATTTCATACGAAAAACTCATTACTTTATGTTTATAATTATACGTTTATCTCTTATTTTAAAATGTTACGTTAAAATAAATATGTCTACTATATATTAGAAAGAAAACCCTTAATTTTTTTTAAAAAATATTGACTTTTTGTTGACTTTTTTAACTTTTTTAACCGCTTATCTCCTATGCGCTCCCTAGGCGGAGTATGACCGCCTAGCGGTTAAGTGCCGCCTATACGCCGCCTAACACTTATTTTACAACATTGTTAAAAAGTAATTTGAGGTCTTTAGTTTACTTATTCATATTTAGCTTATTTTTAACAAAACATTTATTAATACAGTTCATACGTACAAAAATAAAACAAATTGATACAGTTGTAAGCTTAATCAGATAGCTAGATATCATATGATCTTAATCTCTTATGATGAAAAATCATCGACAAGACGCCTTAAACTCGCCAACGAAGAACCACCTTCTTCCAATGCCATCCTAATTATCTTTTTGGTTTCAGATACCTTGATTCGAACATTGTTATTACTATCCATAACTTGCCTTATTCCATTCTCGATATCTTCCGCTGGTATTAACTTTTGATTCTCGTTTGCTTGATTGAAATCCAATGTTATCTCAACCGCCAATCCAAACTCTTTAACCAACTGAAACGCATCTAAGCATTGCTCAGCATACAGCGGCCATGTAGCCATTGGAACTCCGTACCACAGACTTTCTTGTACGGAGTTCCACCCACAGTGGGAAACAAAGCCTCCGATGGCCGTGCTAGAAAGCACGGCCTGTTGTGGGACCCATCCAACTACTTTTCCCTTGTCGGCTGTGCGTTCAAGAAAACCATGAGGTAAGACCTCACCAAAGTCCTTGTACTCACCAGGGAACACTCCTGGGCCCTCGACCGGAGGACACTGTAAGGCCCATATGAACCTATATTCGCTCCTCTCGAGTGCCAATGCTATTTCTCTTATTTGTTCAGCTTTAAACCAACCCCTGGAACCAAAGCACAATAGCACGACCGAAGACTTTGGTTGATCATTCAACCACTCTAATATCTCGAGGTTTTGAGCAGGTGGCTCGGGTTTAATAATGGGACCAATCGCGTAAACGGGAGGGGTTTTATGGTCATACGAAAGTAGAGCATGCTGTTCCAATTCCGAAAAGGTGTTTACTATTATACCTTTGGCCTCTCTATACCTTTTATTGTAAGGTAAAGTCCTTTTCCGCCACTTATACTCATTTGTAATTTCGGAAGGCAAGAGGGTCGGTGAAACTGGGTTAGCATAGCTCGGGATGGCCAACTCAGTCCCCGAGCTAAGCACTTCATGCACCACTTGGCCATGATACTCTTGAAGAGCTTGAAAATAAAGGTTTGTCCCAAGATAAGCCGCATTAGATGCATAAAACACATAAGTTGGCAGACTAAACTCATTTATCACATCCATAACCGACGTACAAAGCATGCTAACAACACAAGCAGCAAGTCGGTATGTTGGATTTGGGTCAGCTAATCGACTAGCCAAAATGTTTCTTAAAAGAGGCTTTTGTTGCGCGAGCACCAGGTCACGAAGCTCATAGAGGTACTTGTGCCCCATGCATGACTCTAGAGGCAAAGAAGGGAAACGAATGAAGTTAAGGCGCTCGTTGGAGTTTGTCGTTGAGAGGAAGCTGGAAAATTTAGTACCGACTGGGTCTGTGGGGAGCTCGACTATAATGACCGTGATTGTGAGGTGTTCGAAATGTTCGATCAAGAGGTTTGCTAATGCTACAGCTTGGCCAACATGGCCCATGAGGGGGGCTGGGATGAACACAAGCTCTAGTTTCTCCATTGGATCTGAATGTTTGCTTGATGAACTGATCTTGTGATACTTTTTGTAGTTGCACTTTGTATATTTATTTATATCCGTTTTATGTCACAAAACCGGACTATAAACCCACACGAAAATTAAAAAGTTTGGATTGAGTAAAAACAGATTTTCGGTCAACCCATCTAACCCGTTTATTAAACTGGTTATGTTTGGTTTGAAAATAAATTAAGCGGGTTGACCGTCAACTCGTTTAATTTCTTCTTAATTTTTTTTAATATTATATTATACGTGTTAATTGAGTTAAATTGCTTGATCCACAAACACGTTTAACACGTTCAACCAATGTAATGCGTCAATTTTTTTATATACAACCAGTCAAACTCATGTAATGTCTTAAATTCTATATCTAAAGTAGGTTAAATGAGTCAACCAAAAACCCGTACAACATATTCGACCGCGTAACTTATTTAATCCGTCAACCAAAATATAAATACGGATTAATTGAATCAGGTTCGATTTATATATATAAAAGAGTTATGGTTGACATGAGTTATTTTCATGGTCGGATTCATGTTGAGATCTTGTTATCCGCCAAATCTGTCATCCCAACCCCACCGACCCAAACTAATTGTCACCCATACACATGCTGTACGCTTACGGATATATGCACGTTCGTTGATTTGGATGCATCTTTAAGGTGACCACACCAATGTTATGATTCTATCAGTATCGAA
This sequence comes from Glebionis coronaria, assembly GCA_025667525.1. NCBI lineage: Eukaryota > Viridiplantae > Streptophyta > Magnoliopsida > Asterales > Asteraceae > Glebionis > Glebionis coronaria. The sequence continues at coordinate 296,251 of JANFOE010001310.1, forward strand.
TAACGTAACTTTTTTAGTGACTAGTTGAGCTAACAGATCCAAAGATGCTATCAGTATCAAAAGAATGTAACAATTATAGTGGTTCGTTAATTTTACGGACCTGAATTTGTTTCTTTAGCGAATTACTGGGTAGTGTTGTTGGATGTGCACATGCACGGCTCAAATAGACTCGTGTATGACATAGTAAAAGTTTGAATGCACAAAAAATTCTTTTATTTTTCTTATATGTCTCCTCCTCCACATTCAAAGTGAACATCATCCTCGATGTGAAAACTGTTAAAATCAAAAATAGAGAAAATACAAAGGGAAACAAGAACTTTCCAGGGCTTAGTAAAATATTGCAAGACTTCACATAGATGAATCCGGCTATAAAGCTCCAAATTGATGTTTTTCCTGCATGACATAATAAAAAAACAAATGCAAAATATATACAATGACGATTTTATTTATGTTACAAGTCCTCCTACATACTTAAGGTAAAAAGTGGGAAATAAAACACGGATTGCTTTCCGAGAAGCGTTAAGTTTAGAGTCTTCAGCCAAACTCGGCTACTCGTTTTTTATTTCATGTAGAATGGAATTTTTTGAATATCAATTTCGTTACAGTTTTCCTTCTCGTGGTAGAGCTTGAGTCTATGTCCATTGACAATAAAAGTTGTGTTGTCTCTACCATATAGTTCAACATATCCGGATCTATATTGGTATTTCACTATATAAGGTTCGGTCCAACTCGAAGTGGGTTTAGGTTGTTTGAATTTGTATTTCGAGATAAAGATGAGTACTTTATTTCCATGCTTGAATTCTTTTCTCATTCTTAACTTGCAATCATGTCAAACTTTTTTTCGTTCTTTATATAAGCGAGAACTTTCATAAGCTTGATGTAGAAATTCATCTACTCATGAAGTTGGAATATTTGTTTTTCTCCAGGTGCGAAAAATCGGGATTGCAGTTCTTTAGTGCCCAATATGCAATGTGTTCAATTTCAGTAGGTAAATGGCATGTCTTTCCATACAAAAGCTTGTATGGGGTGGTTCTAGTTGGTGTTTTGAATGCGGTACGAAAGGCCCATAAAGCATTTTCTAATTTCTTAGACCAACAAGAAGGGTTATTTTTTACGGTCTTTTCAAGTATTCGTTTAAGAGCTGTATTAGTATTTTCAACTTGGCCACTCGTTTAAGGGTGGTAAGATGTGGAAAATCGGTGGTTACCTCCATATCTTTTCATTACTTTGTCCACGAGTTTGTTACAGAAATGAGTTCCTCTGTCGCTTATGAGTGCTTTTGGAATTCAAAGGCGATAAAATAATTTCTTTAAGAATGCTATAACAACTCATGCATCATTGGTTTGCAAGGCTTGAGCTTCGGTCCATTTTGATACATAGTCGACAACGCCTAAAATGTATTCACATTTATAAGATTTAGGAAATGGTCCCACGAAGTCGATACCTCACACGTCAAATATTTCGCAGACTTGGATATTATTAACAGGCATTTCGTCTCTTTTGGAAAATGTTTCCAGTCCTTTGACATGCTTCACAAAGGTGTACTAAGGTATGACCTTCACGAACGATTGTAGGCCGGTAAAAACCTGCGTCGAACACTTATTTAGTAGTTGTGTTCACGTCGTAATGTCCTCCTGTCGGTCCGTAGTGACATTCATCGAGAATTTTTCATAATTCAGATCCAGAAATACAACTTCGGATCATTCCATCGGGACATAGTTTGAATAGATGAGGTTCACCCAAAAAATATTTCTTGAGTTCAGAAAATAATTTCTTCTTTTGTTGATATGTCATTCCTTTTCGTAAAATACCTACAGCCAGATAGTTTGCAAAGTCTAAGAACCATGGTGTATCACTAGTATCTACTTGCATGATATGTTAGTCGGGAAAATAATCTATTTCATCATCGCTTGAATCATCATTAACAATGCGAGATAAATTATCGACTGCAACATTCTCTGTTTTTTTATCTTTTATTTCTAGATCGAATTCTTACAAAACAATATCCATCGTATGATACGAGGTTTGACGTCTTTCTTTTTAAACAAGTATTTTAGAACTGAGTGATCCGTGTAAACTATTGTTTTGGACAAAATGAGGTATGCTCGAAATTTGTCAAATGCATAAACTACAACCATAAGTTCTTTTTCCGTGATGGTGTGATTTTGTTGGGTTGCGTTTCGAGATATACTAGCAAAATAGATGCGGTGAAATTGTTTTCCATCCTTTTGTTCAAGGACGACTCCAAGGGCATGTTCACTTGCATCACACATAAGCACAAACGGAAGGTTCCAATTGGGGATTGTGATAATCAGTGTGCATGTAAGCTTTGTTGTAAGAGTTTCAAATGCTAGAAGGCATTCGTCATTGAAATCGATATTGGTGATTATCCATATAACCTTGATATGAATAAATAATAAACGCAGCGGAAAGATCACCTATGAACGAATCCATAGAGTCATATGATTAATCAATAAAAAAGCAAGATATAAGTATAGCTTTGTAGCGTGATCGGTAGAATCGAATGATGACTATCACCAAGAACACCAATCAAATATGAAACCAAGTGATCAAATAGATCACCTCTGTGATGTATCCACACCACACATCCCTGTATACCAATAGATGGTAGTCTTAAACCCCGTAACCGTGTAACAATCTTTGATTAATCAAGAATCAAATTATTAAATCAAAAGAAACATAAATCCTAGATTTGTTCATGTCAAATACGTGCAAATAAATATTAGAGAAAAAGGAGAGAAGTTTTGGTAATGTGTTTAATATAATAAATTAGGGTTATTCCCTAATAACTCATATTTATCGCAAATGTAGCTCCTTCCTTTTTTCATCTCAATGGTCCGGCTCAGTGGGCTTTGTATTGGCCTTTCCATACACTTTTACATGTCTAATAACTAAGTACACTACTTAGTCATTAGAAGCCCAATAATGATCTCGTGTTACGAAGGTTGTTTATATATCGTAAATACGATAAACACGATATATGAACTGGTAGCTCAGTGCATGTGTGTGACCGGGTACGCTCATATGCGCCTAGCCATATAATTAGTTGTTATGACACGCGTATAATCCAACAGCTCCCACTTGCACACTCACAATAATAAAGTAATTATACAAGAAAAAGTTAGCGTCTAGCAACATGTCAATTCCCCTAGAAACATATGAGGATAGTTGCTTAAACATCTCATTTAAATGGTTTAGATATCAGTCATCCTTTTGTTTCCGATACACTGTTAAACTTTAGACATGGATCAAAAGTCATTCTTAGTTTAACTATTATGTTTCTCGATATAGATATTGAACTAGATTTCCAAATTAATCAAGTATCATCTTAATTACATTTTCGTGCAGCCACACATACATATGTATAATTCATCTAGGGGCCCAGTAGTATCTAACTCTAATACATGTGGATGAACAAATCCTATTTTGACTGCACGTGTCGTTCATGTGTTTTACATAGCACTTGAAAATAGTGTTTATAGACGCCTTGTTTAGGACAACGTTGAACCATATCAAAGATTGACATTCCACACATACAAAATCTACTTGCATCTCAAGTCTAAGGATAAGAGATTCAACCACTTGCAGATTCACTATTGACGAAGATCTATGTAGTGAATTCTCGTAGGTTAGGTCAATCTAGTGTTCATCCAATGAACACATATGAGTTTGGCGGCATCATCAACTAATATTAACTCTAAATGAATATGACCAAAACACTCATATTTGTCTTAATACATTGATACTCATGTATCAACAACTGACAATGGATGATTTAGAATAAATAAATTATTCATGGATTAAATATGCTAATATAGAACACAGTAGTACAAATGAAAACGATCATACCATGTATGTCTGTTCATTTTTTAGTAAAACTGCATAACGTTCCATTATACAAATACTAAAAAAATAGATACGCATGAGACTACTAGAATGTCAAAGTCCAATGTTCCTAGCATGATTATCATGTTTGGCTACAAGACATTGAATTTACACAAGGACCTGTTGAGTTGTCATATAAGTGAACTTTGAGAATACTTATTTTAGAAACTCACAAATAGTGAAGATTTTGAATAATACGATGAGTGGCATTTTGTATATGTGCGATCAAGTGCTAATACAGTAATGCTAGCATCGCCATAGTACATTACATAGGTTGTTTGAAGCAAGTAGAACACCTATTTAAGATAATCTTCTTAACAGCTTCTTAAACTGTATTGTTATCTTATTTTACTAATGAGTAGTGCAACAGTGCTTTTCATCAAGCACGTCTAGGTAGTAGTAGTATCATTGAAGATGAAATCCTACTATCACTAGGATTGAGTACCATCTCAATCAAAGTAAGCATTAGCATAGAAACTCAACACTAATCTTCTTACCTAAAATCCGTAAATGATGAACAAGTATACAGTAGTCTAATATATAACATATCATATGTAAAGTATCTATTAGGTAAACTAAGGGTCTCCATGTACATATTCAATCTTATCAGGTGATATAGAACATTGAGACTTTCTCATTGACATATTTAGACTTATTAACCGCATATGACTTATCATAATAAGCATATGTTCCAAGGTTATATGTTTTATTTCTTATATTTCTCAATAGAAATATATTCCATGTCAAGGATTAAAAACTAGCTTTGATAGAATAATATTTCCAATATGTTAACAACATATGAGATTTAAAACAAACAAAATAATATGCTCCTACTAGCTTAAAGGGTACACAAGAGTTATCTTTGTTTTAATCATGATCATATCCTTGATTCAAACTTAAGATTTTAGCTTCTAGATGCATTCTCTAATACACACTTAGATTCAAGAGTTTGTACACCAATTGCCATATTTCCTATTCATGAAATCAAGTATGGTAATTAATATCTTTATTAATTTAACACTCATAAAGAAAATAAAGACTTAAATCATGATCAGTTGCTTGAGCATGCCTTAATCTGTATTCAAATAGAGTATGTATAAATATGTACAATTGTATCCATATCTATTTTTAAATAGAAGACCATTTATAACCTATGAGTCTTACTAGTTTGTGAAAGATAATAAAATTCCAAAATTGATTTTCTTTTATAGACTACATCTAACCATTCATAGTTTTGAGACATTCATCAGATTCAAAATCTGACAACGAGTCTTGGTAGTTACTAGGTTCACTATGATCCTCTAACTTATCATCCTCAACATTGACATGAAACTCATATCTTTCAGGTGCTTAAGGTATCATTGCGGATATACGTATGGGAGTTACAACATTTTGTGGCTTTTGCATTTGTATGCTCAGCCTCAATTGTGTTGTTCACTAGTGTATTCAGAAGGTTGTATTTTATTCATTAATTTCTTCAAAGATGCATAAGGGTCCCACTTGCTTCTTGTAAGAGGAGACTTTCTCCAAGTAAACAGCATGTCGAGCAACAATGAATTGTTCTCGTTTGGAATGTATAAAATACACTGACAGTTCTTGATTCTAGTTTGTTAAAACACGTCAGACATGATTTCAACAAATTCAATACTTCAACTAAGACTTACTGGGAGTCATCCCATTCCATAACTTAATGGTTTGTTAGTTACTTTCTTGTTTGAAACCATATTGAATAAGTGATTGTGGTAAATTACAACCTTTAGGAAAAGGAGCGTAAAAACGGTAAGTATTAAACAAATGATTTTAGGAAAAATCAAGTGTTAATGACCCTTATGATATGAAAGTTCGTTTCCCAAGGAGGTATATGTGTGTGACTAAGATGTAAATGATTCGAGATTAATATTGGTTTAGAAGGGGATGAGAAAAGAGGATGACGAAGACGTGAAAATAATTACTACGACGACAAAACGTAAAACTGTAAAATGAGCTAAAATAAAAATTAATTCTAAAAATTACCAAAAATTCACCATCTATCAAAATAAATAAACTAAGAGTTTACCAATGATCAAAACTTTTTCAAACCTTTTAAATAATTAAATATTCAATTTTTAAATGCTAATTAAAGCCCCAAAAATCAAATAAATTATCAAAAAGCCCAAATAAAGATTTTTCAATTGGTAAACCTCTAAAATGACCTAAAAAGATTAAAAACTATTTTTAGAAAATTTTAAACTAATAAAATCTATTTAAAATGATTTAAAAACTATTAAAACTTAAAATAATTATAGAAATTAATCTAGAAGTGATAAAATTAATCTAAGATTTGCAAAAATCCTATTTAAATGTATTTAAGCTAAGAAAAATGTAAAAAGTTGAAAAATGTGAAATTTGAAAAATAATAATAAAATAATATTAAAAATCTACAAATTCTAAAAAATTCTAAAAAATTGCAAACTAGTTTATTTTAACCTAAATAAACAGAAAATGAAAATGAAAGGACCAGAATACCCCTATTGGTCCCTCAAATGGGCCAAAACCATAATCAGTCAACACTAATGGGCTTTTTAGCCCAAAAAGTCAAACTTGGCCCAATTGACTTGGAAAAGCTCCATCTGACTTAAAATTTAATTCTAAACACAAAACTCTAAAGGCCCAAAAGCTGAAAGTGAGCTTATCACAACTTAATAAGCAAACAGCTTATCCTTATTGGGCTTTTTATCCCATTAAGCAATAAGCTAATGCCATAAGCTCTAATTTGACACACAACCTTCTTTTGGGATGCTTAAGAGATCTGTAAAAAGAAATTTTGAAAAAGCACACTTAATAAGCCAGAAATAAGCAAAGTACAATTTCACAAAACGACAAAATAGTCGGTTTTGAGAAATAAGGCACCTCAGGACTTGATTCAATTTGCAAAATGTCACAAATGAACTCAATAAGCTAAATCAATCAGCAAAAATCCAATAAGCGACACCAATAAGCCAGAATGAACCAATAAGCACTTATGAAAAAGTCAATTAAGTTGGTTTTCTAGTCAAACCTTAAAGTCAACCCACCAAATGCTCCAGTATGAACAAATTGGTCAAATGATGAGCACCTATTACAAAATCCAAGTTGTTGCTGGGTTAATTAAGCTATTATAGCTTATTGATAAGCTGAAACACAAAATACACTAGCAGTGGCTAGCAGCAGGGGAAAGGAGTTCCCATTGCTTTGACTATTTGACCAAGCTTTTTAGAGAGATTTAGTATGATTCAATTGGAAACAAGGGCACCCTTGTGATCAGTGAATCACAAGGAGTCAATATCAACAAGGAAATCACAATTTGGTTCACACAATAAGCCAGAAATAATCAAACAGTCACCAGATATTGCACAGAACTGTGAAATAAGCAGTTATGCACAAATAAGCAGATATAGCATGAATAAGCCAACCAAATTCAACAGGATGCATACACAAGCTATATAAACTATGAATAAGCACAAACAAACATAAATCAAACATTAAATCAAAGTATAGAACAAGATCAAAGCAGATTAAAGTTTCTGATATGAACTACAAGTACTCATGCACACTATGCTGATCTAATTGACACTAAATCCAATTTCAATGCTTCAAATCTCTTTTCCTGGTGTAATTAACTAAGATCTAGCACTTGTTAACCCTAGTCTATGCTTAGATCTAGGTGTCCTCAAAATTGTAGCCAATTTTACCAAGTAAACAAGATTTTAGAGCCCTTTTATGGATCTAGGTGTTCTCAAACCACAAAACCTGCAAACAGATGAACAAGAGCACCAAGTAAACAGATACCAACAATAAACAACACAATCCAACCACTTAACAGTACACAAATCCAACTTAAAATGTTAACCCAAACACTCCTTAAAAACCTGTTTTCACAAATTTTTAAAGTATTATCCAGATTCAAACCACAAAACAAGCTAATAACACTTCATAAACATCAAACAATACCAGATTAACAATATTCAACCGCAAAAACACAGATTCAAGAACAAACATGTAATAATCACCAAATTCAGAAAAATAAAGGAGAAAAATGAAAAGGGAGAAGGTGCAAACCTCCAAGACCTACATCCAGGCCCTGGATTGTTTGAGCTTAGGTACTAGCAAAACAAGTACCAGCTTCCAATGCTGCTAAGATGAACAAACAATAAAGTGAGATCAAATAACCAATACTTTCTGATTTTTGAAGCACAAGCCTTATCACTTAAAACCTTGCCTCAAAAACCTTCAAACATGAATATGGAACTCAGATTTTAGCTTATCAGATACCAAACTTTTATAAATAACAAATGAGAATTCAAAATTTTCAGAAATTCAAACTTTATTTCATAAAAAGGAGTTATAAAGATTTAAAAGCTAAAATCTGGAACAAATGCTCTATCACAGGTTGAGGAGTCTTTTTATAGGCAAATGCTAGCTATGCACTATTCACAAACCCTAGAAGTGAATTTCCCTATTTGTCCTTGAGGTCTTCTAGACGATTCTTGGTTATGAGCTGTCCAAAATGATCCTGAGTGTTCATTTTAGCTTTGTGATGAAGCAAAGGCTCTCAGCTGTTGATCTTGATACGTGGCATACCTTGGAGAATAAGTTGTCACATGATGGGTGAAACGGTTTTAGGTGTGGGGTCACATGGTGAGTGGGGGTGAGTGTTTTATGGTTGGGAAGGGTTTCTGGGCGTGTGAATCAAGTGTGGGTAAGGGTAATTGAAAATTACCCTTTGTTTGAAGTGATGTAAAAACTGGGTTCTTACTTGCTACAGTGACAAGGTTTGATCCGTTTTTGTAGGATTGTGTTTGTGTTTGGCGTATTTTTGTTTCAAATGTTTCAATTGCCCATGTTTAGCCCTTGTGTTTTAGGAAAGAATGTAAATCAAGTTTTCAGCCAACAAAAACGTGTTTCCTTTGATAATAACTTTTCCAACTTCACACTTTTGGCACAAAACTTTGGCAAAAGGTTTAAAAGGGTTGTTTTTGCCATTTTTGAATAGTTTGAGGACTGATTTTGGACATTGTTGATCTTCAAAGGTCTTCCATGCAACTTTACCTTCATAAGGGACCATAATTGGCAATTTAGAATTGTTGACGGACTAAACTTGCCATTTCTTCAAAGTTGAAGGACCATTTGTGTAATTTTGACAAACTTAAGGGACCAAACTTGTAATTATGATTTCACAAGGGTTTTAAGTGTCATTTCTTCATTCATTGAGGATCAATCTTGCATTTATTCAAGTCTTCAAGGGTAATTGTTGGATAAATCATGAACTAGGGCCCGGTTCTTTGTACGGCTTCGTTTCTCGTGTCCGTTTTCCTTGTTTCTTGTGATCTTTTGTCTTTTTCACGATATCCATACCTAAAATACTCAAGTAAACAAACACAATCATATATATGGTATTTTATGACATTTTTATGCATTTAAAGCCCGAAAAGAACGATAAGATCATGTATAAATGCCATCTCATCACTCCCCCATACTAAGCCATTGTCGTGCCCTCACGCAATGCTAGAATAAAATATCTAAGCATCACAAAAGTTAAATTTTATTAACCTTTACTGAAAAGTAAAAGACTTGCAACGATACTACGAAGATGTGTAAAGACATAATGTATGATTTTCATCACGAATGTGACTTTTAGGGTCAAAGAATAGAAACAAGCAAATGTCCCTTAGAGTAAACTTCGTCATCCTTGATTGTCATACATTCCATGCTAAGTGAAAAAACGAGATCATTGTTGGTACAAGTCACAATGCTAACACTACTCATACATCCAAATTGTGTAATACTTTTTCTCCCCGCAATCCTAGTTATTATAAAAGGAAATGGGTTACTAGCATTTTTTAACTATTTGTCATGGATCACAAGTGATTCATATTGACTTATTTGAGTAGTTATTAGTCCGAAAGCAAAGTAGCACGATTTAATTGATAGTTAGCCGAAAGACAGAATCTTTTAAAACGGCTTCTCGTGTATCTCCTTAAGTTCATATCTTGGCATAACTTGTTTCACGATTTGAGACCTTTCTCGGACCGATATTTGGCATGTACTTCATACTTCAAATCTTGGGAAGACGTTCTTGAAATTATGGTCTTCTCTTCATATATTTGGAATTTCTTCACATGACGTTTTTTGAGAGATTCTTCATATTAGGACCACGACTTCATCATTTTTCTTCAATCTTTACTTTGGATTTTGATATACAACGATCCGCCTCCTTTTCGGACTTGGATATATTTATCCTCATACCTTGTAAGGGTCTTTTCGGATAGACTTTCTCCATGATCTTTAGGGGAGTAATTGCTTTCCGTCGTGTGTCTCGATCCTTCATATTGATTTAGGAATAATGTTACTTCACATCATCTTGGATCTTTAGCAACAAAATAGGTCTCCTCATGCCTTGTTAGGACCTTTTTGGATCAACACCAATCTTTGCGTCCCGCTTCAATTAGTTATGCCTTGGCTATGAACTCTATTCAACCCCGAGCAACTTTTAAACGATCTTGCGCTAGAGGCTAAGTAACCTTTCAAATCGTACGACCTTACTTATTGTAATTATTTTTATTCCTAATGCATTGATCTTATGGGAAGAAAAAGCCACAATTAAAAACATATGAGTTTTTGAAAGAACATTTTCATGTTCTACGTTTAGCATGATCACTTGTCTAACTCTATCATCTCTCGTTCTTCACTATATAAAGACCTCTAATTAAAGAGACTCGTGAATACTTAGCCATGCAAGTCAAAATTAAGCCAAATTTGGATTAGCTTTCATTAAGACTATATCAAATCAAAGTTTTGGGTTTTCAAGCCACCTATAGGATCTTGCACTTTCTTGGACTTTTTCATGTTTAGAGAATGCCTTTTATAGTTCCCTTGATAAGTGACTTTCTAGGATCAATTATAGGAACTTGCGATAAGTTCTTGTTCTTAACCCGAATGAGTTAAGACTTTCGTGTTTTAAAGCTCCCTATATAAAAGTCTATCAAAACTTGAATTGAGCGGGTTAAGGAATGTAAATGCTCCAAATGCCCATCAAGTCAAAAATTAGCTCTTATTCTACCCATCGGAAAATATACATTCGTGTCTTAAAAACACTTATGAAAACTAAGAAAAATTTTAAAATTTTGCCATTTTTAGCCTTATTAGCACAAAACAAAACATTGAAAGTTGGAAAGCGTGAGGGCGTAGCAAAGCAAGTACCTATTCACCCTCCCCCATACTAAAAGTAAACATTGTCCTCAATTTTCCGAGTCTAAAGGTGGAGCACCCCCATACTAGAGACGAAGAATCGAATGCTTAGGATCTAACATGGAAAGGGTGATCAACAATATATCTAAAGCCGTTTATCAAGTATGCTAAAAGATAATTGTTAGAACAATAAAGGATATGTCAATGGATTCGTGAAAAACTTCTTCAAGCAAACGATGGAGGCTCACGTAAACGAACACGAGAGTCTTCAATCGTAGATGATGATGATGATCTAGATAACACAATCACAAACAACCACGAGACAACGAGTTTGAAAGGGTACAAGTCCCCTTATTAGTGAATAGAAAGCATAAAAGGATAAGCATGGGATCTCCCCCACGAAGCACCTCGTTTTTGATTACCGAGTCATGAGCTCGACTCGATCCCCTCAATGCTAATTATCATTGGGGAAGGTGACTTGGTCGAGGTCAACCATTGAAGGAATTTCCCCACCAAAGTAGTGCTTAAGCCTATGTCCATTCACCTTGAAGTTAGGACCATCATCTTGAGCTAGCTCGATGGTCCCATAAGGAAATACTTGTGTAATGGTGAACGGACCCGACCAACGAGATTTCAATTTCCCGGAAAATATCTTAAGTCGAGAGTTAAAAAGTAACACTTGATCACCAACGTTAAAAACCCGGTTTTTAATCTTTGCATCATGAAAATTTTTAGTCTTTTCTTTGAAAATCAATGAATTTTCATAAGCATTTTCTCTTAATTCATCTAATTCGTTCAATTATATTTTCCGGTGATCTCCCGCGGTCTTCAAGTCAAAGTTTGCATGCTTAAGGGCCCAATATGCCTTGTGCTCCAATTCAATGGGCAAATGACAATTCTTCCCATAGACTAACTTATAATGAGTGCAACCGATAGGTATCTTATAAGCGGTCCTAAAGGCCCATAAAGCGTCATCGAGTTTGTCGGACCATGAAGCTCGGTTTTCTCCAATTGACCTCTCTAAAATTCTCTTCAAAGCTCAGTTCGAAACCTCGACTTGCCCACTCGTTTACGGGTGATAAGCCGTAGAAACACGATGAGTAACTCCATATTTCTTTACGACCTTCTCGAATTGGTCATTACAAAAATGGGTTCCACGATCGCTTATAATAGCACGAGGGATTCCGAACTGAGAGAATAGTTGCTTCAAAAACATCACTACCACACGAGCATCATTAGTAGGTAAAGCCTTAGCTTCCACCCACTTAGAAAGGTAGTCTACCGCGACGAGGATATACTTGTTACCATGAGACGATGGGAACGGCCGCATAAAGTATATACCCCATATGTCGAAAATCTCACACACTTGAATTATGTTTTGCGGCATTTCATCACGTTGAGACGATTTTCCTTGACGTCGGCACGAATCACACGACTTCACAAGTGCGTGTGCATCACGATAGATAGAAGGCCAAAAGAAGCCGGCATCGAACACTTTCTTAGCCGTGAGATTAGCACCGTGGTGACCACCCGTGGGTCCCTCGTGACAAGCTCTAAGGATATTAGAAGCTTCGGCACCAAAAACACAACGTCGAACGAGTTAATCCGCACAAACCCGAAAGAGATAAGGGTCGTCCCAAAAATAGAACTTGACGTCACGAAAGAATTTTCGCTTTTGTTGTGTCATCATACCCTTGATTATGAAATTGCCCGCATGGTAATTTGCAATGTCGGCAAACCATGGGGTGGTGTCTTTAGAATTCACTACACCGAGAGTCTCGAGAGGAAATGTTTCGGTGATTTCCTTGTTCTTGAAAACATCTTTGTGAGGATCTTCTAGAAGAGAGATGATCGGCCGCTAGATTCTCGGCTCCTTTTTTGTCAAGCACGGTGACATCAAATTCTTGGAGGAGGAGCATCCAACGACGCAATCTCGGCTTAGCATCTTGCTTAGCTAAGAGATACTTGATAGCCGAATGGTCGGTATACATGATGCTTTTAGTTAAGACGAGATAAGGTCGGAATTTCTCAAAAGCATAGACCACGGCAAGGAATTCCTTTTCCGTTGTGGTGTACTTTAATTGAGCCTCGGTCATCGTCTTACTAGCATAATGGATAGGACGGAAATGATTGTCATAACGTTGCCCTAAGACGGCCCCTATAGCATAATCAATTGCATCGCACATGATTTCAAAGGGTAATTCCCAATTAGGAGCAACAAGAATGGGAGCTTCGGTAAGTTTCCTTTTGAGAGTTTCGAAAGCTCTAACACAATCCTCATCGAAGTTAAAAGGAGCATCCTTCTCGAGAAGGTGTGTCATAGGTCGAGAGATTTTCGAAAAGTCCTTGATGAAACGATGATAAAAGCCCGCGTGGCCTAGGAAACTCCTAACTCCCTTAACGGTTTTGGGATGAGGTAACTTGGCGATGACGTCTACCTTAGCTTTATCGACCTCAATCCCCGCTTTCGACACCTTATGTCCTAAGACGATTCCTTGTTTACACATAAAATGACATTTTTCCCAATTAAGCACAAGATTGGTTTCTTCACAACGTTTTAACATTTGCTCGAGATTAGATAAACACGACGTGAACGAATTGCCAAACACCGAAAAGTCATCCATAAACACTTACATCGACTTCTCGATCATATCGTGAAAAATCGCCATCATACACCGTTGAAACGTACCCGGTGCATTACAAAGTCCGAAAGGCATCCTACGATAAGCAAACGTTCCATAAGGACACGTAAACGTAGTCTTCTCTTGATCACGAGGGTCAATAGGGATTTGAAAGTAACCGGAAAAACCATATAAAAAGCAATAGAATTCATTACCCGCGAGTCGCTCCAACACTTGATCCATGAAGGGCAAAGGAAAGTGGTCTTTACGAGTGGCGTCATTTAACTTTCGGTAGTCAATACACACCCTCCAACCGGTCACAACACGAGTGGGAATTAACTCGTTGTTTTCATTAGGCACAACGGTCATTCCTCCCTTTTCAGGGACACAATAGATTGGGCTCACCCATCGGCTATCAGAGATAGGATAAATCATTCCCGCGTCAAGGAGTTTCAACACTTCCTTTTTAATGACATCGTGAATTTTGGGATTCAGCCTTCTTTGACTTTGAATTGTGGGTTTGTAGTCCTCCTCCATTAAAATCTTGTGAGTACAAAATTTTGGGTCAATACCCTTAATGTCGGAAATTTTCCACGCAATTGCCCTTTTATGAGCCTTAAGAACTTTCAAGAGCTCGGTTTTTTCATCATTAGCAAGACCTCTTGCAATAATAACCGGAAACTTGTCATCACCTTCCAAGAATGCGTATTCAAGGTGAGAAGGAAGATCTTTCAATTCAAGGATAGGTGGTTCCTCGATTGAAGATTTTGGTTCAACACGCATAACTTCCATCGGCGGAAGAAATGGTGGAATAGAAGTATCATCACTAATCAACACCTCATCTTCATTGTCGATTTCATCGCCTCCTTGGAATGGAGTGAGATTTGGTGTAGAATTAGCAAGAATCGGATCCAATATAGTGGGATTGCCACTTGACGAGCTCTCGGAAAAACCTAACACTTCTTTTGAAAACTCATCGCAAACCACATCAACGATGTCAATGTGATTGATGGTAGCGATTGCATAAACATGAGAAGGTTTCGAGTTTTGAGTAGCGTTTATAACAAGTTCCTCTTCGTTGAATCTCAAAGTGATAGTTCTTGCATGAACGTCGATAAGCGATCTCGAGGTGTCTAAAAAGGAACGACCTAAAATTAGAGGAACTTGAGGATCCGCGGGGATGTCAACTGCTATAAAATCAACGGGATAGTAGAACTTCCCCACTTTCACGAAAACATCTTCGGCTACTCCACATGCTAAAATCGTAGAATGATCGGCCATCTCGATAGACATGTTTGAAGGAATAAGAGCCGGAAGCGAAAGCGATTTCCAAATTGAAAATGGCATCAAATTAATGCTCGTACCAAGATCGGCCAAGGAGAGGCATTCTTTCATATCTTGTATGTCACAAGGAATGAGAAACTTTCCGGGGTCACCAACTTTTTCCGGTATGCGGTTAAGATAAACCGAAGAACAATTAGCAAGCTTTGAAAGCTTTTCCTTATCGCTCATCATACTTTTAAAAGTGGAAGCGAAACGAGGCATATACAACAACGCGTCGGCGAAACTCACATAAAAATTCACTTGTTAAAACATTTTTATAAAAATCTCGATTTGTTGTTTGTTACGTTCTTGTAATTTCTCTTTGTTTCGTCTCGAAGGGTAAGGTAAGGGTGGTGTGGGTTGGACATCAGGAAACGGCCTTTGAATCTCGGGTTCCACAATTGGTATTTGTTCAACCGTAGGTGTGGTATGAGCGGTACTTCGTGGGATTGTAATGTGCTCCTTTTCGACCATCACCTCGGGTTCTTTCTCGATTTCCTTCTCCGTAGAAGTACTTGGACGAGAGATTGGTTCCTTGAAAGTTTTACCACTTCGTGTAGTAATAACCTTCATTTCTCCCTTCGGGTTTGCAATGGTATCACTAGGAAGACCACCCGAGGAAGAGGGTTTACACATGATTGCTTCAAACATTTTAGCCATTCGGTCCTCAAATTTTGATTGCCTAGCATCCGCTTTTAACAATTCTTGCTTAATCTCATGTTGTCCTTGTTCCATCTTTTGTTGATTTTGTTGAAGACGTTGGACATTTCCTTCCATTTTATTTGCATGAGTTTTAAGTTCATTAGCAAGTTCATTTTTAAGCTCGTTTTTCAACTCAGATCTTAAGCTAATCATCTCACGTTGCATGTTATCAAATTTAGCATCATTTGCTTTAGCATAATCTAAAAATTCTCCTTGAAGATTTTTAGTGTGAGCATTTTGAAAACCTTGTGTAGTGTTTTGAAAATCACGGTTTTGGTTTTCATTAGTGACTTGTCCATTCCCACTTTGATAATTCCCCTTGTTGTAATTACGTGAATTGCCTTGGTAATTACCACCTTGGTTGTTGTTTCGATAGTTATTAGCATTTTGATTTGGTGGAGCTTGATTTGGGCTGGAACCTTGGCCGTTTTGGTTGTAAGTTCCCATTGCTACATAAGCACTCGAAGTGTTACCATCCGCGGTAATGCACTCGGAAAGATAATGAGCTCCACCACAAGACAAACAACTCTTAGCAACCGCTTTAACCGAAGCGGAGTTTGAAGCTTCTTGAGCTTTCCAATGAGACATAAGATTAGCAAATCTATCGAAAAACCGATTTTCCTCATTAGCTTCATCATGTAAGGCATTAATGCTACGAGACGATGACGACGATGACGAACCCAAATTGGCAACACTCCGTGTGTTACGAGGGCTATAAACCTTAGATTTATTCTCGATAATCTTTAAAGCTTCATCGGTCGTTTTGCACAAAAAATTACCACCCGCGGCGGCATTCAAGTAATCTCGTTCATGATCATTAAGCCCATTATAAAAAAATATCAATTTGATGCAATTCCGAAAAAACATGGTGTGGACATTCATGTAACATTTCTTTAAAGCGTTCCCATGCCATTGAAAACCTTTCATTGTTTCTTTGCACAAATCGTGAAATCTCATTTTTCAAATGTGTTGTTTTAGATGGTGGACAAAATTTGTTCACAAACTTAGAAACGAGATCACCCCATGTCAAAATCGAATTTGGCGGTTCTTTCTCAAGCCAAATTTTAGCGGGTCCATCTAACGAGTATGGAAACAACATCATCTTAATGGAGTCATGTGGAACATCCTTAAACTTGCTAGTAGCGGTGAGACGATTAAAATTCCTTATGTGATAATGCGGGTTGTCTTTCTCAGGACCTCTAAACTTATTAGCTTGCAACATCGACATTAAACCCGTTTTAATCTCGAAATTCTCCGCAAGGATAGCGGGAATCACAATGGCCTCTCCAAAACCCTCGGTGGGTGCTTGTAGCAACTCCATCATAGTACGATTAGCCATGACGACTTCTTGTTCTACAATAGGTTCAACAATTGGAGTTTGTTCTTCAATCAACGTCTCTTGATTGGCTTGCTTTTGAAGACGTTTACGAGCTCGTTTTGCTTGATTACGAGTGATCATAAACTTCACGAAGAATGGGAGGTGAGCAAAGAAGATTCTTTTTGGGTGTTTTGTGAATTTTCAATTTTTTTGTGTTTTTGATTGTTTTTAATTTTTTTTGGATTTTGGTGTATCTTCGTAGACAACAATCTACCAAATCTCTCCTCGAATCAAACTCTTGATTAAAGAATCCTCAAAAGGATGAAAACGATCAGATGGAGTGAACGCCTTCGAATGACTTTAGAACTTTGGTGAAAACCAAATTGTTCAAGAGGGTTTAATCACAAAGAAAACAAGCAAATATATTATACGTAATAATACTTTGGGCGGCAAAACCCTCGATTAGCCTTCAATCTCAAAATACTCATAAGCAAGCGGGGAAACGAGGCGGCGCGAAGCACTTAAGAGCCTTTTTCCTTAGGGTATATTATATAATACCCGCCTTATACCCACCTTATAGTTCGTATTTTTCAAAATCGAGCTTCACGAAAGTATTTATCTATTTTTGCCTTTTTCTTTTTGTTTGAGATTTGAATACAATAATTAGGAGATCAAATCCCAATTAAGGTTGTGTTTTCACACTTTTGGAGATATTTTGTATTTATTGTGATACTTAATATAATATAGTAATAATAATTTCACAAGAAAAACCAATAAAACCGATAATACGTATTAGTAGAGTTCTACTAATACAAATACTATTTATGGTTAATATTAAAAACAACAAGACAAATTAATCATGACACACCTCCCCGGCAGCGGCGCCAAAATGATTGTGGTAAATTACGACCTTTAAGAAAAGGAGCGTAAAAGCGGTAAGTATTGAACAAATGATTTTAGGAAAAATCAAGTGTTAATGACCCTTATGATATGAAAGTTCGTTTCCCAAGGAGGTATATGTGTGTGACTAAGATGTAAATGATTTGAGATTAATATTGGTTTAGAAGGGGATGAGAAAAGAGGATGACGAAGACGTGAAAATAATTACTACGACGACAAAACGTAAAACCGTAAAATGAGCTAAAATAAAAATTAATTCTAAAAATTACCAAAAATTCACCATCTATCAAAATAAATAAACTAAGAGTTTACCAATGATCAAAACTTTTTCAAACCTTTTAAATAATTAAATATTCAATTTTTAAATGCTAATTAAAGCCCTAAAAATCAAATAAATTATCAAAAAGCCCAAATAAAGATTTTTCAATTGGTTAACCTTTAAAATGACCTAAAAAGATTAAAAACTATTTTTAGAAATTTTTAAACTAATAAAATCTATTTAAAATGATTTAAAAACTATTAAAACTTAAAATAATTTTTAGAAATTTTTAAACTAATAAAATCAATTTTGGTGAAATATTAGTTTACTCGCTTATGATGAAGTTGATTAGTACTGTCTGTCAGTGCGATATTTGTTGTTTAGACTGAAATTCTACGGAATGATGGCTGATTTATGAACACTGTATTTTCTTATGACGAATCTAATTTTCATGTAGCCTCATTAAGTAATCATTTTAGTTTACTTGCATAGGCAAATTATTGTTACTACATACAGTAATTATTAAGCCTTTGACATGAGATAGTGTATAGGCAACTAACCAACGATAATAATATTATGTCGCCTCATTAGTCATTTCTGTTGTTACTGTAATAAGGTTTAAATACTTGCCCATGTGTCACTGACAAGAACATAACACCTCTGTCCATTTATGTTTTATGATTCATAAAAATGTTTAATATGTCGAGGCAAGGTATGAGTATGGAAGGGGATAACGAAGATGACGCTTCTTCGGCTACTTCAACGAAAGGTCGTTCTTCAGTGTGGCCTTGTTTTGCAATGGTTGAAGGACCAACCGATGATGATTGAATGGCAACTTGTAATAATTGTGGGAAGTTGTTTTTGACCAAACGGAGTTCTAGAACTAGAAGTTTGAAGCGAAACATGCTTAAATGTTTTGATGTAGAAGAAGGCGGCAACCACGGAAACGCGCCCCTTTAGACCAAGATATGTACCGGGAGAAATTAACCATTACTATTATAAAACATAATTACCCCTTTACTTATGTTGAACATAAGGCAACAAGACAATTGCATATGTTTTTGCAACGAGACGCGGTTCCCATATGTAGAAATACAGCAAAGAAAGACGTGATAGCTATATACGAGAGGGAAAAGTCAAAACTTAAGATGGAGCTAGAGAAGGTAAGTAGCAAGATCTCTTTCATGGCTGATTTTTAGACTTCGATAGCAAATGATGGGTACATGGATTTAACGGCTCATTACGTGGACGAAAGTTGGATATTAAGGAAGAAAGTGTTAAATTTTAATGTCGTACCGCCTCCTCATTCGGGTAAGATTTTAGCATCTGTTTTGACAAACTTTTTATCAGGTTGGGGGATTGAAAACAAAGTTTTTACCATCACATTAGATGATGCTAAATATAATGATAACTTAGTAAATGCTTTAAAAATTCATCTACGTTTGCATAACGTGTTAGTTTGTGATGGCAAATTCATACACGTGCGTTGTGGAGCGCACATACTGAATCTTATTGTATAAGCGGGGTTGAAGGCGATTGAAGGATCGATTAGGAAGGTTCGAGAGTAGGTAAAGTACGTAAGAGGAGGTGGTCTACGAAAAGATAGTTTTGCATAATGTATTGCACATCTACAATTGCAATGTCGGAGGCTTGTATGCCAAGACGTTGTAACAAGGTGGAATTCAACGTATTTGATGCTTGATTGTGCATTAGCGTATCAAAATGCATATGCTCGTTTGGATCTAGTTGATGATTATTATACTTGTTGTCCAACACTAGAAGAATGGACAAGGATTAGGGAAATTACCAAGTTTCTTAAACCTTTTTATGAGATCACAACCTTATTTTCAGGAAGCTCTTATCCTACTTCAAACCTATACTTTTACAAAGTTTACCAGATTCAGTTTAATATCGAAGAAGCAATTCGCAATTATGATTCCGTTATAAGGGATATGGGAAAATATATGAAAGAGAAGTTCGACAAGTATTGGAATGAATATTGCCAAGTTTTGTGTTTTACGGTTATTATGGATCCTCGGTTTAAGGATAAACTCATTCATTACTGTTTTGACAAACTTGGAATGGAACTTCAAGTACGTCTAGATAAAGTGGGTGTTATAGTTGGTGCTTTGGGTGAGTTATATGAGGATTACGAGTTTAATTATTAGACCAGGCAAGATTCTTTTATAGCTGGGAGTGAAAATGCTAATCAGAGTGAAACAAATGACGAGTTAGATGATTTGGCTGATTTGGACTCTTTTTCTAGTCGTTTTCGAAGACATGTAGCAAGTGTCACGTCTGAATTAAAAATGTATCTAGAGGAGCCCGAACTTCCTAGAGAAACAAACTTTAATGTTTTACAATATTGGAAGGAAAATCAGGCAAGGTACCCACGATTAGCTCTTATGGCTCGAGACTTGCTAAGTGTTCAGATCGCAATAGTAGCTTCAGAATCGTCATTTAGTATTGGGGGCCGAATATTGAGTAAATATCGAAGCTCATTGTCGCCATAAAGTGCTGAGGTGCTGTTATGCACTCGAGATTGGTTAGATTTAGAAGGTATATTGTTTCATTCTTTTTCTTGTACTTTTAGTTACTTTTTACTTTTAGTTACTTTGTACTTTTAGTTAGTGTTAAATTTAAGATGTTCAGATGAGACGGACGAAATGGAAGAACTATCAGAGGATATCGAAGCTTATATTAAACGTTAATATTTCTATCTAGTAAGTAACTTCTTCCTTTATTTTCTGTTAAATTAGGAAAAAGTTTAGCCTGCAATGCTCCATCACTTAAATCAAAGACGAATTACATTTTTGACATTTGTAGAGTAGCGTTCTATTAGGACCAACTAATGTTCAGTTCCTTAAACATTTGCCACTTATTTATTATGCTTGAAAATGTTTTAGTTACAGCCTTTGTTATGTATAAGTATTCTATCCTATTATCCTACCATCACATAACTAGAATACAATCTCTCACGGATAAATAGTATATCAGAATAGGATCAGTAATGTGTACCGTGTAGTAGATAGCAGTGAGTTGTAGTTGAGTCCTCTACGAAAATGCATGCCTAAGTTAGAAACTTAAGAACACTTCACATTTAAATAGACCAAATTTGATACACAGCTAAAATTTGATTGAAAAAGTCTAAAGAATGTTGTGTATCAAACGAATTTGTGATGCACAAGAAAAACAATTTAATCAAACGAATCCCCTGCTTCAAATGATTTGGGTGCTGGTGACTTGTATACAGACTAGTGGGCTATTGTGTATGCACGTTCATCGTTCAAAACAGATGAAACTTAGTTAAACATTTGTAGTCGATTAGTTAGGCTTGCAAAACAGATCCAGTTAAACAAAAGAGGCTAATGGGTTTTTGCTATTGCATACTACGTATAATCTAAAAGCTCTAGTTTACCTATATAAAATAAAATTGGTTGTTCAACCAGGGCTAGTCAAATTTATAGCATCTATAAGACACCTTGTGCCTACATACTTGAAATATAATTCAATGCAATGGAACTCTTTAGTCCCAATGGTAGCAAACAAATCATAGCAGATCTGAAAACTTGTAGGCATAAGTCATAACACATGTCATATCATATAGCAAATATGATATATCATCAAGATATTAAGGTTTGGGCACGTGACCATAAATAATACATGACATACTAAAGTAGAAGTAGAACATAGATTTAGTACAAACCTCTTGCTGCATTAATTTGGTTTACAAGATACTCTCTTTCTTGTGGATCTAGTAATAGTTGTTGGGCTTTCGCAAGTGCTGCCCAAAACGAGAGTGAAGTGATTGTTATTGTAGTATAAGATGTGGGATCTAGTAATACTCTATTTAAGTTAGAAACTATATCATAATAGGATCAATAGTATATCAGTAATTAATCGATTAGTTAAACATAATTAGTATATCAGTAAGATGTGGGGTCTAAGAGTACTCTATTGGGTGTTGGTGACTCGTATACAGACAAGTGGGCTGCTGTGTATGCACGTTCATTGTTTAAAACAGATGAAACTTAGTTAAACATAATTAGTCGATTTGTTAGGCTTGCAAAACAGATCCAGTTAATAATGTACTATAAGTTTAAAATAGAAACAATCCCTCGTATCAATAATTATGAGCAGGTTAATAATTCTAAGATTGCAATAGAAAACACAATTTCTCTTTTATTCTTCCTGCAAATAAACTCATTTTTTCTTGTTGCAGGGTTTACGAAGTGAAAGAAGGTTTGAAGAAATGGTGTTGCTATTAACTTTGTGACTTTGGAGTTTGGATGATGAAAGGATGGTTGCAGACATCCAGAAGTTTTACAATGTGGTTGTCGAAGAACTGCCATCAAACAATGTTGATCGTGCTTGTACTATTATTTTACCAAGTGTATCGATTTGTTTATTTATTTAACCATTTGAATTGACCTTCAAATTTTAAGATTTAACATGCAAAATACATGTTAAAAAAACACGCGAGATACATCTTTGTGATGTCCGAACTGTTTTTTTTCTTTTCCAATTTAGTTATTTTTAAAGATAGTTTACTCGTGTCCGTTTAAGTTCACGCTCGTTTAGCCTGCGCCCGTTTGGCCCGCGCCCGTTTGAGCCTGCACCCGTTTAGCCCGCGCCCGTTTGAGTCCGCGCCCGTTCGAGCATGCGCCCGTTTGAGCCCGCGCCCGTTTGGCTTGTGCCCGTGCCCGCCCGCCCGCCCGTTTTGCCACCTCTAGCTATAACCAACATAAAAATATATCAATGAAGTAGAAACAATGTCAAACCCCCAAAACTGAAATTAAATGCAAATCAATACACAACATGTCACATTTGGTCTAGGTATTCATCGGCTTTGCATAAGAAAAATAATAATACCATAAGATTATGAATATAAAAAGGTGTTGGCTAAGTCCATGGCCAAACATGCATGTATTTTCCATGAAAACAAAATTAAATAATAAGAAACACTTGTTAGACAACGAAATCGAAGATATAATCAACATATAATTAAACCCCCATTTGGTACGTGCAACCACTGACCTTAGGATATTAAAATCAAATTGTAAACACCTTATAATTATCATATAATTACAGAAATCATGTTTATAGGGTTGTTCTAAAACTGATTCACAAATCGTGCCAAAACAAGCGTTTTTAGGTCATTTTACATGTACCATTAACAATACCAATTAAGATATGCATAACCCGTTGCCATGGAATAAAAATCACATATCATGAGACCATATTAGGTTATGTTTTATCACAAAAGTTAAGCCCTAGGGGCTGTTATAATTTTATCTTCATTAATCCATCAAAACACGTATTATAGCCACTTTTACGCACACCCGATAATCATATGACATCATATGATGGCTCTGATACCACTATAGGTGATTATCCATATAACCATGATATGAGTAAATAATAAACGCCACGGAAAGATCACCTATGAACGGATCTATTGAGTCATATGATTAATCAATAAAAAGCAAGATAAAAGTATACCTTTGTAGCGTGATCGATAGAATCGAATCATGACTATCACCAAGAACACCAATCAAATATGAAACCAAGTGATCAAAGAAGATCACCTCTATGATGTATCCACACCACACATCCTTGTATACTAAGAGATGCTAGTCTTAAACCCCGTAACCGTGTAACAAGCTTTGATTAATCAAGAATCAAAGTATTGGATCACAACAAACATAAATCCTAGTTTTGTTCATGTAAAATCCGTGCAAATAAGCATTAGAAAAAAGGAGAGAAGTTTTGGTAATGTGTTTAATGTAATAAATTAGAGTTATTCCCTAATAACTCATATTTATCACAAATGTAACTCCTTCCTTTTTTCATCTCAATGGGTCGGACTCAATGGGCTTTGTATGGGCCTTGCCATACATTTTTACAAGTCTAATAAATAATTACACTACTTAGTCATTAGAAGCCGAATAATGATCTCGTGTTACGAAGGTTGTTTATATACCGTAAATATGATAAACACGATATATAAAATGGTACCCCAGTGCATATGTGTGGGACCCCATAGGCTCATATGTGCCTAACCATATAATTAGTTGTTATGACACGCGCATACTCCAACAATCAAATGTTATTTCTTTTTCTAGAAGTTGGGTCAATGGTCTCGCTATTTTCGTGAAATCTTTAATAAATCGATAGTAAAATCCGGCATGACCTAAAAAACTTCTAATGCCTTTAACATTAGTAGGTGGTGGGAGTTTCGAGATCACATTAATTTTTTATTTGTCAACTTCTAAGCCTGCACCAGACACTTTGTGTCCAATCACAGTTTCTTCTTTAACCATGAAGTGACATTTTTCCTAGTTTAGCACAAGATTTGCTTCTTCACAACGTGCTAACATTTTGTCGAGATTATTAAGACATGTGTTGAAAGAGTTTCCAAATACGGAAAAGTCATACATAAAAACTTTGACAGATTCTTCGATCGTCTCGTGAAAAATGGCAATCATACACCTCTAAAAAGTAGCAGGTGCATTGCATAGGCCAAAAGGCATGCGCCTTGATAACTGGTTTTTAGTCAGTTAAAAATATCGTTGTTCCAGTCTCTTCGAATTGATTACTGGTTTAAGTGCGACTCAGTCGTCTTTTGGTGAAAACAAATATATTGGGCGTTGTAGTAAAATTAAATTGCAAAACTTTAAAGTATAAGGCAAGGTAAATAAAGCTATAAATAATTAAAAGGTAAATAACGAGAAATTAAAACAAATAACTAATAATAAAGGAGAGAAACAAATAATAAAACGTAAATTTAAGCAAAACAATTAATAAAAATAAAACTAGAAGACGAAATTAACTATCGACTCGAAAATAAAGTTTGCTTATTGAAAAAGGAGAGAATGAAACTAAAATGGTACTTTAAAGCTAAACGAGGCAAAGGCTAAAGCGGGTACTAAATTAAAGATAATACTTAAACTTTACGAAAAAATATTAATTTTAAAAATAGACGAAAAATTCAACTAAAAATACGTAACTTTCAAAATTAAAAACGGAACAACTTTCAGATAAAACTAAACAATTATGGAACAATACTAAAAAATAAACAAGCTAGCAGGCAGCTAGCTGGAAGCTAGCAAGCTGCCTGCTAAAAATAGCGCCAAAATACCATAAGCAGGCAAGCAGCCAGCACAATCTTCGGAATAGCTACAGTAATCTCAGAACTTGTTTTTTTTCGCAATAGTAATAGTTGATTTCAGAAGTTTTTTAACTTTTTCGGAATAATTGTTTTTTCGAAATACTAACTTCTTCGGAATAACAGAATTTTCATAAAAAGATAAATCTTCGGAAAAATGACTTTTTTCGGAATAATTGGTTTTCAGAGAAATCTTCGGAATAAATTCAGAGAAAATAAAATCTTCGGAAAAATTGATAAATTCAGAGAAAGGGAAAATTTCGGAAAAAGAGGCAATTTTCAGAGAAATGACAAATTCAGAGAAATGACAAATTCAGAGAAATGACAAACTTCGGAATAATAAACCCTAATCCGAATACATAAAAAATAAAAGATACAGTAACACTAAAAATCAGAAAATAAGCCACGAATAAGCTAAAATCAAATAAGCAATCTACCAAAACTTAATCTAAAACACTTTTAAGAAAAACTAATTCAACCACAAATTAAAAACTTGAAAAACACTAATGAAACTAAAAATTAAAAATCAACTTTTAATAAAATAAACTAATAAAAACACTTAACTAAAATCAAATCAAACACACAATAAGCTATAAAATCAATAAGCTAACACCATCAAACACATAAAACATACTCAATCCGTCCCATAATAATAGTCCACCGACCAAAAACACGCAGTTTAATAAAAACATCACTTTTTCAAGTTTCTCTCTCTTACTTTTTATACAATTACAATTATACCCTTAACCAATTAATTTAAAACTTCTTTATTATTTGTAATAATACCTTAAAGTGAGGGTAATATTGTAAACTTAATCGATATTTCTTATCTATTTTTGGACTGGACTATTAATATGGGACGTCCAAATATAGTAAGGTGGACTGTTACTATGGGACGGAGGGAGTAACAATTAATCAAATAAGCATGACAATAAGATAATAAGCATAAAGATTAACAAAAATAAGAAAAGTAGAAGGAGAGATTAATATAAAACTTGATTCAAATTAAGGATTCAACAACAAAATTTAGAGCAATAATTAAAGAAACTTACAAATTTAAGGTGGAAGACAAGGAATGTAAATTGACAAGTAAATAAATGACATGAAAATAAAGGTGGAAAGACTAAGTTGTCAATTTAGCTAACACCTCCTAATGCGTCATTAGGAGGGTATTTATAGGAGGATTAGTATGTCTTGATGCTTTCTTCCTTTTCTCGTCTTTTCATCTTTATAAATTCTTCGACTTTCTCGACTTTGTCTCCGGATTATTTGAACTCGTCTTGTAATTTCTTCATTAATTAGACTTGAGTTCTTCGGCTTTATTAAACTTCCGTCTTTAGACTTTTTCTTCGATAAATCTTCAGAATAGGCCTTGGACTTCCGTTCTTTTTGCACTCTTGATCTTTTGACTTTGTCTTTTGTCTTTTTCTTCGATAAAAGCCCGTGAAAGCCCGTGTTTTCTTCCCTTTTCACATTTTGATCCTAATTCACAACAAAAACACAAACCACGCATAATTCCGACATTTATGACATAAAATTCACGTTATGGCTTGGTTATTATTATAATTAAGTGGTAAAAGGATAAGTGTTTTCACACTTATTAAATCCCCTAAACTTGACCATTGCAATGTCCTCATGCAATGCATTAATTACAAAGCAAGTTTTACATTTTCCATCATAATCAATCCACCTTGGCCTTTATTAAACACAAGACAAAATATTTAAAGGAAGAAAACAAGTAAAAAGATCAAAAACTTACCTTGGGATTTTGGAAAGTCATGAATGATTATCATCCTCAAGTTTCACGTTCCCTATACCAAGCTTAAAAACGAGATCATTGTTATTATAAGTTAGCAAACTATCACAAACTCATGTGGGCCAATTATTTACTTAGACTCCCTTATTCCTAGGTGTATCTATTATATTTTATTGTTGTCTTGAATGATCACAAGGATGCATTGTTGACTTATTTCGATAGTTATTTAGGCTAAAAATAAAGTAGGACGATTTAATCAATAGTTAGCTAAAGGAAAAAATCTTTTAAAACTGCTTCTCAGGACCTCATAAAGTTCATATCTTGGCATAACTCGCTTTACGATTTGAGACCTTTCTCGGACCGATATTTGGCAGTGACTTCATACTTCAAATCTTGAGAGACGTTCATGAAATAATGGTCTTCTCTTCATAATAGGAATTTCTTCACTTGAAGTTTTGAGAGATTCTTCATATTTGGACCATGACTTCTTCATTTTTCTCCAATCTTTATTTTGGACTTTGAAATACAACGATCCGCCTCCTTTTAGGACTTGGATATATTTATCCTCATACCTTGTTAGGGCCTTTTTGGATAGACTTCTCCATGATCTATAGGGGAGTATTTGCTTTTCTTCGTGTGTCTCGATCCTTCATATTGATTTTTGATAAATGATTCTTCACATCACATGGGATCTTTAGCAACAAAATGTAGCCCTCATGCCTTGTTAGGGTCTTTTCGGACTCGCCAATCTTCTCATCACGCTTCAATAAGTTATGCTTTGGCTATGAACTCTAATTAATACCGAGCAATTTTTAAACGATCTTGGGCTAGAAGCTAAGTAACTTTTCAAATCGTACAACCTTATTTATTGCAAATAAATTTATTAGCAAGCAATGGGAGAAAAAGCTTATAATCAACTCACATAAATTCATGAAAGAATACCAAACTTATAATTTACTCTATCATCTCTCGTTCTCCACAATTTAAAATCTCAAGGAATAAGACTCGTGGATGCTTAGCCTATTAAGTCAAAGTTTCGGGTTTTCAAGTCATCTATAGGAGCTTGCAACTTCTTAGACTTTTTCAAGTTTAGAACTCGCGTTTTAAAGTTCCCTTGATAAATGACTTTCTAGGATCAATTATAGGAACTTGCGAAAAGTTCTTGTTCTTAACCCGTAAGAGTTAAGACTTTCGCGTTTTAAAGTTGCCTATATAAAAGCCTAGCAAAAATTGACTTAAACACGTTAAGGATACTAGCTAGAGTAAACTTCGATAAGTAAACTCGGGTTGAGTCAAAACATTCACAACGTTTAAAAATTAAAACCACTTTATTAAAATTTATTCTAGCAAAGAAAGAAAATAACGATAACAAAGGAAAAACTACAAGGCGAAAATAGATCAAAAATTTTGAAAAATGTCAAAAAATAAATTTTCTGGTTAAAATGAGGACAAATACAAGGAAAAACCCACTTAACTTCGATAGAAGTCCCCCTACACTTAATATAAACATTGTCCTCAATGTTTAAGCATGTGGAAGTAAACTCCCCTACACTTAGCACATTGTGCACGTTGTTTAAATCTTGCTAAGGAAGAGACAACTAAAGTGAATCCTATTTTAATATTGAAGAATATAAAATAGAGAATCAAAAGAGTTTAGGATAGAACCGGGAAGACGGGTACACGGAATCACGGGTCGTCAAAAGTCAAGAATGGCTCTTTGATAGCTCGAATCCCTGCACATTATAAGAAAGAAAATAACAAACACATACTAGGGTCTCCCCCTACACTTATTATAAAACAAAAGAAAAAGTATAGATACTCGGGTTGCCTCCCAAGAAGCGCTTGTTTTTGTTAACCGAGTCGTGAGCCTGACTCCACCGGGATCAAAGACATGGTTTTCATCCATCAAGTAGCACAAGCTTAAGGCGAACAAGGCAAGCCAAAGAAGAGTAGGCAAGGTTCCCTTAAGCAAAGATAGAGCACGGTGGTAACAAGGGTGAGGTGCAAGCATATCTCCATAAGTTCCAAAAGTCATTCCTTTTATTTCATCAGATGGATACTGAGATGGCTTATAAATTTCAATACCGGGATCGAACACCTTTTCCTTTAGGGGAAAATAACACTCAGGCTCAATAGAATTTGAAGAAGATCCGCTCATAAATCTCACAATCTCATCCTCGGAAGGTGGATAAAGAGGTGTCAAGACATAAGTACTGCGGATATCGGTGTCGTCCGGTTTCTTCTCCTTTGCAATGGGTTTCTTCATATCCAAAGGAGGATAAAGACCATAATCATCAAAGTCCAAAGGAGGAGCGTCAGTCTCATTTAGGAAGTAAGTTTTGAGAAAAGTAGCAAAGTATTCTTCAAATGAGTAGTCATCCAAAGTAGGATTAAGCATTGTGGGCGGAGGATCTTCATCAAAAGTAGGAGTAAGGTAATCATGAGAAGAATCACTCGAGAGAGTATCAGCCTCATGAAAATCATCATAAGTGGGCATGTCTGAATACTCAGAAGTAGAATTATCATAAGCATCCCCATTGAAACTAGAATCATCATCATAAGCATCAAAGATCGATGGAGAATCATAAATTGGTGGAGGATCAGAATTGGAAAGAGAATCGTCCACATCATCTTGGAACAGTGGATTATCATAGCAAGAATCGAATAGAGGATTGTTTTAGACGACAAAATCATCAAGCACATTAATCATATTCGCTGATTCTCTTCCATTTGATTTGGTTGTGATCTTCCCCATTTTAAAAACTTGTGCCTCATTCCCGACTCTTACAATGAGCTCACCTTCAGCAACATCGACTAATGCTTTTCCAGTTCTCAAGAATGGCCGACCAAGTATTAACGGAATACGGGGGTCCATTTCATAATCAACAACAACAAAGTCGACCGGAAAAGTGAAGGTGCCAACTTTAATGAACACATCTTCGGCAATACCAACGGGGTAAGCGAGAGTGCGATTTGCTAGCTCAAGAGTCATCTTTGTTGGAGTAAGATCGGGTAGTGATAAATTTTTCCAAACACTGATTTATACTTGCCTCGAGATCGACTAAGGCAGTAAATTCTTCGGTCTGTTGAAAAGTACATGGTAGCACAAAACGACCGGGATCTCCAAGTTTCTCCGGAAGTTCTTTAAGAAGGACGGCAGAACAATTTTCATTCAATCTAGTATTGACAAACTCGGCCATCTTCTCCTTCTTATTAAGAAATTCCTTAACCATCTTAACAAATTTAGGCATTTCTGCTAGAGCTTCAACAAGGCTAAAGGTGATGGTCAGTCCTGAAATCTTCTTCAAATAGTTCGACACTTAAATGTCATCCTTGGTTTGAAGTTTGGCCTTGTCTAAGCGAGATGGATAAGGAATGTTGGGTTTAGTTGGTGTAGGTGTAGCAGATAAAGGTTGAGATGTTGAAGGTTTAAAGGTGGAAGGTGGGGTTGGTGAAGGGTTCTTCTTGGGTACTTCAGTAAGAGGTGGAGACGGTAATGGAGAACTAATACTAGGCGTGGGAGTAGGAGGGATAAATGGTGGTGGAGGAGGTGTAGATGGAGTAACTGGGGGAGGGATAGATGGTCCAACTAAAGTTGCTCCACTGCATGTAGTAATAGCACTCACATTCGCTCTTGGGTTGGTGAAAATGTTTGAAGGAAGAGAGCCCGAAGTAGAGGGTTGAGGAGTTGGTAAGAGACTAGCCAGCATATTCTTCAAATCATTTGTTTGAGTGCTAAAAGAGGTTTGTATATCATGTCGAAGCTCGGATATAATATCATTACCTTGCTTAGTGATATCCCCTTTCAAGTTGATAATTTGGCTTTGTAGATTCTTGATTTGCTCTCCTTAGGTTCTCATTAAAGCTTCAACATCATGATTAATGGGTGGTGCATGTTGAGCGGGTGGGTGATAAGGATTAGAAGCTCGAGGTGGGTTTGGGTTGCTTACATTGTAGTTGTTGGGGTTGTGGTTTTGAGGAGAAAAACCGGGTGAAAGAAAGTTGTTAGAACGGTAACTTAGCAAGTTACGATCACCTTGAGGTCGGGCTTGATAGCTTTCCGTTGAATAGCTACCATGAGCCGCATACACGTTTTCCGGATTGTCATGAGTAGAGGGACAATCAGTGTATGAATGAGGACCCCCGCAAATCTCATAAGAAGTTGCAACAGCTTTAACTTGTTGTTGTTGATTTGTAGCCAAAAGTTGCATATTCTTGCTCATTTCGACCATTGCGCGGGTCAATTCGGTGATATCAGGGTTTGAAGAAGTAGAAGAAACATGGACTCTCAGGTTTGATCTTGAGGATGCGAATGAATCCCAATTTTTGTGATGAGTAGTCATGTTCTATATAAGCTCTCTACACTCCTCGGGTCTTCTTTTGATAAATGTGCCACCGGCGGCTGCATTAATCGTATCACGATCACGAAAAGTTAAACCATTGTAGAAAGTATCAATCAATAACGGGGAGCATGTTGTGGTTTGGACATCGATCGATCAAAACATTATAGCGTTCCCAAACATCAAAAATTGTTTCATCGGGTTCTTGAGTAAATCCACTAATTTGATTTCGAAGGCTCGTGACCATGGATGGTGGAAAGTAGCGCGACAAAAAGCGTTGAGTCATCTCATCCCAAGTATGAATTGAATTCATTGGAAGACGATCAAACCATTTTTCGGCATGGTGGGATAAGGTGTGTGGAAATAGGTGAAGGCGAAGAAAATCCATAGTAACACCGGGCAACTTCATGCTTTGTGTAACGGTAATGAATTTGTCGAGGTGTTTGTTGGCATCATCATTCGACAATCCGCGAAATGGACAAGTGTTTTGAACTTGTTGGATCATGTGATGCTTCAACGAAAACTCTGGAGCCGTGATTTGCATCGGCGCAATCAGTCCTCCTCGTCCATTCATGGTTGGTTGACAAAGCTCCTCCATCGTTCGAAGATCGGGTGGTGGAAGAACATTGTTGTTGTTATTATTGTTGAGGTGCGGTGGGTTATTGTTGTTGTTCACACTTGCCATATCTAAATCTTCACGAGTCTCGGGCTCTGGATAAGTTGAAAAGCTAGTACGCATACACCTGCAAAAGTAAAAGAAAAAGATACCAAAGAAATAGACAATATATATACACTATAAAAATAAAAATCTTTTTGGATTTTTGAAATATGGATTTTCAACAATTTTTAATTTTATGGATTTTTTAAAATTTTTTTAGCAAGAAAACTAACGTTCACGAGTGAACGGATCCCAATATTCAACGCGTCTCTCATAGAAAACCGTTAATCTTTACGAAAAGAGCCGGCAGCGGCGCCATTTGATAACTGGTTTTTAGTGAGTTAAAAATATCGTTGTTCCAGTCTCTTCAAATTGATTACTGGTTTTGTCACACCCCACCATGGCGGAATATGGGGCGCGACGTATGGATATCATCACAACATGGCGTGTCTATAGAGATAACTATATGATATAAGAAATGTCATAAAAATGGTGACACGAAGGTCATGACAATATCTCAACAAATGCAAGGGGTCTAGGTAAGTAAGTAACAGTCCTACTTCTTACCCAAGACAACAAATAACATACCAAAACAATCATATGTGTGCCACAGTATCACTTATTAAAATGAACAAACAAATAAAACTAAGAAGGAAACGGGGATTCTCCTTCTATATGCATTCCTAAGCTTCTCCAATCCTAGCCACTTATGTTCTCATGCTTAACCATAGTATCACCTGAAAGAGACACTAAAACACGTCAACATAAAGTTGGTGAGAGTCATAGGTTTAGACTCCAACGATAAATCAATTACAAGTTGTGAATAACAACCATCAACACAATAACATATGGACAATGTGCTACAATTATGTATTAACAACTAGCATTCAAGATCAATCATTCAAAACCAAAATCCAAGGCTCCTACCTTGCCAAACAACATCATGGTACCATAGATGATCACACTATGTACCTATCCCAAGGCCACTACCTTGTCAAACCACAAGGCCACTACCTTGTCAAACCTCAAGGCCACTACCTTGTCAAACCACAATAACTGAGACGGCACGTGTCCCCCGATCCAAATCATACATAATCAAAAATCATATAGCAGTTAATCACATAATGTACACACAAGTCCATCTCAAATCACAAACGCATTCACAACATCAATTTAGAAAATAACTCAACACAGTGTCTCTTCCATCCCATCTGGAAGTCAAAATAAATATTAAACATGGGACTATGAAACTCACCTGATAGCTTCTTCACAAATCCTCGCACTAGCAACAAGCTAACAAACCAAAAACACGAAATCAATACACGAACCAATCACTAAGATGGCTCATCAAACTATGATGGTCATCTAGTCTATTCCTGTATAATTACCTCATTGTTAAGCTCTAATCACCCCATTACCCGTCCTTAACAAGTCCCTAACTTGGTTAATTTTAATAGCTATCCCGTTCATAATTTTACATAAAACAGTCCAAGTTTTAGGTCTCAAAACTTTAAGTCAAACGTCCACTTAAACATACCCATGGTTTCTGTAAAAGGAATATTCACACTTTTATACATGTTAGCTAAAACCTCCCACTTTCCCTAACCTTAAAGCTACTGTTAAGGCCCAGATATATGTGTATATATTGCTACATATCCAGAATTCACTGATTTTAAACGTATGAAAAGTTCATTACCATTAGAGGGTCTTACCCTAAACCACAATCTTAGCCCAAGTTCATGTCCTTACTACAATATATAAACCATCTCTCATGTTCGTTAGAAGATCCCAATGCAACCCTAAGTACCCCAAACAACCCAAAACTTAAAAAGAAAACAGGCTGAATTCAAAACTGTTTTGACCTCCGACTGTTGTAACCTATTTTTGACCCACTTCCCGACCTCCAATTTAGTTCTCGTTTCTTGATTTAGAAATCCAACTCAATTACCTATCCAGGGCTAGTTTGATCGCATCTTGAATGTCCCTAGAACTCGAGATATGATCAAAACAATAGACTCAAAATTCTGCCCAGTTTTTAAAAACGGGTTTAAAACAAATTGATCTAATTAATCACCTATAACCCTTCTAATACAAGCCCTAGATTATATGATCATCATATTATGATTAATACATCATTATTCTACTGTTTTTATATAAACCCTAACCCTTAATCCATCATAAGAATGATTAATTAAACATAAAAACAATTTAATTAAAAAGGTTAATGAAGGTTTTTACCTTAAATCAATGGAAGATGAAGAAAACCTAATTTTTTTGAAGAACCCTAATTCTCCTCTATGAAACCCACGAATTTTTCTTTGTCTCCAGGGATTTATGTTTTTTTTTATTTATTAGATAACCTTATATAGTGTGTACATAAAATCCTAGTCCAAGTATAACACCCAACTTTCCTTTTTTCCCTTTTTCCCATTTTCTCTTTCTTTGGTGCTTCTAAACCGACCCAAACACCCAATAAATTCGTTTTTTTTAATATTATGTTAATAATATTACCTTAATTTTCCTTAATTTATTTCAGCTCCTAAAGCTACCAAAACCTCAAAACCGTAAAACTAGTCAAATTTACGTGTTTTACCGTAAAAGACGTAAAATATACACTTTTATAAAAAATCTCAAATTTTGAAATAAACTTTATAACTAAGTTCTAAATGACTTAAAACCATCCCGAAAAATATTCATTTGACTAATTACCTCATTCGAGACCTCTAAATGCTAAACCGTAAATCCTAAAAAAAATACACTATTACTATAATAATTATACGTATACGTAAACACCAAAATAACACCATTTCATTTCATAGTCACTAATTGTGAGCTCATGAACATGAAATAACCGTTCCTCGATTTACTTATGAGTACTCTATACTCATAAACGATAACCACACCAACCTCGTTCACACAAAATAAACACGTAAACACACAATTCAAGTAAGCACACATAAAATAACCTAAAAGTAAGACCAAGTGACAATCACAAAACCACGGTTGTCACATCACTCCCTCCTAATAGAAATCTCGTCCCGAGATTCACTCCCAAACTCAAACTTATTCTCAGCAAACAAACGAGGATGCATATCCCTGATAAAACCTTCACGTTCAAACGTGAACTCAGTTTACACGAAAATAATCTCAACCAACAACACATGAGCCTTAACCGTCCGCGAGGAAACTTATCAAAACCATAAAGTTATGTAACCAACCTAACTAAATCTCGCAAATCATCAAACAAGAACTTTCTTGAAACCAAGTTAGGAGCCGTCACATAACTCAACGGGTTTAAAACTGTCACCCTGATTTCAGTCTTACTCATAAATACCATAAATCAAAACTCATCAAAATATAACCACGTATAATAAGGTCTAAAGAACTCTCAAATTCCTTCCCAACTCATCTCTATGTTAACCCCCCAAGTGTTCATTACCGCAAAATACCCAAAACACGAGTTTAACCCATGTTGTCTGAAAATTAACCTTGAACTCAACACTTGTACAATTAATTCGACCAAGCTACTGACTTCCAATTACGAAACCTTCTGAATATTAGAAAAGTATGTTCCGAGTACATAATTTTAGGCTTTTGAATCACCCAAAAACCTTTAAAAACGAATAGGTTATGACCAAAACGATTTGTCTCAAAATCTGCCTAGGCATTAGCGACAGTTTCTGACAGTTAGCGACATATTTTGACAGTTTAGCGACAGTTTCTGCCTACTCTGATTTATACAAAAAAAAAACGATTTTTAAACCCTAAAACCCCCCCATTAATTACCAAAACTAGAACCTAATTTATTTTAATTCAAGAAAATTAAAACTCTATTAATTACATGATTTTAACATATTTCACTAAATAAGAACAAAATTTTTAACTTAAGAACAATAACTTTAGGTGATCAAAACCAAAATATTTTAAAATAACCGAGTCATGCTTATATATTAAAGAATTTATATTCCACCTTATTTGAAACATGATCCCGACACTTCCTTATTTCATCGACTACCAACAACTATATTTTTTTCAATTTGCAAGTTCTATTTTTTTACCATGTATAACTCGAAACAAAAGACATCGTTACCCCAAAAAGAAATCTCCACCATCTCAAAATCCTTCACGCCAAAAGTACCGTACAAACAAACACGTGAAATGAGGACCCGAGAAATGCGCTACTACAGAAGTTGAACATCTCAAAGAGAAACGAGCTAGCAACCATCCCAAGAATACAACCGGTAAGTAGAAAATAATTTTACATACATAGGCATAAGCGTACATACACTCAAATCCATCCAACATATACTATACAAGCATGTATTAACTCTCTTTCACGCAATCATACTTGAAAGTCCAGTGGTGTTGTGGCACATATATAATTATGTAGGCCTCCATAATTATACATGTTCCCTTTCACCAATGTACTCCCTCCTATGATGACACTTATAAGAAATTAATACTACACATAACACATAATCCAACAACTCACAAGCACATAACCACACAAGATAAGATCCAAAAACCCATGTATTAAAATAACATAGCCAATGCACGAAACACATAAACTCGTAGTCCAGCTGAACCAGCGTAGACAAAATTCAAAATGTATAAAGAACATGAAAACATAATTAAGCGAAATCCAACAATGACTAGCGTATACGACCATGGTTCTACCCGCACTAATCAAAACTCGTAAAGAAAATAACATGTAGTTAAGTATGAACCATAGTAGTTCATAACCTAACAAATACTACGAAAATAATATTCAAACACATCAATTACTATAAAATGCACACATACTCCTATGACGCCTATATGCAGTGACCCTTAAGCTATAGACTAGGCTACACGACTAGGCAACCTAATTCTCTATAACCTGTCTCTGATACCATTCTGTCACACCCCACCATGGCGGAATATGGGGCGCGACGTATGGATATCATCACAACATGGCGTGTCTATCGAGATAACTATATGATATAAGAAATGTCATAAAAATGGTGACACGAAGGTCATGAAAATATCTCAACAAATGCAAGGGGTCTAGGTAAGTAAGTAACAGTCCTACTTCTTACCCAAGACAACAAATAACATACCAAAACAATCATATGTGTGCCACAGTATCACTTATTAAAATG
Source organism: Glebionis coronaria (assembly GCA_025667525.1). Classification (NCBI taxonomy): domain Eukaryota; kingdom Viridiplantae; phylum Streptophyta; class Magnoliopsida; order Asterales; family Asteraceae; genus Glebionis; species Glebionis coronaria. The sequence goes on from JANFOE010001310.1 coordinate 333,549, forward strand.
AACAAACAAATAAAACTAAGAAGGAAACGAGGATTCTCCTTCTATATGCATTCCTAAGCTTCTCCAATCCTAGCCACTTATGTTCTCATGCTTAACCATAGTATCACCTGAAAGAGACACTAAAACACGTCAACATAAAGTTGGTGAGAGTCATAGGTTTAGACTCCAACGATAAATAAATTATAAGGTGTGAATAACAACCACCAACACAATAACATATGGACAATGTGCTATAATTATGTATTAACAACTAGAATTCAAGATCAATCAATCCAAACCAAAATCCAAGGCTCCTACCTTGCCAAACAACATCATGGTACCATAGATGATCACACTATGTACCTATCTCAAGGCCACTACCTTGTCAAACCACAAGGCCACTACCTTGTCAAACCTCAAGGCCACTACCTTGTCAAACCACAATAACTGAGACGGCACGTGTCCCCCGATCCAAATCATACACAATCAAAAATCACATAGCAGTTAATCACATAATGTACACACAAGTCCATCTCAAATCATAAACACATTCACAGCATCAATTTAGAAAATAACTCAACACAGTGTCTCTTCCATCCCATCTGGAAGTCAAAATCAATATTAAACATGGGACTATGAAACTCACTTGATAGCTTCTTCACAAGTCCTCGCACTAGCAACAAGCTAACAAACAAAAAACACGAAATCAATACACGAACCAATCACTAAGATGGCTCATCAACCTATGATGGACATCTAGTCTATTCCCGTATAATTACCTCATTGTTAAGCTCTAATCACCCCATTACCCTTCCTTAACAAGTCCCTAACATGGTTAAGTTTAATAGCTATCCCGTTCATAATTTTACACAAAACAATCCCAGTTTTAGGTCTCAAAACTTTAAGTCAAACGTCCACTTAAACATACCCATGGTTTCTATAAAAGGAATATTCACAATTTTATACATGTTAGGTAAAACCTCCCACTTGTATATATTGCTACCTATCCAGAATTCGCTGATTTTAAACATATGAAAAGTTCATTACCATTAGAGGGTCTTACCCTAAACCACAATCTTATCCCAAGTGCATATCCTTACTACAATATATAAACCATCTCTCATGTTCGTGAGAAGATCTCAATGCAACCCTAAGTACCCCAAACAACCCAAAACATAAAAAGAAAATAGGCTGAATTCAAAACTGTTTTGACCTCCGACTGTTGTAACCTGTTTTTGACCCACTTCCCTACCTCCAATTTAGTTCTCGTTTCTTGATTTAGAAAGCCAACTCATTTACCTATCCAGGGCTAGTTTGATCGCATCTTGAATGTTCCTACAACTCGAGATATGATCAAAACAATATACTCAAATTTTTGCCCAGTTTTTAAAAACGGGTTTTAAACAAATTGATCTAATTAATCACCTATAACCCTTCTAATACAAGCCCTATATTATATGATCATCATATTATGATTAATACATCATTAACCTACTGTTTTTATATAAACCCTAACCCTTAATCCATCATAAGAATGATTAATTAAACATAAAAACAATTTAATTAAAAAGGTTAATGAAGGTTTTAACCTTAAATCAATGGAAGATGAAGAAAACCTAATTTTTTTGAAAAACCCTAATTCTCCTCTATGAAACCAACGAATTTTTCTTTGTCTCCAGGGATTTATATTTTATTTATTTATTAGATAACCTTATACAGTGTGTACATAAAATCCTAGTCCAAGTATAACACCCAACTTTCCTTTTTTTTCCCTTTTTCCCTTTTTCTCTTTCTTTGGTGCTTCTAAACCGACCCAAACACCCAATAAATTCGTTATTTTATTTTATTTTATTTAATATTATGTTAATAATATTACCTTAATTTTCCTTAATTTATTTCAGCTCCTAAAGCTTCCAAAACCTCAAAACCGTAAAACTAGTCAAATTTACGCGTTTTACCGTAAAAGACGTAAAATATACACTTTTATAAAAAATCTCAAATTTTGAAATAAACTTTATAACTAAGTCCTAAATGACTTAAAACCATCCCGAAAAATATTCATTTGACTAATTACCTCATTCGAGACCTCTAAATGCTAAACCGTAGATCCTAAAAAAAATACACTATTACTATAATACTTATACGTATACGTAAACACCAAAATAACACCATTTCATTTCATAGTCACTAATTGTGAGCTCATGAACATGAAATAACCGTTCCTCGATTTACTTATGAGTACTCTATACTCATAAACGATAACCACACCAACCTCGTTCACACAAAATAATCACGTAAACACACAATTCAAGTAAGCACACATAAAATAACCTAAAAGTAAGACCAAGTGACAATCCCAAAACCACGGTTGTCACAGGTTTAAGTGCGACTCAATCGTCTTTTGGTGAAAACAAATATATTGGTCGTTGTAGTAAAAATAAATTGCAAAACTTTAAAGTAAAAGGCAAGGTAAATAAAGCTATAAATAATTAAAAAGTAAGTAACGAGAAATTAAAACAAATAACTAATAATAAAGGAGCGAAACAAATAATAAAACATAAATTTAAACAAAACAATTAATAAAAATAAAACTAAAAGACGAAATTAACTATCGACTCGAAAATAAAGTTTGCTTAATGAAAAAGGAGAGAATAAAACTAAAATGGTACTTTAAAGCTAAACGAGGCAAAGGCTAAAGCGGCTACTAAATAAAAGATAAAACTTAAACTTTACGAAAAAATATTAATAAAAATAGACGAAAAATTCAACTAAAAATACGTAACTTTCAAAATTAAAAACGGAACAACTTTCAGATAAAACTAAACAATTACGGAACAATACTAATAAATAAATAAGCTAGAAGGCAGCTAGCTGGAAGCTAGCAAGCTGCCTGCTGAAAATGGCGCCAAAATACCACAAGCAGGCAAGCAGCCAGCACAATCTTCGGAATAGCTACAGTAATCTCTGAACTTGTTTTTTTTTCACAATAGTAACAGTTCATTTCGGAAGTTTATTTTCTTCGCAATAACCAAATTTTCAGAACTTTTAACTTTTTCGGAATAATTGTTTTTTCGAAATACTAACTTCTTCGGAATAACAGAATTTTCAGAAAAAGAAAAATCTTCGGAAAAATGACTTTTTCGGAATAATTGGTTTTCAGAGAAATCTTCGGAATAACAATAAATTCAAAGAAAATAAAATCTTCGGAAAAATTGATAAATTCAGAGAAAGGGAAAATTTCGGAAAAAGAGGCAATTTTCAGAGAAATGACAAATTCAGAGAAATGACAAATTCAGAGAAATGACAAACTTCGGAATAATAAACCCTAATCCAAAAACATGAAAAATAAAAGATACAGTAACACTAAAAATCAGAAAATAAGCCACGAATAAGCTAAAATCAAATAAGCAATCTACAAAAACTTAATCTAAAACACTTTTAAGAAAAACTAATTCAACCACAAATTAAAAACTTGAAAAACACTGATAAAACTATAAATTAAAAATTAACTTTTAATAAAATAAACTAATAAAACACTTAACTAAAATCAAATCAAACACACAATAAGCTATAAAATCAATAAGCTAACACCATCAAACACATAAAAACATAACAATTAATTAAATAAGCATGACAATAAGATAATAAGCATAAAGATTAACAAAAATAAGAAAGGTAGAAGGATAGATTAATATAAAACTTGATTAAAATTAAGGATTCAATAACAAAATTAAGAGCATGAATTAAAGAAACTTACAAATTTAAGTTGCAAGACAAGGAATGTAAATTGACAAGTAAATAAATGACATGAAAATAAAGGTGGAAAGACTAAGTTATCAATTTAGCTAACACCTCCTAATGTGTCATTAGGAGGGTATTTATAGGAGGATTAGTATGTCTTGATGCTTTCTTCCTTTTCTCGTCTTTTCGTCTTTATAAATTCTTCGACTTTCTCGACTTTGTCTCGGGATTATTTGAACTCGTCTTGTAATTGCTTCATTAATTAGACTTGAGTTCTTCGGCTTTATTAAACTTCCGTCTTTAGACTTTTTCTTCGATAAATCTTCAAAATAGGCCTTCGACTTCCATTCTTTTTGCACTCTTGATCTTTTGGCTTCGTCTTTTGTCTTTTTCTTCGATAAAAGCTCGTGTTTTCTTCCCTTTTCACATTTTGATCCTAAATCACAACAAAAACACAAACCACACATAATTCTGACATTTATGACATAAAATTCACGTTTTGGCTTGGTTATTATTATAATTAAGTGGTAAAAGGATAAGTGTTTTCACAGTTATTACGCCTATACGCGTAAGTTCCAAATGGACAAGTAAATGTGGTTTTCTCTTGATCCATGATGATACTGCAATTATACAAAGTCTCATTGTCTAAGTCGGGCTTAAAATGCTTAAAAATACCATAAAATACCCCAAAATATGCCTGTGTTTGTTCATTGTGTATTTTAGATACGGATATCGTGAAATCAACAAAAGATCACAACAATCAAACAAAAACGAACACGGGAAATGAAGCCGCACAAAGAACCGGACCGGAATCAGGAATTTCTAAAATGGTCCTTGAAGTTTGTAGATTTGTCAAGAGTGGTCCTTCATCTTTTGAAGACTTTGCAATTTATACCCTTGCAAAACTCATTAATTACATTTGGGTCCTAAATTATCAAGACATTACAAGAATGGTCCTCGAAATTTGGTCAAAGTGCATATTTAGTCCTTTAAACAAGTTTATAAAACTTTTGGTGGCCAAAATGAGAAAAATAAAACTTGCATACCAAAGGATTTCTAGTTATGGCTGTTTAAACATGGAATGAACAAGATTTGGGAATACAAGGGCTATTTTGGCCAAGACAATGGAACTACTCCCGACCAATCATCATTCCACCTCACTACTCCCAACCAACCACAACACCACACCTCATCACCCCACCTCACTTCACACTCCATTCACAATTTATTATTAACAAATCTTTTTAAATAAGATTTGGTTAGTAAACACCTTATTTAAACTTAATACCAGATTAAAACCCCTAATTCCCTTTCCCTCCCACTCATAACCCCTAAACCCCAAAATACTTAAATCAAAGGGGTTTCCCTTGATTATGTCTAGATCGTTGATTAACCCTAAGATAAACAAAACCCACTCATAAAACTTGTTTCCCGTGACCCCAAGTAGCCCCTACGTTGTCCCTTGTCACCTCTATTTTGGCAAAAAATGAATTTTTCAGAGGATCAACGTTCCAAAACCATTTTATTGGTCCCAAAGAACTAAATAAACATTCAAGATGCATTCCACCAAGCTGTCAATAAGGACAAGATCACATGAGGCTGTTTTGACCAAATTAAAGTTTGAAGACTTAAGGGCAAGGATGGGATTTCAGTTCATTAGGGTTTTAGCATCTAGATAGTTCTATTAGCAGTATTTAAAGAGCATGTGACATGTGCATTGCCTTTGTTCCAGATTTTCTTCTTGTAACATATTTTTTTATTTAATGAATAGTTACAGTTTTATTTAAACATAATTCTTACAAGAGATATCTGAGTTCCATTTTAGTGTAAAATTTTATTTTCTTTGCAAATTAGTTATGTGTTTGTGGAATTTTTACTTGGAAAGTATTCTTGAAATCCATGACCCATAAGTCCAAAGAACAAGAGGAAGTGACAGTCGAATTTAGTCTTTTAGACTTAAGCTCATGTTAGTTTAAGTTAATCTTGATTTCAATAGTTGGTTTACAAAGTTTCAGTTAGATTTTGGTCTCAAAAAGATTTTCCAAAATTCCTTTTATTGGTTTCTGTTAAGTTTACTGTATCAAAAGCTTTGGGTCACAAGCTTGCTGACAACAAGCTTGGAGTTAAGTTTTTAATACTTTCATCTTTGTTTGTTCCTTGGTTGCTTGATTGTGCAGGTTCTCAAGACAAGACCCTATATTCCATTTTCTTTTTTCATTTGTGAAGACATTAATACCCCTCGTTCAGTTGTTGAACCACATCTGAGGTCCTCTACATACATCCATTAAGCCCAAAGAAATAGGACATTTTGAAGGCATCAACCAGGTATTAGGCTTGAACCCCATTGGTCACTTTTTTGTAAGTTTTATGTGATTTTTGTGTATCATTTGTTTTATCTGTTTATGTGGTAGTTTAAGGAGTGATTTATGTTTGTTTATGTTTCCTATTAATGTTTGAGTAAGTTTTAATCATTTGGATGTGATTTGTTAAGATTTCATTTGTTAAATTTTCATTAGTAGATTATAAGGGGTGTTTGGGTTTACTGATATAAAGGATTGGGTTATACTAGATCTAATATAATATGCTTAAACATGCCCCAAATAGTAGTGGTAGGGTGAATTGGTAGTTTGCTTTAAGTTTTGTAGAGAAAATAGGAGTTTGCATGGTAATTTTTGGTTAAAAATAGTTAGATTCATCAATAGGCTGTAATAGCTTGATTTTGTGGTTTTTGATTCTGAAATCTTGGAATTTGTTAGCCAATCTGTTAATCAAGGATTTTTGATTGTTTAATTGTGTTTTGGTAGTGGTTTGCTCAAGTTATGCTGGGTTGAAACTCACCATTTGACCAAAAAGTTCAGCAAAGTTGCACAGACCCCATACCAAGCATATCAGAGACTATAATTGCCTGATTTTGGGTGTTTTTTGTGTTGGACTTGTGATTTTTCTTGTTAAACTTGACTCCCCACACTTCCATGAGTGTGGGGGTGCCCTTGTTCCAAAATATAACCAAGTAATCAACTCTCAAACTCGATTTCTTTGTTTTCTGTTAAGAGCAGTGGGAACTAGGTTCCCACTGATAGCTTAGTGTAGCCAGTGCTACACATAAAACAAAAATACCCAGACCTGTCACTATCAGGCTTTGAGTTTTTTTGTCTTTAGTGCACATTTTTTTGCCCTTTTTCACTCTTTTTAATTTTCCTGGCTTTGTTGATTTATTTTATGATTTTTCAAAAAGTTTATTTTTAATTTACTGTTCATTTGTTATTTTTTATATTTAATTCAATTTAAATTAGTTTTATTTATTCTGTTTTTTGTCTTTTAGTGCAAAAAAGTAATATTTTTAAGATTTTCAAATTTTCATAGTTTCAGTATTTTTGTTTAGATTTTTAGTCAAAAAAGTTCATTGTTCACTCCTTTTAATTATTTCTTAGAATTAATTTAATTTTAAATAGGATTTTAATCAAACTGTTTTGTCTTTTGGTGAAACTTTTTCATTTTTCTACTGCTTAAATAAGTAATTTAGAATTTTTCAAAAAGTCACATTAATTTTAGCATTATTATATTATTTTTAATCATTAATTTAATTTAAAAATTGTTTTTAGCATTTAAAATATAGAAAACTAGTTTCTAAAAATTAGGAAAAATACCTTTTAGTATTTAATTAATATAAGTAAGATATTTGTTTGATAAAATAATATTATGGGCTTTTTCTTAATTATATTTAATTTTAGGGCTTTAATTAGCATTTAAAATTGAATATTTAATTAATAAAAGGTTTTAAACTTTATTTATTGAATTTTTATTCTTATTTATATTATTTTAGACTTAGTTTTCATTTTTAATTAGTTTTTAGCTTTAAATTTTAAATTCGTCGCGTATTACGTATTTACGTCATTGTTTTTACGTTTTACGTCGTAGTATAATCGTAGTGTAGCTCGTCTTTATTTTTCTCTTCTAAAGACCCAAAAATGACACTAATCCAAACTTGATTTTTATATAATTGGCTAACATCATACACACCTCCGCCGAGAACGAACTTGGACTTTTTGTCTTTGCGGTTTTCCTAAACCGTATCAATTATTACTTGCCGATCATACGCGTTTTTCCTAAAACGTGTACGATTTTACTACATCAATTTTGGCGCCGTTTCCGGGGAGGTGTTTAGTGTTACCATTATACATATCGTGTTTGTGTGAGTAGTGCGTTTTTGCTTTTCAATTTTTGGAAAGCGTATATAACGTATATACTCATTTTTGTTATTTTTCTCTATTATACCATAATATCCAAATAAATCGTGTTTTGTTTTCCTAAATTAAACACAAAACAATCCTTTTACTATATTGTAGAAATATTGGTTTTCGTTTTCTTTGTGAATATTATAAATATATTGTATACGTATCACAATAAATTTACAATATCTCCAAAAGCGTGAAAACGCAACTTTAATTGGGATTTCATCACTCAGTTATTGTATTCGAATCTAAAGCAAAAAGAAAAGGCAAAATAGATAAATACTTTCGTGGGGCTTAATTTTGATTAACACAAACTATAAGGTGGGTATAAAGCGGTTGTATTTCACCACCTAAAGAAAAAACGCTCTTAAGTGCTTAGCGCCGCCTCGTTTCCCCTGCTTGCTTGTGCGTGTTTTGAGAAAGAGTGCTAATCGAGGGTTTGCCGCCCAAGTATTATCTACGTATCATATATATTTCCTTATTTTCAAGATTAAACCTTCTTGAACGTTTTGGTGTTCCACCAACGTTCTAAAGTCATCGAAGGCGTTCACTCCACGTGATCGTTTTCATTCCTCCAGGCTCCTTTAATCGAGAAATTTATTCGAGGAGAGATTTGTAGATTTGAGTCTACGTAATACACAAAAAATTAAAAAAAAAATAAAAAACAATCAAAAACCAAAAAAAAATTGAAAAGACGAAAAACCCCAAAAAGAATCTTCTTTGCTACCCCCATTCTACGCTTAGTGCATGCACACTCGATCGAAGGATTATTCTAATTCTAGCGACGCTTCGAATCGTCGTAATCGTAATCGAAGGAATCGACGACGTAGACGAGATTTAGAAACTGACGTTCCCAATATCGTTGTTGAAGAGACCGAAGACGAGATTGCTGACAATCATTCGATGATGGAATTTCTCCAAGCGCCAACTGAGGGTTATGGAGACGCGATCGTAATTCCCGCTATCGAAGCGGAGAATTTTGAGATTAAGAGCGGAATTCTTTCGTTGATTCAAGCTACGAAGTTTCGAGGTCGTGAGGCGGATAATCCTCACTATCACATTCGAAATTTTGATCGTCTTTCGGCCACGAGCAAGTTTAAGAACGTTGACACCGATGCCGTCAAGCTTATGCTTTTTCCGTACTCGCTCAATGGTGTCGCCAAGGATTGGTACGAGAAAGAGCCACCTAATTCTATAATTACGTGGAAGGATCTCGTTTCCAAATTCGTTAATCATTTTTTCCCACCGTCTAAGACGACGTTTTTCAAAAACGATGTAGAAACTAGAAGGGGGGGGGGGGGGGTTGAATAGTTTCTCATATTTACTTGTTAAATAATGGTTTTCAAAAATCCTTTTTCTCAAAAAAACTTAGACTTAAGGAAATAAGTGAAATCTTCTTATGCACAATATGAAAAATGATAGTGTAACTAAACCAATACTAACTAATATATATGCACAAAGAATAAAGAATGTAAAGAGTTAAGGGTAAAGAAAGATCAAACCAAACACCAAGAATTTATAGTGGTTCGACAACGAAGCTCACTCCTCGTTCCTACTCCACTCCTAGAGTACTCCTTACTCGAGAGTTCACTACACAACAAGCTCCTTATGGTGGAGAAAACCGTACACGTCGCTTAACCAATTTCCGACTATAAGCTAAAAGTCGAGCCCTAATCGTAGCTAGGACCAATATACACAACTATACTTAGTACATACACAACTTCCAAATAGACACAACTACTTGGATCTTCACAACTATGACACAACAACAAATATATAAGATTTGATCTTTAAAGGATCTTTGGTGGTGGACTCAACACTTCACAATGATAGTGTTCTTCTCTTTGCACTTGAAGAGGAAAGGATGGATGAGATAGATTCACTTCTAAACAAGTAGTAATTAATTAAATGATCAAGGATTTGAGTGATTTAAGAAGTATGATTGAATCTAGAAATTTATGTGCAAAAGAAGTGGATTGAAAATCTGAGAAAGGTCCACTATTTATAGGAAAAAGGGCCAACGACTATATCTTCCCGCGGTTCCTTATCTCAGTCGGCGGTACCTTATCGATAAACCGCCTAGGCGCTAGGGAACCATCGGAGTAGACTCCGCTCCCTTTTTCTCCTTTAGTGGTGGAGGTCTTATCTGATTATAAAATATCCTGAAAGAATATTCCAAATCAAAAAAGAATATGCCATTTTCAAATTTTCAAATATTTAATTTAATAAAACATTTTCTTAAAAAGAAAGTTTAATTAAAAACTTGTCACACTTAATAAAAGGTGAGTTTTAAGAAAAGATTCAATCACCTGATCACTTGGTTAAGGTTATTACTTGTTTATTTATACTTTAAGTGAAAATGGGTAAAATGAAAAATAATTGAACTCAAGAATCCGTTTTTCTTTGTTTTCGTAAATGCTTGTTTTTACATATTGTCGTAATCAAAACTAAGCGAGACCGAAAAATGCAAGTAACGTTTTTAGGCATTATTGCATTAACAATCTCCCCCTTTTTGATTCCGACAATACATAAACTCAATCACACAAAAACAAGATTTTTGAAGACAAGTTTATTCATTTCTCCCCCTTTGTCGAAGCAAAAAGGTTGCACAAGTCGGTGTTGAAGAGACGGACATTGCAAAGACTCCCCCTTGGTGCTTACTCCCCCTTGCTTGGGGGCACCGAGGAATCGAGATATGGTGACAAGCTACATAGAAGGGTTAGTTGAACAAAATAAACAACCAACAAGAGATAGCTATAGGTCACAAAAATAAAAAGAGAAGAAAACACAAAGACTAAGATCCAAGTGAAGTCAGATAAAACAAAAAGAATCATACAAAGATGTATGAAAGAGGAAACAATCCAAAAGAATAAATCTAATCCTAGTTAATCTAGAATTTTAAGATTTTCTTGAATTAGGTGTCTTGTGGATAAGCAACCAATGCATATATGAAAGACAAAGTAGTGGCGGAAGGTGGTGGTGGTGCCTTGGTGGAGATCTCATAATCAAAGTGAAGAGGAGGCTTGATTAAGAGACTCTTGATGTAGCTCAACTCCTCATAGATGTGTGCCATGGCAAGATGTTGATATTGACAACAATGATAATATGTCCCATGGTGCATCACATTATCATGAGAAGGAGGAAGAACACTAAAGGGTGGTGGTGGAAGAAAAGGTGTTACATAGTCAACATTCTTGGTAGGGGAAATGTGATTAAGAGTGTTCTTGGGTGAATTTGGATTGAAAGTTTCTTGGGTAAGTTGGGATTGAAAGCAATTGGGGAAAATGAAGGAGAATCAAGGCTTTCATTGGGAGAATAAGACATTTTGGGATGTGAAGTATGGCAAAATGCTTACGGTTAAATAGGGAAGGCTCAAGGTATTTTTAGGGTGGTCAAAGGGCTGAAACAAAGATTCCCAAAAGTGTTGGAACAAATTTGGAATTTCAGAAATACCCGAAAAAGGAAGCACTGTACGCGGTTCCTTATTGCTTCTGGCGGTTCCTTATTGATAAGGATCCGCGGTTCATATATGGAACCGCCTATAGAGGCTATGATTTGGTGGTGAAGGAAGATTTTTCAACAAATCTTATTTTTCTAGTATAACTTATCATAGGGATATGCTTAAAAGCAAAGATAGACAAAGAGAACACATACTAACTCACCAAATAGGGATTTGACCAAAATACATGGATTTTAAAAATCGATATAAGAGATGTGTAAGACAACACCTTAAGTCATGACACAATGATCCTCCATGATTCTATCTTGTTCTTGCTATGTTTGAGAGAATCATACATATGAATTATGTAAGCTCGAGATTAATAGCAAGAATTTATGAAAAACATTTTTAGATTGAATTAACAATGTCAAAACATTTCTTGACACTTTTCGAAAGAGACTTTGAGGATTTTGAGAAGGAGAAGAGAATATTTTCAAGAAGAGTGTAGGAGACTCAATGACTCAAAATGATAAAAGACTCAAAAGAAAATAAGAGACTCAATAAAGGGAAAGTAATTAAGGAATATGTTCCATTAATCCTAGACCTAGATGCAAGTAATTAAAGGGTTCCCTCTTAAGTGGCTTAGTGAAGATGTCGGCTAAGTTATCCTCGGAGGATACCTTCTCAATTAAAATGTTCCCCTTTTGAACATTATCCCTAAGGAAATGGTGACGAATTTCTATGTGCTTGTTTCGAGAATGTTGCATGGGATTCTTGCTAAGGTCTATAGCACATTTATTGTCGTACATAATGGGAACATGATCAAGCCAAATCCCGTAATCAACAAGCGCTTGCTTCATCCATAGAGCTTGTTGGCATGCTTTTCCAGCACTCACATACTCGGCTTCCGTGGTGGATATCGCAAGAGCGGTTTGTTTCTTGGAGAACCAAGAAGTTAAACAACAACCCATGAAGGTACAAACACCACTAGTGCTTTTTCGGTCTACATAGTCTCCCGCATGATCCGAGTCCGCGTAGACAATGGTTTCTACGTCGGTCCCTTTAGGATCAAGAAGTTCCGGATCAAGAAGTTCCGGATCAAGAAGTTCCGGATCAAGAAGTTCCGGATCAAGAAGTTCCGGATCAAGAAGTTCCGGCTCAAGAAGTTCCGGATCAAGAAGTTCCGGATCAAGAAGTTCCGGGTCAAGAAGTTTCGGGTCAAGAAGTTCCGGGTCAAGCCAAAAGTTCCGAACAAAGAACTTCCGAATCAAGAAGTTCCGGATCAAGCCAAAGTTCCGAACCAAGAACTTCCGAACCAAGAAGTTCCGGATCAAGCCAAAGTTCCGAACCAAGAACTTCCGAATCAAAACTTCCGAATCAACAAAAAGTTCCGAATCAAGGGTTATTTTGCTTGTTTTTTCGACGATTTTTTAGAGGATTTAATCTTGGTTTCTTACAACAAAAACACAACACAATTCACAAGCTTTACTTCACTGCTCGATCAACCGATAATCTTTGTCTCTTTGAAGTTAACAAAATGAATCCGAATTCAGTAATGCCTCATATGACATCACTTACGGATATTTCGGTGATTACGGGAACGGATAATCGCCCGCCAATGCTCATCAAATAAGTTTTTGAAGCTTGGCAAGGCCGGATGATGTCTTATCTTAAGGGAAAACCGGTCTATGGGAGGCTTATGGTTAAGTCTATCTTAAATGGTCCACTTGACTATGGTACCATCGTGGCTAACAATGTGTCTCGACCAAGAGAATTTGAAGAACTTACACCAGCCCAACAACTTGTTGCAGATGCAGCGCAGAAGGACAAATCAACATCAACGGAATCAAGACAAACTAAGTGGCGCCACGATGTGAATGCCACTACAGCGTCATCGGTTCCCGGTACCTCTATCGCTGTATCTTTACCTATTACCACTAACCCCATTAGTTCTGTTGTTGTTGCTCCTGTGATTGCAGAATCAGTAACAGAACCCGAAGCTGCACAACACTCACCAGTTCACGACACTGCCGAAATGCCTGAAACTGAACCAACAGATGTTCGCACTTCTACTCCTCTACAACAAGCACAACAATCTACGGTTCCTGAACCAAGCACACGAGACTGGGCAGACACGTTGGAGATAGACGAGACTGCACCACCACAGGCTTGGATCACGGCAGCAGCACAATATGATCCGATCACAGACGCTGACAAAGATGTGTTGTATCTCCGTATCCGAAGTCCGATTGACTTATGTGCATTTTTTGCTCATGAGTATAAGACTTCGGTTACTCCATCCTTGGTGAAGAAAGCGCTGAAAGATAAGAGACTTCGTGCCAAAACCCGGTTAACCCAAATGGAGTTCGAGTATTATGCCGATGAGATCCTGAAGGCTCTGAATACCGTTCAACGGCCAGGACTTCATGAATCAGAAAGAGCTCCACCTCCAATGGATCCTTCTCAAGATAATCAGATTGCTCTTGACTTCTTCGTCACCAATGATCTTGTGTATCTACTGAAGGGGTCATCAAAGTACGCAACCTCCCTGACCTTGCTGAAAGCTGCCAACTGGGGGACAATACCCTTTATCGAGGAAAAGGTAAACAGACTCTGGGTCCCTAAGATAAATCGTAATTATGATATGTATGCTGTCATAGGTGCATCTCATTGGGATGAACGAGTCCGAAGGGCGTACAGGGGTTGCTGTCTAGTCAATTCTGGAAGTATCGTTAGATCCGATATCCGTATCTCCAGCATCTTAGGGTTGAAAACTGAAGCCAAGAATGGCTATTATCATGTGACGGAGATTCGCTTGAAAAGGGAGGATGACAGGGAATACAAAATCCAGCAGGGAGATTTTTCCATCATTCGCCTTGAGGATATCGAAGATATGCTGCTTTTGATGACCCGAGATCAACTCACACATATTCCTCGTGAAGACCTCATTGCTTTGAATACAGCACTTCGTATGTTCACACGAAGCGTTGTCATCAAGACACGAGTTGAAGATCTGCAGTTGGGAGTCGAAAGCTACCAAAGGAAGCTCAACTTAACCCGTCCTGTGTATCAAGTGCTACCTCAACATGTAGAAAGATGTCCCTATACCGGCATTTCTGTCCCAAATTACGGCATTTTCTACTTGAACAGTCGAGGTTTGATGAAGTTTATGAGGGTGGGTGAGCTCCACAAGTACAGTGATGGAACCCTTCTACAAGTCAGAGGAAAGTTGGAGCATCTGAACTCGGGTGGGACCTTGCCAGAGATGACGGAGGATTGGCATCCGGGTTACCGGCAGATGGCGAAGTACGTGATCAAGAAGATTGATCAAAAGCTCCGGGAACGTAGATTGATGAGGAGCTTGGAAAGGTTCGTTGGTGGAAGACCGTATTTAGTGCACCACAAGCTACTGCAACGATCCATCTAATGGGTCGTACATTTCAGGTCCACTTTATATTGGTTTTCAATTGTGAATATGTATATTTGTGAATAATGTGCTTTAATGGCTTGATGTAGTGTTAAGGTATGATAATTTTTCAAGAATTTCTCACGAGATTCTAAATATTTCAAAATATATCATACTAAAGCACTACAACTATCCCTTATTAACTTAAGGGGGAGCAATACCTTGTTCTATGGCCAAACATCGATTTCATTTTTACCCAAAGACCGGTTAATCCATTCAATATCCCAAATATTAATGGTTAACATTTTGGATAAGGGGAGAAAATGGGATTAAGGAGACGTAAGTGATACTTGGCTAAAAGATGAAAAAGACTTAACGATTATCCTACTTAATATGTGTAAAGCACGTGTTAAGGGGGAGCGTTTTTGATGAACAAAACACCTAAGGTACAAAACTTTTGATTTCAATATCACAAGTACTTTAGGTGATTTTCAATGATTTTTCATGGTGGCAATTCCTTCCCAAAACACGCTTAATTCACGACGGATGTGGTGACAAAAGGGTGGTAGGAATAGGTTTAGTCCAATGATTCATCAGAGCCGATGGAATCTTCCCAAGGACAATTCCCTAGATAGAATTAGAAGTCCTAGGAAAGATGGAGAAAGAATGTGAACGTAGCTGAATGCCGACCAAGTACTTAAGCTAGCACTGGAACAATCACAACAAGGTGCTAGTGATGACGTATTGGTAAGCATTGAAGGGGTTGAAGAATGAAAAAGAAATGTAAAGATAAAGGGTGTAAAGAAAGAAGCCCTCCTTACAATTTTAGGCAGAAACCGGGTCAATACATATGCTATTGAGGTCATTTTTGCTAATGATTCTCGGTATTGAAGAAAGACATCATGGACCCAGTGATGCAATGCACAACCCTTCCTAGCTAACTCAAATATCTCTCAAAAGGTAGTTGTTTTAATCACACGGAGATCAACACGTTATCTATTGGTTTATTCACTCCGAATAGACTGGTATTGAAAAGGTGGCACTCCTCTCCAGCCATCGCTCACTAAATCAAAACGCACAATCGAGTCTAGAGCCAAGAGATCATCAAAAGTCTCATTAGGACACTTTCCATTTATTCCTTGCTTTCTCACACACTGTGAAAAGTAAGAGATTTTCATGAGTCCTACGCAATATTCCTGTAATATTGCCAGAACATCCGAGTAATACGCGAGTATTACAATGAAGATGGAAATCCTGCTTGAGCCAACATCAAACAAGCTCATGGTAGGTTACACGTGCGGTTCTTTTAGAACCAATCTTGTGAAAAACTGGAAGGTAACAGTGGTTTAATTCTTAATTGAACTTAAACTCGTTCCAGGCCTCTTCGCATTATCATATGATCTTGCCAGAACACTCAGAGTGACTCTTTATTGATCACAGTGACGAGTGGAAATCCTTCTAGTGTCAACATCAAACAGCACTTGGTAGGTGACGTGCAAGATTCTTTATGAATTAAGCTCGTGACAACTGGAAAGCAACGATGGTGAAAATCTTAATTGAAATTCACTTGTTCCAGGTTTCATGAATTGACGGCTTCTAATCACAAGGATAATTTATCCAAGTGATTCACTCTTTATGTTCGCAGTCAGCTTTGGACGGTCGAATAAAGAGAACGGGTTTACCCGCGAAATCCTGTCAGGAAGTTACTTAATTGAAACTATCCGTCACGGGTACGATATCTAATATCGTCCAACGGTCTTCACCGACCGGAGGTAAAATGCTACCGAATTAGAATAAAATGTTCAAAGCCATTTTATTCGTGTCGTTGCTGTGTACCTGTTAAAGACGGTGGCGTTGCTGAGTACCAGTGAAGACGGTGGTGTTGCGGTGTACCTGTAGAAGTCGTTCCTACATGCTTATGTCTTTCTGCATCAAAGTTTAACAAAAATTCAAGAAAGTACAAGATAAAGTCTTCCGCTGTACCAAACTCTGAAACTTTCGAGAATTCAACAAAAAGACATAAGTGTGTGGAACATGGAGTCACGAGGAGGCAAATTCACAAGAGAGGCAAAGATCGCACGTGAAAGGCCAAAGAACAATGCTCTCAAGCCAAAGCCAAAAAGATCAAACCAACATATTCACAACAAAAGAAAGAAAAGAAGAAAAGACTACGAGCTAAAGAACGAAGACTTAGTATAGTATGCTAGGTTTAGAATTTTGTAACGTGGAGTGACCTCCCTTAGGGGGAGATTGTTAGAAATACGTTTTACGTATATTAGAAGTATCGGTCACTCCACAATATTATTTATGTTGTAATAGCTCGTAGTTAACAAATAGTTGTTAGTTGCTTATTAACTTAAGTAAGAACCGGTCCATGGGCTTGTCATGGACCGGCCCAAGCCCATGTTTGCTTGGAACTATAAATACCCCTTTCCACCATGGAAAGGGGTTGGTTGTTGTCATTTCCTAGTTTCCATTTATTGAAATAACACATAGTTTCTCTCACTTTCTCTCTCTAACTTTCTCTCTCTAGAAATCAACAAACCCCTTCATAGATTCATAGGTTATCAATATTCTACAAACATCAACATTTGGTTTAAAGTGAACCCTCTCATTTGCATTGGTGTTATAAGCATAAACTTGTTGTTGTTGATTGTAAACCTTGTCACAAGTATAATACGAAAGTGATCCACCACAAGTCTCACACGTTTCACAAGTCTCTTTTAAGGCATTCACATGTGTAGTGGGAGTGTTATCTCTTAAAACAAGGTGTTTCACAATTGAAGTAAGCTCCTTAATTTGATTATTCACCTCATTATCACTAGCACTAGCTATTGTAGTCCGTACACTCTTGGTTTGAACTTTTGCCTTGTTTTCAATTATTGCCCAAGCCTCGTTCATGGATTTCACAAGAATATTACCCCCCGCGGCACTATTAAGTGAGTCTTGGTCATTAAGAGTTAAACCATTGTAAAACGTATTGATTTGATGCACTTTTGTAAAACCATGTTGTGGACATTTTCGTAAAAGCTCCTTAAAACGATCCCAAGACTCACTAAACGTTTCCCCATATTTTTGTTCAAAGGTAATGATGTCATTCCTTAAAGAGGTGGTCCATGATGGTGGGAAAAAGTAGTTAATGAACTTGGTCTCTAAATCCGCCCATGTAAGAATACTTTGGGGTGGTTCCTTATCAAGCGAAATCCGGGCTTGTCCCTCGAGGGAAAAAGGAAAGAGCAACAAACGTATTGCTTCTTGAGTCACCCTATTGTATTTCACCGTATTAGTCAAATGGATAAATCTCTTAATATGATCATGGGGGTCATCTTGGGAACGGCCCAAAAATGGTGTAGCGGAAACCATTTGAATAAACCCCGTTTTAATTTCAAAATTATTTGCTCCAATTGCGGGGACAACGATAGCGTCATCGTTTCCCTCAACGTGTGATTGCAAAATCTCGATCATAGGTCGGTTATCGGTTGCCATCGTATTGTCGAAAGCTCGATTCTCGGGATCGGCTTGAGTGACGGTCTTTTTGTTCTTCTTCTTCTTTTCGGAATAATTAGAAATATTTGGTACACCACTTGGTATGTGTGCACGCGCACGAGTGCGCATACATCTAAACACGAGGAATGAGGTAGGAGACCTCGGTCGACTTTGAGTTGAAAGGGATTATCCCTCTCGAGGTTCAATATGAAAAAGCTACAAAAAATATATACGTACTACTACTTGAATTGGCAAACCAATAATCGGTCGTCCCTCTCAATATACGCACAAGCAAGCGGGGAAAAGAGGTGGCACAAAGCACATAAAAACCTTTTTCCTTAGACGGCCTTTTATTGCGCGTCGCCTTATACCCACCTTATAGTTTATATAAATCGAGTTCAAACTTTTTATTAGTATTTATCTATTTTGCCTTGATTTTTTTTTGTTTTGGATTCGAATACAATAGCTAGGTGATGAAATACCAACTAAGGTCTTATTTGGAAGTAGGTAAATTGATTGTTCTACGTAATACAATATAGTAAAAGAAAAATCTTTTTGTATTTTTTAAGAAAAATATATATTCACAATAAAAAACGAAAGAAATCGAAATAAGAAAAATAACAATAATACGTAATATTTTTGGTGTAATACTTTAGGAAAAGTATTACTTTTGGATTTTTTAATTTTTTTGGTGCAAATCTTATGAAAGAGTTTGCTTTTGATGATTTTTGATTTTTTTGTATTTTGAAGTTTTGGATTTTTTTTATGTTTTTGATTTTTTTAGCAAGAAAAGTAACGTTCAAAAATGAACGGATCCCAAAATCCAAAGCTTCTCACGAAAAATCGTCTATCGTAACGAGCGAAGCGGCAACGGCGCCAATTTAAAATATGAATTTTTTGTCAATTCTCTTTATATCTATTTATCGTTCCTCGACTCGACTCGAATTGATTTCCAATTTTAACACAAGATTAATTGTTTTTGGTTAATAATACTTGATTGGTAATCTATGCCTATTTAAGCTAAAAATGGGAAAAATATGTAGGCTAAGGACTATATAAAAAATAAAAGCGCAATTAATTCACGTAAATATTACTCTAAAATACAATGTAAAATTAAACTACAAATATAGATCTAGATGCAACAAAAATAGACTATAATTAAAAATAAAATCTAAATGCGAAATTAATCTAAATGCAAGCACGTAATAGCAAATAAAAGTGACGAAAATTGAAATCACAAAGATAAACTTAAAAATTAAGCATAAAGCTTCAACCTTTTAAGCTTACTAATCTTTTTAGACGATAAAGCTACAAGCTTTATGTACTAATAAGCTTAATAATCACAAAAAGGTGTAAACTTTTTACTAATAATGAGCTTATCTAAATGAAATCTACTTTTAAAAACTTTTAAACTATTTTTTAAACACAAATAATAATAACTAAAACTAATTAAACAGGTATTTATAAAAAATATAACTTTTATTAAAAAAAAAATTAAACTGCAATGATCTAATTAAAACTAAAGCGATTAAACTAGAAAATAAAATAAAAAGGAGAGCTTTAGTACCCGTGGTCCGTAAAAACGATCTAAAACAAATAACATAAACAACATCAACAAAATACGGCCCGTAAAGTACACGGCCAACCAATATCAAACCAAAACTAAACGTAACCCGGCCCGTAAAGTACACGGCCAACCAAATAAATCTCTAACCAAATTAATCAACCATATCAAGCTTGAACCAAATTAATCAACTATAAGCTCTTCTTCAAAAAATGATAGATCGATACGCCGATATCAAAGAAAACACAAAAGGTTAGGATAATAAGCAATAATTATTCTATGATAAAGAGATTTAAATAAAACTAATAGATCTAAACTACTTTTTTTCGTTTTTATAAAATTTATATAATTTTAAAGCTAAAAATAAGAGATCTACAAAATTATAAAAAGAAGAATCTAAGATGAAAAATAAATCTTAGCTAAATTAATTAATCTACTTGCAAAAATTAAAGATGTAAACTAAAAATATAAAAAGTATTAAATTAAAACTAGCTTATTAATAAGTTGTTAGCCTAAGCTTAGAACTTATGAGATTTAAAAAGCTAAAAAGCTAATTAAATAATAACTCCAACAATAAGCTAGATCTAGGAAAATAAGGCAACAATAAGCTTGAAATAAGCTTGTATATAAATCTAACTTATTAGGAAAAAGTTATAAAAACTTATCCCAAATAATAAGCTAGATTATAAAGAAAAGTAAAAAAAAGAAAGGAAGAATGAGAATAAACTAAGAGATCTAAATTAATTAATCTACTTGGAAAAATTAAAGATGTAAACTAAAAATATAAAAGTACTAAATTAAAACTAGCTTATTAATAAGTTGTAAGCCTAAGCTTAGAACTTATGAGATTTAAAAAGCTAATTAAATAATTACTCCAACAATAAGCTAGATCTAGGAAAATAAGGCAACAATAAGCTTGAAATAAGCTTGTATATAAATCTAACTTATTAGGAAAAAGTTATAAAAACTTATCCCAAATAATAAGCTAGATTATAAAGAAAAGTAAAGAAAGAAATGAAGAATGAGAATAAGCTAAGAGATTAAGCTAAAAGTAAAATTTTATGAAAATTGAAAAAGCTTAATAAATAAGCTTGGTACAAACTTGAAAGAGAAATACTACAAACTACTTGTAAAACGACTACTAATGAAAAAACTTATGAAAGAAAAAAACTAGTGAAAAATTAAGGGAGAGGGGGACTTTATATAGAGCCAACATTGGGGGTATTTAAGTCATTTACTAGCTAATTTTTGCTTGGAGGCTAAGCATATGGGAGCACATGTCTTCACCTTCTTATCATAAGCCTGACACACGCCCAGCTTGTGTTGACATGCGCCATATGCCACGTGTCATCCTCTGATTGGTCTGAAAAGCTGAGTCAACTGCCACCTCGCCATTCTCTGCCACCTCTGTCATTCTCTGCCACCTCGTACCAGCACTAATGCACTAGATCCCATAAAAAAATTGCAGTTACGCGTGCTTGGGCGAGAGTAGTACTAGCCTGGGTGACCCGCTGGGAATTCCAACACTAAAAAAATTCATAGAAAGTAAACCGTGAGGAGATACGACGCAAGGTCAGGACCGTTGGCTTCGTAATTTTGTGCCCTTTAGTGTGGTTTATTAGTAGATGACTTTGGAGATTGGCAAAAATGGTCCTTGTTGTAAAATCTTTATCAAATCTTCGTCTTTAGCCCTCCAAACTTCAGTCTTTTGGCACTTGTGGTCCTTTGACTTTAGCTTTGACCTTTTTCTTCGATAAATGACCGTGAAATCCCGTGTTTTCTTTCCTTTTGATCTTTTGTACCTATTGTCACAACAAAAACAGAAACAAAGCATAATTCTGACATTTACGATATTAATTACACGTTTTGGTCTCGTTTTCATTGTTTGAAGTGGTAAAAGGATAAGTGTTTACACACTTATTATACATACACAACTTCCAAATAGACAAAACTACTTGGATCTTCACAACTATGACACAACAACAAATATATAAGATTTGATCTTCAAAGGATCTTTGGTGGTGGACTCAACACTTCACAATGATAGTGTTCTTCTCTTGCACTTGAATAGGAAGGGATGGATGAGATAGATTCACTTCTAAACAAGTAGTAATCAATCAAATGATCAAAGATTTGAGTGATTTAAGAAGTATGATTGAATCTGGAAATTTATGTGCAAAAGAGGTGAATTGAAAATCTGGAAATTTATAGAACAAAGGGCCAACGGCTATATCTTACCGCGGTTCCTTATCTCAGCCGGCGGTACCTTATCGATAAGGAACCGCCTAGGCACTAGGGAACCGCCGGATTAGACTCCGCTCCCTTTTTGTCCTTTAGTGGTGGAGGTCTTATCTGATTATTAAATATCCTGAAAGAATATTCCAAATCAAAAAAGAATATGCCATTTTCAAATTTTCAAATATTTAATTTAATAAAACATTTTCTTAACAAGAAAGTTTAACTAAAAACTTGTCACACTTAATAAATGGTGAGTCTTAAGAAAAGATTAAATCACTTGATCACTTGATTAAGGTTAGTACTTGTTTATTCATACCTTAAGTGAAAATGGGTAAAATGAAAAATACTTGAACTCAAGAATTCGTTTTTCGTTGTTTTCGTAAATGCTTGTTTTTACATATTATCGTAATCAAAACTAAGCGAGATCGAAAAATGCAAGTAACGTTTTTAGGCATTATTGCATTAACAAACGAGAATATGAGATTTGAGCAAAAACCGAATGAATCATTTATAGACACGTGGGATCGTTTTATGGAATTGCTTAGTAAATGTCCTCACCATGGATTTTCTGAGTTGCACCAAATCGATACGTTTTACAACGGTCTTAGTTTTCAAGAACAAGATTCGTTGAATTCCGCCGCCGGTGGCAACTTTTTGTGTAAAACTCCAAAAGATGCATTAATGATTATCTAGAAACGATCCAAGGTTTACCAACTCCGCAACGCTTATAGTGTTGCCAATGTCGCCGATGTTAGTAATTCTAATCACGACATTGAGAGGGTTGATACAAAAGTCGACAAGTTGACGAATGTTTTTACGTCTTTTCTCATCGAAATGCAAAAGACGCTCCCGCAACGGTGAAAGCGGTTGAGGCATCGTGTAAGTTTTCCGGCGGACCACATAATTATTACGAGTGTGCAGCTACGGATGGCCAAACGTCGAGTGTAAACGCGTTAAACAACAATTTTACAAATCAAAATCAAAATAACGCCGGTCCATCGCAACAAACGAACAACAACAATAAAGGCAACAATTTTTTAATCGAGGAAATGATTTTTCAAATCAAAACGTAACAGTTTTCAAGGAAATAATCATGGTAATCAAGGTTATAATCAAGGTCAAAATTTGAATTGGCAAAATCGAGGTTATAACAACAACAATCAAAACCGGAATTTTAACAATGGGAAAAATTCAAATTTTTGGAACAAGGCTAATCAAGGGAACAATTTCAAGGGAATCAAAACCAAGCTTTCAATCAAAACATTAATGGCTCAAATGATTTTCAAAATTAGGTTAAATCAAATAACGTTAATATGAAGAGATTAGAAACGCAAATTGGTGATATGAAAAACGAATTTTCCAACACGTTGAGAGGACAAAACAACAAAATTGAACAAGGACAAATCGGCATAAAAAAGATGTTTTCGGATATTATGAACAAATCCTGGGGTGCTGCATCGAGTTCATTACCTAGTGACATGGTAGCAAATCCGAAGGAACAATGTAAAGCCGCCTCGTCTCGTGAGAAAAGTCGTGTGATTACCCCTAACCTTGATGGATTTAGAGTTGTTCCTCCTTCTCACCCCTCTACTTATAAGACGCTTTCATGTTCTAAAGTCGATGGGGTGAACGTGGCGACCAAGGAAAAGAGTGCACACCCTCGTGTACCTCGAATTCCATCCACGGTTCAAAAAGAGAGCTTTATCGACCTCACCAAAGTAACCGTTGAAGAAACTTATGCATCGATCCTTCTTAAAAAACCAAAAAGGCAAATGCCGAGAAAGGAAGAGGATCCGGGCCAATTTTTACTACCTTGTGATTTTTCCGAGATTGAGGGATGTTTATCCCTTTCCGATTTAGGTGCTAGCATCATTTTCATGCCTCATTCTCTATGGAAATTGATGAGATTGCCTTCACTTACCCCCATGAAGATGACTATTAAGCTAGCAAATTGTACGCCTTTAATACCAATTGGGATAGCCGAGGATGTCGATGTTAGAGTTGGAAAGTTTTTTTTCCCTCGGATTTCGTCATTTACGATTATGAGTGTGACCCTAAATGTCCCATTATTTTAGGTCGACCATTTTTATCGACGGCTCGAACCGTAATCGACGTCCACGAGGGGAGACTCACTATGAGATATGGGGAAGAGAAAATGGATTTTTTCGCAAATAGATCCCAAGCTTCAAATGATCAAGATAAAACCGAGGTTTCAAAACCTAATGTTTCAAATTCTAAAGATTTCAAAATGTTAACTTTAGCGGATAATATGTGGCTTGATGCATGTTTTGAAAGAATTAAAATTAACGGTTTTAAAGATGACAATTTTAATGATAAAGAATACGTGTACTTAATTCAAAAGGGTATTCGTATATTTATGGATGAAAAATCATGTTGGGATTTATTCGGTGAAACAAGTGAACAACCAATTCCGAAGGGTGACGTTAGTGCCATCACGACAATGACCAAAATGGACTCGTCTTCACCACCTTCGAAGGACCACGTCTTTGAGGCTTCAACTTCTAAATCCATTGAAGTGCCTCCATTTACTATCCCAACACCCGTTGAGGCTAAAGGTTTCATCGACATCGATCCTCTTGTCTTAGAAAGTCACATAAGCATAGTCATTCGACTTGTAAGACCACGGTTGTGAGTGTTCACATCGATTCTTTCTTTGACGATGACGATGGCGATTTTGCCGAGATTGATCACGTGCTTAAAAATACACATTTAATTTTTGATTCGTCTAAAAATAGTTCTAAGTGTGGTAAGTACGATGATTACGAGTTTGATCCCGAGATTGAGGAAATCACTGAATGAGAGCTAGCTCTTTTGCCTCCACTTCCACCCACAAGTGAGGTTGATCTTTCCAAACTCGAGGATGAACTTAATGAGTTGGAAAGTCTTATTTTTGATGACGTACCAACTCACGTAACCCAAAATCCCATTCTCGAGGAGTTACCTAATCAACACTCCTCATTTGGGAATGACGTTTACCACATTCGTGAGGATCTAACTTATCAACGATCCCCACAAAAGAATGAAGGTTTTGTGCTTGAACGTGATCTCTTCGAGAGAGTTTCTAAAATCCTCAATGAGGGGAATGAAAAACCTTGGTTTGACAAACCCATCTATGATGAAGAAATCGATGAGATGCACGGTCATGAGGATGACGAATATGTTGACCCCGATGGGGAGGTGTTCTTTGTAGACAAACTTTTTGAGAACTTATACAATCCACCACCCCCTAATTGCGACTTAAATGTGAGGATTTTTAGCGTGACTAATGTTGAGTTTGAAACGCCAAATATTTTTGACATCATCAAATCGGGTTTTCATAAAGAGTTTTGAACGATGAAAAAGGAAAAGATTTTAAAACTGGTTTAAAAGATTTTTCTACATGTCTAACTCCGTCATCACATCGTTGTTTGAGTACTACCACCTCGTCTACTCCTTTTGACTATGGTGTGTCTGGTTTTAGTGTGAGGGAAGCCCCTTATGTTCCCTTACATTTCTCCACCGAGGACGAGATATTCGATCCCGGAATTGCTTGTAAAGGGAAATCTCGGTCTTCCACCGATGCAATAAATGAAAATCTTATTCGTTTGCTTGGTGTGAGTCTACCTCGAGTAACTCATAAGTTTGTCTTACCCATTGCCCCACCTTTCTACTTCTCATCTCTTTTCTTCAAACCCTTTGGGATTTTAGCACGTGTTGAAGTGCCGTTGGTTCGTTTATCCTATGAAAACGAGGACGCCATCTTCGATCTCGGTATTTTGCAACATCGAAGGACTTACTCCTTTATACCGGTTGCTTTTGGGCATTGTTTATCATGTAAGCCCCACCAAAAATTACCAAACCATGATTATCCCTAAATGATCACATTTATGGGGATTCGAGTCGAGCTTTTGAATCGGTTATAAAAAACAAGGTGCCTCGTGGGGGATTCTCATGCTTATCCTTGTATATATTATCATTTGCTAATAGTGTAATGAGGGGACTTGTGCTCTTCCAACCTTTGTTCCGTGGTTGTTTATGATTGTGATTTATTAGATTCATCGTCATTATTGAAGCCTCTCGTGTTCGTTTTACGGATCACTCGAGCTTCGATCGTTGCCTTTGGAGATTCCGATATCCGATGATATCCTTTTATGTTCTAACATTTATCTTATTAGCATAATTCATAAACGGCTTTTAGATTATTCATTTTAACCTTTCCATGCTCGAGATTAAGCATTCAACTACGTCTCTAGTATGGGGGTGTTTCACCCCTAGACTCGAAACATTGAGGATAATGATTAGTTTTAGTATGGCGGAGAGTAGATACTTCACCTTGCTTACGTCAACACGCAATCCAATTTTCATCTTTTTGTTATCGTTTTGTTGCAAAATAAGGCTAAAAATGGCCAAATTTTAAAATTTTTCTTGTTTTTCATAAGTGTTTAAGACACGAATGTAGGTTTTCCAATGGTGAGAATAAGAGTAATTTTTTACTCGACCGTGCGTGTTGAGCACTTAGCTTTGATTCCTTAACTTTTTAGGCTAAGTCTCTTAATAGAGGATGAGAAATGATAGAGTTAATTATAAGTTACGTAATCTTTCACGATCTCGTGTGTAGTAATTATTAGCTTATTCTCCCCACGCTTTTGTTTAAATAAATGCAAAAGGTCGTAAGATTTAACAGGTTACTTAGCTTCTAGCCCAAGATCGTTTAAAAGTTGCTCGTATTCGAATAAAGTTCATAGCCAAGGCATAACTTATTGAAGCGGGATGCGAAGATTGGCAAAGTTCCAAAAAGCCCCTTACAAGGCATGAGGAGCTCCATTTTGTTGCTAAAGATCCAAGATGATGTGAAGTATCATTATTCCAAAATCAATATGAAGGATCGAGACACACGATGAAAAACAATATAATCCCCTAAAGATCATGAGAAGTCTATCCAAAAAGACCCTAACAAGGTATGAGGATAAATATATCCAAGTCCAAAAAGGAGGCGGATCATTGTATATCAAAATCTCAAATAAAGATTGAAGAAAAATGATGAAGCCGTGGTCCAAGTTTGAAGAATTTCCATATATGAAGAGAAGACCATTATTTCAAGAACGTCTTCCAAAGATTTGAAGTTCGAAAGACATGCCAAATATCAGTACGAGAAATGTCTCAGATCGTGAAACGAGTTATGCCAAGATATGAACTTAAGGAGATTACGAGAAGCCGTTTTAAAAGATCGTTTCCTTTAGCTAACTATCAACTAAATCGTGCTACTTTATTTTTGGCCTTAATAAAATATCAAAATAAGTCAAATGCATCCTCGTGATCATTAAGACAAAAATAAAATATAAGAGATACCAATTAGGAATAAGGGAGTCTAAGTACGTAATTAACACTCATGAGTAATGATTGTGTTGCTAACTTATAATGACAATGATCTCGTTACACGCTTAGCATAGAATTGGGTGAAAATCTAGGATGACGAACTTAACTCTATGAGGCATTCACCTGTTCTTATTCTTTCACCCTAAAAGTCACTAATCGTGATGAAAACAATACATTATGTCTAAAACACGTGTAGTAGTTTATTTAAGTTTATGTCTTCAATAAATGTCACATAAATATGAATTTTGGGAAGTGCTACGATACTTAAATCTAGCCTTGCGTGGGGACATGGCAATAGTTTAGTATGGGGGAGTGATGAGACTGCAATTATACATAGTCTTATCGTCCAAATCGGGCTTAAAATGCTTAAAAATATCATAAAATACCCCAAAATATGAATGTATTTGTTCACTGTGTATTTTAGGTATGGATATCGTGAAATCAACAAAAGATCACAAGAATCAAGCAAAAACAAACGCGGGAAACGAAGCCGCACAAAGAACCAGACCCGAATCATGAATTTCCAAAATGGTCCTTGAAGTTTGAAGATTTGTCAAGATTTCACCCTCATCTTCTGAAGACTTGGTGATTTATACCCTTGCAAAACTCATTAATTGCATTTAGGTCCCTAAATTATCAATACATTACAAGAATGGTCCTTGGAATTTGGTCAAAGTGTATATTTAGTCCTTCAAACAAGTTAATAAAACTTTTGGTGGCCAAAATGAGAAAAAGAAAACTTGCATAACAAAGAATTTCTAGTCATGGCTGTTTAAACATGGAATGAACAAGATTTGGGAATACAAGGGCTATTTTGGCGAAGACAATGTGACTACTCCCAGCCAATCATCATTCCACCTCACTACTCCCAACCAACCACAACACCACACCTCATCACCTCACCCCACGTCACACTCCACTCACAATTTCTAATTAACAAATGTGTTTAAATAAGATTTTGGTGGTAAACACCGTATTTAAACTAAATATCAGATTAAAACCCCTAATTTCCCTCCCACTCATAAACCCCGAAACCCTAAAATACTTAAATCAAATGGGTTACCCTTGATTATGTCCAGATCATTGATTAACCCTAAGATAAACAAAACCCACTCACAAAACTTGTATCCCGTGACCCTAAGTGGCCCCCACGTTGTCCCCTGTCACCTATATTTCGGCAAAGAACTAGTTTTTCAGAGGATCATTGTTCCAAAACCATTTTCTTAGTCCCAAAGGACTACATAAACGTTCAAGATGCATTCCACCAAGCTGTCAACAAGGACAAGATCATATGCGGCTGTTTTGACCAAATTTAAGTTTGAAGACTCAAGGGAAAGGATAGGATTTCAGTTCATTAGGGTTTTAGCATCTAGATAGTTCTATTAGAAGTATTTAAAGAGCATGCGATATGTGCATTGCCTTTGGTCCAGATTTTCTTCTTGTAACACATTTTTTTATTTAGTAAATAGTTACAGTTTTATTTAAACAAAATTCTTGCAAGAGATATCCGAGTTCCATTTTAGTGTAAAAGTTTATTTTCTTTGCTAATTAGTTAAGTGTTTTTGAAATTTTTACTTGGAAAGTATTCTTGAAATCCATGACCCTTAAGTCCAAAGAACTAGAGGAAGTAACAGCCGAATTTAGTCTTTTGGACTTAAGCTCATGTTAGTTTAAGTTAATCTTGATTTCAATAGTTGGTTTAGAAAGTTTCAGTTGGATTTTGTCTCAAAAAGATTTTCCAAAAGTTCCTTTTATTGGTTTCTGTTAAGTTTACTGTATCAAAAGCTTTGGGTCACAAGCTTGCTGACAATAATCTTGGACTTAAGTTTTTAATACTTTTATCTTTGTTTGTTCCTGGCTTGCTTGATTGTGCAGGTTCTCAAGACAAGACCCCATATTCCATTTTCTTTTTTCATTTGTGAAGACATGGATACCCATGGTTCAGTTGTGGAACCACAGCAGGGGTCCTCTACATACATCCATTAAGCCCAAAGAAATAGGACATTTAGAAGGCATCAACCAGGTATTAGGCTTGAACCTCATTGGTCACTTTTTTTTAGTTTTATGTGATTTTTGTGGATTATTTGTTTCTGATTATGTGTTAGTTTAAGGAGTGATTTATGTTTCCTATTCACGTTTGAGTAAGTTTTAATCATTTGGATGTGATTTGTTAAGATTTCATTTGTTAAATTTTCATTAGTAGATTAAAGGGGTGTTTAGGTTTACTGATATAAAGGATTTGGGTTATACTAGATCTAATATAATCTGCTTAAACATGCCCCAAATAGTAGTGGTAGGGTGAATTGGTAGTTTGATTTAAGTTTGGTAGAGAAAATAGGAGTTTGCATGGTAATATTTGGTTAAAAATAGTCAGATTCATCAATTGGCTGTAATAGCTTGATTTTGTGGTTTTTGATTCTGAAATCTTGGAATTTGTTAACCAATATGTTAATCTAGGATTTCTGATTGTTTAGTTGTGATTGGCAGTGGTTTGCTCATGTTATGATGGTTTGAAACTCACCAATTGACCAAAAAGTTCAGCAAAGTAGCACATACCCCATACCAAGCATATCAGAGACTGTAATTTACTATTTTTGTGTGTTTTTTGTGTTGAACTTGTACTTTTCTTGTTAAACTTGACTCCCCACACTTCCATGAGTGTGGGGGTGCCCTTGTTCCAAAATATAACCAAGTAATTAGCTCTCAAACTCGATTTCTTTGTTTTCTGTTAAGAGTAGTGGGAACTAGGTTCCCACTGATAGCTTAGTATAGCCACTGCTACACATAAAACAAAAATACCCATACCTGTCACTATCAGGCTTTGAGTTTTTTTGTCTTTAGTGCACCTTTTTTACCCTTTTTCACTCTTTTTAATTTTCCTGGTTTTGTTGATTTATTTTATGATTTTTCAAAAAGTTTATTTTTAATTTACTGTTCATTTGTTATTTTTTTAGATTTAATTAAATTTAAATTAGTTTTATTTATTCTGTTTTTTGTCTTTTAGTGCAAAAAAGTAACATTTTTAAGATTTTCAAATTTTCATAGTTTCAGTATTTTATTTTAAGATTTTTAGTTAAAAAACTCCACTGTGCACTCTTTTTAATTATTTCTTAGAATTAATTTAAGTTTAAATAGAATTTTAATCAAACTGTTTTGTCATTTAGCGAAAAATTTATTTTTTTCAAACTTTTTCATTTTTCTACTGATTAATTAAGTAATTTAGGATTTTTCAAAAATTCAAATTAATTTTAGCATTGTTTTATTATTTTTAATCATTAGTTTTGTATAAAAATTGTTTTTAGCATTTAATAAATAGAAAAATAGTTTCTAAAATTTAGGAAAAATACTTTTTAGTATTTAATTGAAATAAGTAAGATGTTTGTTTGATAAAATAATATATTGGGTTTTTTCTAAATTATATTTAGTTTTAGGGCATTAATTAGCATTTAAAATTAAATATTTAATTAATAAAAGGTTTTAAAATTTATTTATTGAATTTTTTTTACAACAAATTGGATGGGAGTCGAGATACTATCTGCGCTCCCACCCCTTTAGCAATGGCAAAACCTATTCTATGGAAAATATGTACAGCTGCGCGCGCTCCAATGTCTTGAGCCTTAGAAAATCTATGGATCCGCTTCAGCAACGCAACTGCATCTTCCTGTAACTACCCTAAAAAAGAAAAGGAGAAAGGAAGAAACCCATATCCGAGAGCTACACACTTAGCCAAATACTTGCATCGTTTACGTTGTGTAGCATCAATCACAGCTCGGCCAGGTACAAAGTCATTCATCCCCATACGAGTCAAAGGAGATGAACCAGTTAGATCAACACACACATCTTTACCTCCATCCCAAGAATAAAACAAAATATCTGCCGGACGTAAGGTATTATCATGTCCTACATCTAATGCAATATTAACTTCCTTTCCGACAGATATCCCTGAACGATAGCATATATCAGCAAGAGTATCACGTACCAAATTGTGATGATGCTTAATCCCAATGATACTAGCACACGATACCGCATGATCCCCAAATATATCCCCATCAAATACTCTCGAACAAGCTGAACAGGGCTTCAAAACAGAGAACAAGGGAATACCTAAGCGATAGCATAAAACACATCGATAAGACCTCACATTCATACCGCATGAATTTCTATTCTTATTTATATTATTTTAGACTTAGTTTTGATTTTTAATTAATATTTAGCTTTAATTTTTAATTTCGTCGCGTTTTACATATTTACGTCATCGTTTTTACGTTTTACGTTGTATTATAATCGTAGTGTAGCTCGTCTTTATTTTTCTCTTCTCAAGACCCAAAAATGACACTAATCCAAACTCGATATTTATATAATTGGCTAATATCATACATACCTCCGCCGAGAACGAACTTGGACTTTTCGTCTTTACGGTTTTCCTAAACCGTATCGATTAATACTTGCCACTAATACGCGTTTTTCCTAAAACGTGTATGATTTTACTACATTAATCCATAGGGTTGATTGGGATTTGAAAATATCGGGAAAAACCATCTAAGAAACAAAAGTATTCATTACCTACGAGTCTTTCTAACATTTGATCCATAAACGGCAAAGGAAAGTGATCATTCGTGGTTGCTTCGTTTAATTTCTGATAGTCAATACAAGCTCTCCATCCGGTGATGGTTCATGTTGGTCCTAACTTGTTGTTTTCGTTAGTCACTACAATGATACCTCTCTTTTTAGTTACACAGTGGATAGGACTAACCCATGGGTTATCTGCAAATGGTTAGATTGTTCTAGAATCGAGGAGTTTAACTATTTCCTTTTTAACAATATCTTTCATGTTAGGATTAAGTCTCCTTTGTTTTTCTACCACTGGTTTCTTGTCATCCAAAAGTTGGATTTTGTGTTTACAAAATGATGGACATATGCCATGTATGTTTGAAGTTTTCCAAGCAAAAGCTTGTTTATGCTTCTTCAGAACTTTGACTTGATCGGTTTTGTTTTCTTCCGAAAGTTAGGATGACATAATTACAGGGAGTAATTTCTCTTCGTGAAGAAACGCATATTCCAAGTGTTCAGGAAGAGGTTTGAGTTCTAAATCCGTAGGAGATTCTTCCACATATTTCTTAACTTTGAAATCGATTTCAAAAGTTATGGTTTTGAAAGGTATTTCTTTTTCTTCCTCAGGGGTTTCGATTTGTTCGTCAGTGTGAACGGCTATGAAGGCATCGAATTCGACAAAAAGTTCTACTTCGAGGATAGTTCCTTGGATAGAATACAAAATTTTGCTTCCTTCGTCAAGAAGAACGTCGAAATCGGCATCAACGACTTTGTCAATGACATCGATACTAAAGTAAGTATCATTAGAATACGAGTGTTGCATTTCTTCGTCCATAGAAAATGAAATTCTATCTTCGCCAACTCCAAGGTTGAGTTGTTTTTGTGTTACTTGAATTACAGCATCGCCTGTATGCAATAAGGGTCTACCAAGAACGAGTGGTACTTTGATATCTTCTTCCATTTCTAGATTTACAAAGTCGACGGGAAAAATAAATTTTCCGACTTCTACGAGCATGTTCTCGGCTATACCCATAGGGTATTGAAAAGATCAGTCCGCAAGGTGAACACTCATTTTGGTGGGTTTGACGGTATCATTTGAAATATTTGCATACCAGGAGTATGGCATGAGATTGATGCTAGCGCCAAGATCAGCCAAGGCATAACATGAGTATGAGTGATGGAAAGTACATGGAATAAGAAAACTTACAAGATCTCCCAATTTTGGTGGTGCTTTGTTTTGAACAATGACAGAGCATTCATCACTGAGAAAAGCTGAAGAAATTTCTTCAAAATTACGTTTGTTTTTAATAAGCTCATTTAAGAAATTTTCCATAATTTGGCATTCCAGCCAAAACATGGACTAAAGGCATATTGATTCAAACTTCTTGGATTAAGTCAAGGAATTTATCATACATAGCTTGCATCTTTTGCTTGCATAAGCGTTGGAGGTAAGTTAGTTTTGGTTTGTGTGGTTTTGGAGTTGGGTTTGGTGTAACTTCTTCAGTAGTTTTGGTTTTTGTTGGTTGTGGTTCATCGTTATCATCATCATTGAATGATTTTTTGATGGGTATATTTTGGGTTGGTTTGGAAGGTGATTCATAAGATAAACCACTCCGCGTGAATACGACATTCATATGCTTGTTACGAGCTTGCGGTGGTTGGTACTTGTTGTTGTTCTTTGGGTTGGGGTTGGTGTTGCTTGGTAAAGAACCAGAAGCACGTTTTCATTGTTTGTCCACAAAGTGATCAAACTTAGCTTCAAGGTTTTCAATGGAAACTTGGTGGTTTTTGTTTGAGGTCTCGAATTTTGGCTTGAGATCATTGAATGTATCTCGTACGAAAAGGTTGGTGGGATGCACTAACTTATACTATAAGACTGAGATTGTTTACTAAACTCAAACTCAGGTACTTTGGGGAGCACTAATGGTGTTTCTAGACTATCTGTCAATGTTAATATCGATTATGCTATGATGGACTTCCGCAAGTGGGATTTGTTAGGATGTGCATAGGTTATAGTTAGTATTCTATACGGTTGAAAGTACGTGGGCCCAAGGGGTCACAGACTTAGACATCCAGACCATTCTTTATAAAAATGTATAATGTAATATGGCTATATTTATTATGTATACTCAATTTGAAATTCACGAATACTTAACGATGGATAGTTAATAATTAAAAGATTTAACAACGATTACTAGAAAGATTTAAGACCTTGCGGAAATCAATGTAATTAAGATATAGAGGATTCTAGGAAGTTAAAAAGTCAACACCAAGGGTGAAAACCCTTGGATGTTTTCGTGAGCAAAGGGAGACAAAACTAAATATTAAGAAGATTTGATAAGAGCATTTACTATATTTAGTCTTAACCTTTGTGCGATAAATACAAATAGTTTCTCTTCACTTTTGATAAGTTTTAATAGTTATACTTTTCTTTTTTTCTCCTTGTAACCGTTGAATTTCAATAAAAAAACAAGAAGGATTTTTCCCCTTGTTTGTTTAAGTATTCTTGTGTCAAGACCTAGTAATCAGGGTGCTTGATTAGGTGTTGTGTGGTCATCCCTGGAAAAGATTATAACTTTGATCGTGGGTTTTAAAAGGTGATTCGTGTAGATCAAAGAGGGGGTTATTCTTGTTTGGCGTTCTTAGTATATTCCATCATTGTTGCAAGAAAAAGTATGTTTTTTTATATCTTATTTTAATTACTTTATGCATATGTGATCCGTTTATTTTTCGTTGTGATTACTCTTGATGCATGATATATGTGATATAATAATTGGTAATTCCATCAAAATGTAAAATTAGGGATTGTATTGAATGAAAACGTTTTTAGTAATGTCATTGTTCTTTATATTCCAATGCTTGTTATTGTTAATGTTATTACGTATCCTAGTAAGTCTAAATAACTTATCACAATAGGTGTACAATCCGTACGTCATGATCTATTATCTGATATAAACTCAAACCCACAATTGAACTATATTTCCAACAAAAACAAGATAAATAAGAATATTTGATACAAATAAGCAATTGATCTTTGAAAAATCAATACTTAAATACAAAAAGAAATATAGTGTATGGTTAACAAATATTCTAGGAAAATTAACAATTCAATTATAAGGTTCGTTTCGTTTGTGTTTTGAAGTAAAAAAGAAGATTATGGCGCGTGTTTTCTGTGTCGTGTGTTTAGTGGATAGTATGTTGTATAGTTGAATTAGGGCAAGGTGATTAGTTTGGGCGTATTATCTCGTTATTAGTTTGATTAGGTTGGGCCAAAAATTTATGTTAATACATTTTGGGTAATAGTGAGCAAAATAAAGGTACAATACACCAACAAAAGTGTCTAGTTTTGTATTATATTAATTTGTTTGTGTTGAGCTAATTTTCATGATATCGATGAATTGAGTTGATTACCGTAACACACATGTCAATAAAAGTAAACCAAACTATCTTGTGCGTGCCAAAATTGTTTTTTACTTTACTTTCAAATATTCATCTTCAATATTATAGTAAAACTACTTAGTCATTATATTGTTGTCACTTAATATATACTTAATGATTAGAAAATTAGAATATTAGAAACCTTAAAACAATAATAAAAAACATTATTATATTTAGACTTAGAATTTGTAGCTATCTTATAACAGTGAGACGTGATAGTCAGATTAATTACCAAAAAATTTTAATGAAACAAACATCCCATGCTCCGTCAAAAACTTGTTCCAATCTATTGGTAAAAA
Organism: Glebionis coronaria; assembly: GCA_025667525.1. Classification (NCBI taxonomy): domain Eukaryota; kingdom Viridiplantae; phylum Streptophyta; class Magnoliopsida; order Asterales; family Asteraceae; genus Glebionis; species Glebionis coronaria. The sequence goes on from JANFOE010001310.1 coordinate 369,298, forward strand.
CGTTAGTTATAAATCATGACTGTTTGCGACTCAGCAATAATTAACTTGTCCACAAAACAACGCGTATCAAAACTATTGTTACGTAAAGGTAATAAAAAAATAATTGATTGTGACTATATTAAATAAGTTGTCAACGTTCAAAAAAATAATAATAAGTTGTCGACACGACAAATGCATCACACCTTTATGCGAATGACACAGTTGTTACTAAAATTGTGTGAGACCGATATTTATGGAAAATAATTATTCACTACTTTTTGACTCATTTTTCGACTAAATCTTGAGGTGTGAACCTACAGTCACACATACTCAAATTAGGTAAAATCCTTCTTTTTCAGGAGGTTGGCGTGACCACTTAAAGTTGTTTGCACTTAGCAGGATTTCAACTTGAAACCTCACCTATATTAGAGTGATAACCACAAATACTTTAGCCACTAGGACACCCTTGAGTGGTTAATATTCATTTGTTCCAACCAAGTTTACATTTAATGGTCTGACCATTTTACACTTAGCTAGTTAATTTTAGTGCTTTTTAAAGTTTGTAATAATAATTTCAAACAATGGTAATATGTATACTTAATCAAACTTCACTATCAGTCTGTGGTAGTGAAAAATTTAATTGAGACATCCGAAAAAGAAAGATTAAATATCAATTTGTGAGGGATCAAGTTAACAACATATATTAGCGTCGTTTGTATAAATACATGAAATGATAAAACAAGACGGTTATCTTTAAAAGTTTGAATAGCCTCTTACTGCTTGCTAGTCAAACATAGTAAGATACATATGTTGTTTTTTCTCCCAATCAGACACAATAACATGTTTACCATGTGACTTATTCGTTTAGATGTGATGATAACATCTTATTTTCTTTTTATTTTATTAATTAAAAAAGTTAAAAATAAAAGAACAATGATAAATAAAGATCATTGATACAATTCAGTCATCAAACAATGAAAAATCAAAACCTAACAACAAAAACACGTATCTGTTGGTCAAAAAATATTCTCGGAAAAATTGATAATTTGGATTAAAGGATTCGTTTTGTTTGTATTTTAAAGTAAAACAATATTATAGTATTCACATGTATTTTATATTTGAGGCTAAAAAAATATTATTGTATTCACATGTATCTTTTCTAGTGTCTCGGTTTCAAGGTGAATGTATTCTTGTGGGAGATTTTAATGAAGTTAGGAGTGCGAATGATCGTATGGGATCAATTTTTAACTTACAAGGCGCGACTGAGTTTGATGATTTTATTTCTAGTACGGGGTTGTATGAAGTTCAGTTAGAAGGGTACTCATTTACTTAGTCACATCCTTCAGCCAGTAAAATGAGTAAGCTTGATCGGTTCTTGGTGTCTGATGGGTTATTATCTATGTTTCCTCACATTTCGGCTATTTGTTTAGACAGAAATTTGTCGGATCATCGACCCATCCTTCTTCGTGAGATGCAGGTTGATTATGGCGTGTCTCCTTTCAAGATCTATCATTCTTGGATTAAGATGAGGGGTTTTGATTTAATGGTTACTCAAATGTGGGCGTCTCTTGATCTTACTGACATTAATGATAGGTTTAAAAAGAAACTGCAGGCCTTAAAAAGGTTATTCGGACTTGGGTGACAGATTATAGAAAGTCTCAAACAGGGCAACTAATGTTTCACTTTTTAGTTCGTTTTCTATCGGTCTTATCGAATTGATTTAATGTTTTCCAATTTGACGTTATTGTTTTTCGTGATAAAAGCTTGTTTGGTTTTTGAAGTTACTTGGCACATAAAACACGTAAAAAGTGAATATAATATCTATTACGTATACGCACTATCTAAAACAAATTGCAATTACCGCATTTCATTGCACGAAATATTTAAATATAAAATTCAAATTTAAACTACAAAATTAAATTGCAAACACTGAAAATAAGAAAGTAAAACACATTTTCTTAAAACGTAATCTACAACTTAAAAAAACAAAATGTATTAAGACTAAATTGTAATAACTAGTGGATCCATTAAACTAATCCAGCCAATTTGGTATTACTTAACCCATCAGAATGAAAATAGAAATGAGATTGAAACCGTATGTTACTCATTCTTGAATTTGAAACTAAAGAAAATAGAACAGGGGATCTTATCTTGATAGCTACACTTTATATGTATATAAGATTGATTTTTAATTGTATATCTAATCAGCTAGAAAAGTAAAGTTGTCTAAAGAAAAATTATACAACAAACTAATCTCCTCTCATCTACCAATCTTACTTCCTCCAACAAATCAGATCAAAAGAAAATGATTCAACTATATCCTTTAAATATTTTGACCTTGCTTACTTTTCCACATTACAAATGCTTTTCTACTAGGCTCTTAAGATGTAACTTGGTGAATTTATACTAACTACCACTTATAACATCTATACTAACTGAATTCTACAACAGAACGTTCTATTTACTTTACAAACTGACTAATTCAACAAACTCTTAAATTAAAACGGGCTAACCATTCTAGCTAAAAACAAACATCAAGCTCCTAATATGAACTGGCAATAATTCATCAAATCCCACCCTACTGTTATGCTTATCAGCCTACCTCAACCAAGTTTATTGTGGACTAATTTTAGACTGAATTTGGAAGTTTAAAGAAACACTAAGCTCCCTTTTCTACCTATTGACTACTAATGCATACTATCACTAAAAAGAAATCAGTAAGTTCAAAAGTAAACATAATTTAACCACTTAACAAATAACTAACATTCATCAACTATGCAAATCAAACAATTACACAAAGAATTTTACCATCTAATACAGACTAGTAGATTACCCTAGGAGTTTACAGAAACATGAAATACGTATAACCTGCGCATCCGATGCCCCCGTTGTGGGCGAAGCGCAGCGCTGAGCTGGCTTGAACCGAGACTTAACTGAAACTGTTATCAAGCTACACTAGGAAACTGGAATTGAAACGCATCCTGCTACCACCATAACAGCAAATCCAAACACCAAAAAATTTGTTAACCTGCAAAACTGAAACAAAGCAAATGCAAACCAAATAGAACCTTTTTGTCTGACACCTGCACTAACTGATCTATATCGAACGAGTTCTACGAACTAAGAAATATTGTTTCAGCTGCTCAACTGAAAATCTTATCATAAGCTATTATAAGCTCAAAAATCTGATTAAGTTTTAACTAAAACTGTACTTGTAAAACTTAATTTCCTGAAAAAGTTATGGAACAAGAATCATTAAAAAGCTGATAAGCTTTTGACTAACTGAAATCTCATCAAAAATTTAAATGTTCAAATCTTTTAGAGCTAAAGAATCAAATCACAAGCTATTAGAAGCTTATGATCACAAACTCTATTCGAGAAGTTCTTAACAGAATCTAACTGCCTAACTCAACAGACTAAAAAACTAGAGCATATTCAAGAAAACAGGGGAAGAAGATTTTTCAAGAAATAAGAAGAACTTGAATTATCATTAATGGTGAAAAAGAGAATCTTGTTACAATAGATTAAACTGAATGATTAACAAGCCTAACAGAATCTAAGTAACTACTTAGAATCTTTAACTAAATATATCCTAACTATCAAATCACTATGTGTAATCTACACCTAGTCTAACCGTCTTCAAATGAAGGAGAGGACTAGTATTTATAGAGATTGAGGGAGGTGAGATGGCGTGGTGTGACCAACTAGAAAGCTCCACGTGGCAGGCTTCAGATTAGGGTTCATCCGAGAATTTGGGTGTTTTTTCATAGCTTGATCTTGATCAAATTAAGATGTATGGTTGTGTTACTGGGATGATAAGGATCACTTTTCGTTCTTCAATCTTCGTCTGAATCTTCCTTGATCTCCTTGAAATTGTCTTGAAAGGTTTTTGGTGAAGAAAAGTGTGACTGACTATTTTTTATATAATCGTTTTTCTCTCTCTTCGTTTGTGTTTAAGAAGATGAAAGCGTGTCTTTGACCAGGACTATCTTTGATATCGAGTAATATTGCTTTTTAGTCCCTCCACTATCATCTGTTTATCAAATATGTTTTAAAAGTTAAAAGTTTTCTTATAAAGCAAATCTCATTTACATTCTTTGTTTTTGTAGAGATTGCAACTTAAGCCCTTGATCTTTTAAAGTTTGGCAAATAAGGTCCTTGAAGCATCTTTCGTCATTTTCTTCGTCTTTTGTTAGATAAACCCCTTGAAAACACATGTTTGCTCCATTATGTATCTTTTCTACCTGAAACACACAAAACACAAATACACGCGTAATTATGATATTTTAAAGTTAAATATAATGTATTTGGTTGTGTTTTAAGTGGTTTTTTGGTCATAACTGATGAGTGTTTTCACACTTATCAACTCCCCTCCACTTGACCATTTCTATGGTCTCATGCAATACAGTATTTTAATGCTCTAGAGTACACTTTTCGCATAATTAATTCACCTTGGCAATTTTATGATTTATTAAACTAAACTATGCTACATGATGCCTGAATTTTTATTCTTAAGAATACAATGCAAGAAATACAATTCTATTTATATACTTTTGATTTTTCTTGAAATGGTTTTAATGGAAATAAATCATAAAGAAATCAAAGACTTTAATTAGGTCTTTGGTACCATGAACACTTATCATCCTCAAGTTTCACTTTCCCCATACCAAGCTTAAAAACAAGATCATTGTTATCCATAAGTGAAAGTGCATCGATCTATTCATATAAATTAATCGTGTTACCACTATACCCTACTTATTATGCCTCTAAGACCGGTTTCTATTTGGGCAAATTTCTTTTGGGCAAATTTGTGATTATTTAAAGCGTGAAATATAAGAAGTATAAAATCTCAAAATAAGGAAGCACGATTTTAATCCTAAGTAACCATCTTATCCATTGCTCGAAAAACCGTCCACAATTGATATAAGTCCGACCCAAAATAATAAGTCAGTCGTTTTATGTGTAAGATACTTATGTCATGCATTAATAAGTAGCTACACACTCGCTAAGAAAAGAAAAATAAAACTCACGCAATAATTTATATCCGCCGCCTTTTTGAGACCTTGGATCTTCAATCCCCAACCCGTCAAGGTAATACTAGATTGGAGTAACTATTAAATCCCCGCAAACCTTGTGAGAGTAATAGGAATTCAATAGCTACTATAATTAACACTTCACCGATCCTCTTGGGAGTCTTGTATAATTATTTTTTTTTCTTTTTCTTTCTCTTTTTTCCCTTTTTTTCTAGCCACTCATTTCTTATAAGCCGCTTTTATTTTTCTTTGTTCGTCACAAAGAAAATTGTAAGGAATAAAAGGAAAAATACCCGCTAAGTATTAAGTATGACATAAGTCTAGTACACATAAAACATTCTAACATAGAATCTAAAGACGTACTTATACCAACCACGAATGACAAGAAAAGTAAAGGTTACGAAAGGGGATATAAAAGCCACAATTAATTAATATGAGGTTTATCTAGCCTTTAACACTTACTTCAAAATCTATCATCTCTTGTTCTCCACAATTTAAAATCTCAAATAATGAGACTAGTGGATGCTTAGCCTAATAAACCAATAAAGGTCTACATGGTTAAGCAAACTCGGATCAGGTCAAAGTATCCATGGCGGGCCTAATATGTCAAAGATATCTAAACTTATTAAACCATATCCTTTATTATATGTTTTTCCTTTTTATATATTTTTGATGAAAAATAAAAGAAGAAATATATACTATGCAAATGTGTTATGCAAATGAAAAATGATTAATGCAAAAAATTTTGAATGCATATTTTTGGTGGCCAAATTAGATCAATAATTTGAAAAATGTTTGAAAAATTAATTTCCAAGTAATCATGAAGTCAAAGGCAATGGTCTAGGTAAGGTCACTTCGCTAGAAGTCTCCCCTGCACTTAAGATAAACATTGTCCTCAATGTTTAAGAGTATTGGAGTGGAAACTCCCCTACACTAATTACATTGATAACTTTGTTTAACTCTAGCAAAGGAAGAGACAACTAAAGTGTATTCATTTTAAGCACAAGTGTTTTTAATATCACGATAGCAAAAACTAATCAAAGTGAACTGGATACACTGTCCTCCTCCATAAGCTCCAAGAAGGAAATGAGAGAGAAACCTTTGAACAAACACCAAAAGACAAAAAAAGGCCACCCCTCCACTTCAACTCTACTATAACATCCTCTTGTTAAACCTAACCTATTTAGATCTACTCTACGTTCTAACCTAGTTTTTCAATGCTTGATTTTTTTAACCCTAAGTCCCTAGCTCGACTCGGCCCTGAATTATGTTGTCCTTGGGGAAACCATCATGGATAATAAAGGATATCCACTTTGAAGCACATCTCACATGATACACTAAAAAATAGCACGTTTCCATTTACTATAAGATTTACAATATCCGCCTCGATAAATGGAACGGTCTAACGTTTCTCAAGTTTGTCCAACATATAAAGCTCTCATATAGAAATCACACCAGGATCAAATACATAGTTTCCATCTCTACACTCGAACAACTCCAAAGTAGGTAGCATCAACAAAATAAGCTCACACGAGAAGCCCATATCAATCAAAATCACACTCTTAAGTGGAGTAGATGAAAACCAATATTTCCCAAACATACGTATCTCAGGATAAAAAACCTTTCCCTTCATGGGAAAATAAGAAGATGAAATCGTATCAACCATATAAGATTCCCCCTTAGATATCAAAGTATCATGAGACAATGAAGGTGTAGGAATCAAAACATTCATAACAAGTATATCCATGTGGTGCTCCTCATCATCATCAAAAGGTGGGGAATCTTCCATAGAAGGCATAGTGAAAGGAGGATCAAGATTAATAGTGTCTTGTGGAGGAGGTGGAGGCTCTATATTCCTAAAAACCAATGTTTCACTCAGACGAATCTCCTCTTCCCGATTAGAAACACTATCATCGATCTCAATATTAGTATTAGCAAGACAAGCCTCTATGGTGGTATCAATCTCCATAAGAGAATCCATATCAAAAGTTTTGAGTTCTAAAGTTGCCCTAGGTGAAAAAGGATCAATCCCTAAAAGTATAGGATCTTCATCAATAACCAACTACAAGGGTTGATGGGTGGGAGTAGAAGGCTCAAAAGGTGGTGTATTAATGAGATAATCACTCAAATGGATGATATGATCATGAAAGTCAATAGGTGCAACCTCAAAAACTGGTGAAGAAATATCAATGTAAGGTTCTTCTTCTATGGAATCATCATTAGGAGTTGCATTCAATGCTTCAATCAAGAAGATAAGAAGATAAACATTTGATAAAACCTCACGAATATGAACATCTTCCACTTCTTTTATAGGAGCAACATCTTCATCTAAATTAGGAAGGTCATCTTGACATGAAAAGTCAGCGGATGATATATCATAAGATGCTTCACTAGAATCACAATCATCGTCCTCCATTTGTGGCAAGTCATGAAAAAACTCTTCCTCCATCTCATTATCCCTTTCCTTGAACAATTCATCAAGATCGAAATCACCATAATCACTAGTAGTAGCATGAATGTCATCATGTGATAAAATATAAATGTTATCGTGAGGAGAAGAGGTATCAAAACAAAGCTCGTCATATGGTTCATCGGAAACACCATCAAGATCTCTTTGGATTGGGATAAGGTTCTCAACACTAGAGGCGGTTAATGCATTTGAATTGGTGTTTGTATTAGTGCTAAGAGGCTCGTCCCCCATGGTTAAAGAGTTGTTGGGTTCCATATGAGGTAAAGGTGATGAAGGTGTGTCATCATTAAGTGTCATACACATCTAATGTTCCTCATCATCGTCATAAAAGAATGGATATGCCCTAAAAGCACAAGCATCAAGACATTCTTCTTCTTCCTTTTTATCAATCTTAAAGAGTAAATCATCTAAGTTTCTCTTAAGGAACCAAGAGGAATTTTTCAACGATTCACTATACATATCACCACTTTTCTTGTTATTAAACCGCTTGTTCCTTACATCATCCTCAAGAGACTTAATTTCCTCCCTTAACCACCAAGACTCTTCTCTCATCTGCTCGAGGCTCATTTCTTTCTTACGATTAAGAGCCTTTGAAATATATGACAGGTGTCTTCCTCCTTGCTCAAATATAGAATGAAACTCATTCAAAACATTAGGAGCATAAGAAGGCGGATCCAGTGGTCGACAATCATCACCATAATGGGGTTCTTTTCCACAAAACTCGCATGAATAAGTCAAAGAATAGGGTGGAGGTGGATTTCCATAATTACGTCGGTTATAGGTTTGAAAAGAGCCTTATAAAAGTTCTCATGATTATAACCTTGAATATTCCCTTCATTTGGTAAACCCTCATGATGTGAAAATCCTTGATTTTGAAAGGTATCTTGATTATAGCATTAAAAAATTTCATCATTTTGAAAGCCTCCATAGTTAGAAAATTCTTGATTATGAAAGGTTTCTTGATTATAGCCTTGAAAATTCTCATCATTTTGAAAACCTTCATTATTTGAAAATCCATGATTATGAAAGGTTTCTTGATTATAGCCTTAAAAATTATCATCATTTTGAAAACCTTCATAATTTGAAAATCCTTGGTTTTGGTATGGCTCATCAAAGATTTGATCATGAAATGATGGTGGATTTTGTGATGAAAAACCATAATATCCCATATAGTCATTACAAGTGTAATCCGTTTGAAAGTTAGGTTGAAACTTAGGGTTCATGGTTTCATTATAAGCATAAGACTCCCCATAATGGTCATTGTTTTGAGCACATAAATAAGTATCATGTGGTCCACCACAATTCGAACAAGGCGAATAATTAGCATTGGCGGTTCGTTGTTGCAATATCTCCAACATGGAACGAGTATCCATGTGTAGCAAGGTGACCGAATGTATATACAAGTTAATGACGTTTTAACACTTCCTCTGGAAAGGAAGTAATACACCAAATGGTATGGTTACGTGTGTATGAGTACGCGTGTAAATAAACTCGAGTGAGAGAGGAGCTCTCGGTCGACTTTTGAGATGGAAAATATTATCTCTCTTGAGGTGCAATAATTAATATCCACAAGAAAATATATAGACATGTAGTAATTATTCGGTGGCACGCCACCCACTACTCTCACCCTCGAAAGACCCACAAGGAAGCGGAGAAACAAGGCGGCCCGTAACACATAAGAGCTTGCTTCTTTAGAATGTGAAATACACTCGCCTTATACCCCCCACATAGTAGCCTCTTTATTAAGTTCAAGTAGATCGCAGTATTTATCTATTGTGCCTTAATTAAATTCGATCGACACACATACGTAGCACCAGAACGACGCCATAAACGGTGTATTGCCTCGGCAATATTTATGGAAGTAGGTATATTAAGTGTTCGTATCTACGCATACTTATTTACATATAATAGTATAGAGAAAATATTTTTGTATTTATTTGATTTTTTAAGAAAATATAATATGTGCGTAAAATCGAGTGGAAACAATATATACAATATATTTTTGGTGTAATCTTTTAGAAAAAAGATTACTCTTTGAATTTTTTTTATTTTTTATTTTGGTTCAGTTCTTAGTAAAGAATTGATTTTTGTGATTTTTTATTTTTTTATATTTTAATCTTTTTTAATCTTTTTTATATTTTTTATTTATGATACGTAAACGGAACGTTCACAAGGTGAACGGATCCCAAAATCCAATACGTCTCACTCAAAACCGTTAATCTTCACGAAAAGAACCGACAGCGACGCCATTTAATGTTTCATTTTTTAGTTCGTTTTCTCTCGGTCTTATCGAATTGATTTAACGTTTTCAAATTTGACTTTATTGTTTTTGGTGATAAAAGCTTGTTTGGTTTTTTAAGCTACTTGGCACATAAAACATGTAAAAAGTGAAAATAATATCTATTACGTATACGTACTATCTAAAACAAATTGCAATTAATGCATTTCAATGCACGAAATATTAAAATGTAAAATTCAAATTTAAACTACAAAATTAAATTGCAAACACTAAAAATAAGAAACTAAAACACATTTTATTAAAATGTAATCTACAAGTTAAACAAACAAAATGTATTAAGACTAAAATGTAATAACTAGTGGATCCATTAAACTAGTCCAGCCCATTTAGTATTACTTAGCCCATCAGAATGAAAATAGGAATGAGATTGAAACCGTATTTTACTCATTCTTGAATTTGAAACTAAAGAAAATAGAACAGGGTATCTATTTTGATAGCTACACTTTATATCTATAAGGTTGATTTTTAACTGTATATCTAATCAGCTAGAAAAGTAAATTTGTCTAAAGTAAAATTATACAACAAACTAATCTCCTCTCATCTACCAATATTACTTCCTCCAACAAATCAGATAAAAAGAAAATGATTCTGCTATCCTTTAACTATTTTGACCTTGCTTACTTTTCCACTTTGCAAAAGCTTTTCTACTAGGCTCCTAAGATGTAACTTGGTGAATTTATAATAACTACCACACAGAACTTTCTATTTACTTTACAAACTAACTAATTCAAAAAACTCTCAAATCTAAAACAGGCTAACCATTCTATCTAAAAACAAACATCAAGCTCCAAATATGAACTGGCAAGAATTTAGCAAATCCCACCCTACTACTATGCTTATCAGCCTACCTCAACCAAGTTTATTGTGGACTAATTTTAGACTGAATTTGGAAGTTTAAAGAAACACACTAAGATCCTTTTTCTACCTGTTGACTACTAATGCATACTATCACTAAAAAGAAATCAGTAAGTTCAAAAGTAAACAGAATTTAACCACTTAACAGATAACTAACATTCATCAACTATGCAAATCAAACAATTACACAAAGAATTTTACCATCTAATATAGACTAGCAGATTAACCTAGGAGTTTGCAGAAACATGAAATACCTATAACCTGCGCATCCGACGTCCCCATTGTGGGCGAAGCGCAACGCTGAGCTGGCTTGAATTGAGACTTAACCAAAACTGTTATCAAGCTACACCAAGAAACTGGAATTGAAACGCATCCTGCTACCACCATAACAGCAAATCCAAACACATGCATATTTGTTAACCTACAAAACTGAAATAAAGCAAATGCAAACCAAACAGAACCTTCGAATTTGAAACCTGCAAGAACTGATCTATATCGAACGATTTCTACGAACTAAGAAATCTTGTTTCAATTGCTCAACTTAAAAGTTTATCATAAGCTATTATAAGCTCAAAAAGCTGATTAAGTTTTAACTAAAACTTCACTTGTAAAACTCAATTTCCTGAAAAAGTTACGGAACAAGAATCATTAAAAAGGTGATAAGCTTTTGACTAACTGAAATCTCACCAAAAATTTACAAGTTCAAATCTATTAGAGCTAAAGAATCAAATCACAAGCTATTAGAAGCTTATGATCACAAACGCTATTCGAGAAGTTCTTAACAAAATCCAACTTCCTAACTCAACAGACTAACAAACTAGAGCATATTCAAGAAAACAGGGGAAGAAGATTATTCCAGAAATAAGAAGAACTCGAATTATCATTAATGGTGGAAAAGAGACTTGTTACAACATATTAATTTGAAAGATTAACAAACCTAACAGAATGTAAGTAACTGATTAGAAGCTTTAACTAAATCTATCCTAACTATCTAATCACTATGTGTAATCTACACCTAGTCTAACCGTCCTCAAATGAAAGAGATGACATGTATTTATAGATATTGAGGGAGGTGAGATGACGTGGTGTGACCAACCAGAAAGCTCTACGTGGCAGGTTCAGATTGGGGTTTATCCAATAATTTGGGTGTTTCTTCATAGCTTGATCTTGATCAAATTAAGTTGTATGGTTGTGTTGCTGGGATGATAAGGATCACTTTTCGTTCTTCAATCTTCGTCTGAATCTTCCTTGATCTCCTTGAAATTGTCTTGAAAGGATTTTGGTGAAGAAGAGTGTGACCGACTATTTTTTAAATAATCGTTTTTCTCTCTCTTCGTTTGTGTTTAAGAAAATGAAAACGTGTCTTTGACCAGGACTATCTTTGATATCGAGTAATATTGCTTTTTAGTCCATCCACTATCATCTATTTATCAAATATGTTTTAAAAGTTAAATGTTTTCTTATAAAGCAAATCTCATTTGCATCCTTTATTTTTGTAGAGATCGCAACTTAAGCCCTTGATATTTGAAAGTAAAGGTCCTTGAAGCATCTTTCGTCATTTTCTTCGTCTTTTATTAGATAAATCCCTTGAAAACACATGTTTGCTCCATTATGTATCTTTTTTACCTGAAACACACAAAACACAAATACACGCGTAATTCTGATATTTTAAAGTTAAATATAATGTATTTGGTTGTTTTTAAGTGGTTTTTGGGTCATAACGGATGAGTGTTTTCACACTTATCATCACCGTGACGAGATTAATGTTAAGTTGAAGGAGATTGACCTTCATCTTGATCGGGGAGGCGTTTATGGGCGCGTAAAAAAATACGCTGATGGGGGGCGTGCATACTATGTGTAATGCTTCAAGCATTTACGAGAAATAATAAATAAAAAGGCCATTCCATTTTGACAAAAGCCCCACACCCAAGTTCCATAGCTTTTGGTACGCTATCCCGATCATGATTTTCCTACCCCCAGAGGGAAAGGCCCTTCCCTTATTGGGCCTGATGGGCCGGCCCCTCCTCGGGGTCCTAAAAAGAAAGGGGACGTGATATATCCGAAACGTACGAAATATAGTCAATATCGTAAAGGCAGATGTAGTAGGGGTTGCGGACGGTACACGACTTGGTTTTGGAAGATATGACACTAAAAGTTGTAAAGCTGGTCGTCTTTCATATCGAGCCATTGAACAGTGCGTCGAGCTATAATTGGGCAATTCCTGCGGCACAAACCCATTTTTGACCTATTGGTCCTAGTATCATAGGCGACCGAACGGCCGCCCCCTAATTACTAGACCGACCTGCTATAATAATTCCATAAACACCTAGCGAAGATATGGCAAACAAATAAAGTAGGCTCCTGGCTGCTCGTTGGTAGAACACAACCCATATGATATTGAGCTTGAGCATTCGGGCTTCTTTCTTTTTTTTAAGAAATGCTTCTTTCTAATTCTAAGGTGGTAGGGCAGCTAGTTTGAGTGGGGCGAATTAGCTTTAGAGATTGAGCAAGTGTAAAAAGTATAGAGTGATCTGGTAATGATGACATCTTACTTTCTCGTATGAACTTAATGAAACAGTTGCATGATTATAAATCCTTGGAATCTATTGATTTTATTCAGAAAGCAAAATTACAATGGGAAATTGAGGGAGATGAAAATTCCAAGTTTTTTCATGGGGCCATTAATCGTAGGCGTTCTAATTTAGCTGTCAAAGGTATTCTGGTGGATGGTAATTGGGTGGATGATCCTAGCAATGTTAAAAACAAATTTTGCTCGTATTTTGCCTCTCGTTTTCAGTCTCCTTCAGGTACTCGCAGCAAGATCAACTTTATGTTTCCTAATAGGTTAAGCTCTGATCAAGTAGATTTGTTAGATATCCCCATTTCTTCTGATGAGATTCATAATGCAGTGTGGGCTTGTGGATAGAATAAATCTCTTGGCCCAGATAGCTTCACGTTTGAGTTTTTTCGCAAGTTTTGGGATATCATTGGGCCGGATTTCAGTCTCGTTGTCCTTTGGTTCTTTGATCATTGCTCGTTTGCTAAAGGGTGTAATTCTCCTTCATTTTCCTTATTCCGAAAGTCATTGATCCAAAATTTGTTAGTGATTACAGGCCCATCAGTTTGATTGGTAGTTTGTATAAGGTTGTCACCAAAATTCTTTCTTCTAGACTTTCTGCGGTTCTTAGTAATCTTATCTCGGAAGTTCAAACAGCTTTTCTACCTAATAGACAGATTCTTGATGGTCCGTTTATAATCAGTGAGCTTCTAGCTTGGTGCAATTACAAGAAGAAAAAAGCAATGATTTTTAAAGTGGACTTTGCTAAAGCTTACGATTCTGTTCGCTGGGATTTTTCGGATGACATCCTTTGTTCGTTTGGATTTGGTTCCAAGTGGAGGTCGTGGATTTCAGGTAGTTTAGTGTCGAGTAAAGCTTTTGTGTTGGTTAATAGTAGTCCAACTTCGAATTTCAGTTTCATCAAGGGTTAAAACAAGGTCATCCATTGGCCCCATATTTGTTTTTACTTGTGATGGAATATCTTCACTATTCTTTTTCTAGAGTGGTCGACTTGGGTCTTTTCAAAGGTATTAGTTTCAACGAGGTTTCCACTATCTCTCATTTATTCTACGCGGACGATGCTGTTTTTGTAGGTGAATGGTCCGATGGTAATCTTTCTCATATTATGCATGCTTTACATTGTTTTTCCTTAACATCCGGGTTGAAGATATATGTTCATAAAGTCATTTTTCTTGGAGTTGGCATTCCTTCAAGCGTGGTTATGGATGTTGCTTCAAGCATTGGTTGCTCTACTATGTCAGTGCCTTTTAAATATCTTGGGTTATGGTTGGTGGAAACATGGCCGATTTAAATGTTTGGGATGTTGTCATTTGTAAGTTAAAATCTCACTTATCTAAATGAAAGATCAAAACTTTATCGATAGGTGGTCGTCTTACTTTGCTTAAATCTGTCTTGGGCGGTACTCCCATCTACTGGATGTCTTTGTTCAAGGTACCTAAATCCGTTCTTTCTAAGATGGAATCGCTTCGTTGAGAATTCTTTAATGGATCTCAAAGTAATGAAAAGAAAATCACTTGGGTAAAATGGACTAAGGTCCTTTCGACTAAGAAACATGGTGGGTTGGGCGTTTCTAGTTTCTTTGCTCTATACCGTAGGTTGCTGTTTAAATGGGTTTGGAATTTTATCTCTAAGGATAATTCGTTGTGGTGGCGTGTTATTTTAGCCATCCACGGTACTAATATCCAGGTACGCTCTCATATTCCTTGCTCTTCTTGGTGTGCTATTGTTCGGGAAACTAGTAATATCAAGGACAAGTTTATAGACTTGTTATCATATTTGTAGAAAAAATATCGGTAATGGTATGAATACTCTTTTTTGGCACGACGTTTGGATTTGAGACCAGAAGCTTAGGTATACTTTCCCTCGTTTATATGCTTTGGAAATGAATAAGGACTGCCATGTTGCTTCCAAGTTCAATGTACGATGAACTCTATTTTAAGATATTGAGTTGGACAGTCCCTCAAAGGCAAAAAAGAAGAGCAAAAACAGAGATGTCTTCCTCACTCTTCATTTCGTAGACATGCTCAAGGTCGAATTGAAGATCGAAAACTCTCTCATCTTCGTGATATTCTTAATTCCGTGTCTTTATCTAATATGGAGGATCGCTGGTAGTGGACTCTAAATGGGACTGGGTTGTTTCGGGTCTGTGACGTTCGGGATAAGTTGGACGTGTTATTTTTGCCTAAGGATGACAGGGTTTTGAGATGGGTCAAAAGTGTCCCTATCAAAATCAATATCTTTGCTTGGAAGGTCTCCCTTGATCGTCTACCAAAGTTAACTTGGTTCATAGGGGAGTTCAGGTTGTGTCTATTATTTGTACTATATGCACTAATGATCCGGAGGATGCATCGCACCTTCTTTTTGGTTGTAATATGGCTTTGGATATTCATCGTTTAATTTTCCGCTGGTGGGATTTGAATTGGTCTCGGGTTGGTTCATACTTGGAATGGCTCTCGTGGTTTAAAGATATTAGATTGGATTCTAAGGTTAAATCAGTTCTTGAAGGAGTTTTCTATGTTTCGTGGTGGTGTGTTTTGTCATTCATGAACCAACTGCTGTTTAGTACCATTAAGCCTAGGAAGGTTGTTATTTTCCATGATATAATTTTACGTTCTTTTTCTTGGTGTAACGCTAGATGTAAGTTTTTTTTCTTGGGATCGTTGGCTTCAACATCCTAAATTTATTTCTTTGTAATTGTATAGATCCTTACTAGTTTTTAATGAAAGTTACCGTTAAAATCAATAAAAAGATATACATTGGCAAAAAAGTAGAAAAAAATTGGTTGACGTTTTATTTGTGTATCTCATGTTTAGTGAATAGTGTGTTATAAAGTTAGCTTCAGGGAAAGATAATTGATTTGGGTTGATCATCTCGTTATTAGTTTAATTAGGGTTGGCCAAAAATTGATGTTAAGACAATTTGGGTAATTGTTGAGAAAAAAAGGTATAATACACAAGCAAAAGTGTAATTTTCAATTTTTATTTTTGTATGTTGAGCTAATTTTCGTGATATCGATGAATTGAGCAGGTGAACGTAACGCATATGTCAATAAAAGTAAAGCAACCCGTATTTTGTGAATCTCAAAATTGGATTCTTTTTTTACTTTCAAATATTCATTGTCAATGTTACATTCAAACTACAGACTCAATGTATTGTTATTCAGATTTAGATTTTGTAGCCTTATTTTAATAGTAAGATGTGGTCGTCAAATTAATACCCGAAATATGTTAATGAAAAACACAACCCATGGTTCGTTAAAAATGATTTATAGGGAAAAAAGGTTATTAAAAGTAAAAAAAACTACATGTTCTAATATACTGGGACAATCGTTAGGTTATAATGATTGAGTGCTACTACTCTATAATATTTAACTTGTTAATACAAGGTTTTTGCCAAGTATGAAAATTTTTTCGTCTCGATTCTATTCGAATTGATTACTGGTTAACGTGTGACTCAGTCATCTTTTGGTGAAAACAAATATATTGGTCGTTGTAGTAAAATTAAATTGCAAAACTTTAAAGTAAATGACATGTAATTAAAACTATAAATGATTAAAAAGTAAAAGGTGCGAGAAATTAAAACAATTAACTAATAATAAAGGAGCGAAACAAATAATAAAACGTACAATAAAGCAAAACAATTAATAAAAATAAAACTAAAAGACGAAATTAACTATCGACTCGAAAATAAAGTTTACTTAATGAAAAAGGAGGGAATAAAGTTTACTTAAAATCTTCGGAATACAAACAGTGGTTTTCGGAGATTCTGTTTTTCGGAATAAATTGCTAGCTACAGTGCTTTTCAGAGATTCTATTTTTTCGGAATAATCATTTTTTTCGGAAAAACAAGTTTTTCGGAATAATCACGTTTCAGATTTTTTAACTTTTTCGGAATAATCGTTTTTTCGGAATATTAACTTCTTCGGAATAAAAAAATTTTCAGAAAAAGAAAAATCTTCGGAAAAACAATAAATTCAGAGAAAAGGAAAATTTCGGAAAAATGACTTTTTCGGAATAATTGGTTTTCAGAGAAATGACAAATTCAGAGAAAAGGAAAATTTCAGAATAATTAACCCTAATCCGAAAAAGTGAAAAATCAGATACAGTAATATCTAAAAATCAGAAAATAAGCCAAAGATAAGCACAAATCAAATAAGCAATTAACCAAAACTTAATCTAAAACACTTTTAAGAAAAACAAAATAAACCACAAATTAAAAACTTGAAATACACTAATAAATCAAAAAATTAAAAATCAACTTTTAATAAAATAAACTAATAAAAACATTTAACTAAAATCAAATCAAACACACTATAAGCTATAAAATCAATAAGCTAACACAATCAAAAACATAAAAACATAACAATTAATCAAATAAGCATAAAGATAAGCACATAAACATAAAGATTAACAAAAATAAGAAAGGTAGAATGAGAGATTAATATAAAAACTTGATTAAAATTAAAGATTCAACAATAATTAAAGGTAAAATTAAAAGAGTTACAAATTTAAGGTGAAAGACAAGGAATGTAAATTGACAAGAAAATAAATGACATGAAAATTAAATGTGGAAAGACTAAGTTGTCAATTTAGCTAACACCTCCTAATGTGTCATTAGGAGGGTATTTATAGGGAGATTAGCAAGTGTTGATCTTTTCTTCCTTTTCTCGTCTTTTCATCTTTATAAATTCTTCGACTTTCTCGACGTTGTCTTGGGATAAATTGAACTCGTCTTATAATTTATTCATTAATTAGACTTGAGTTCTTCGACTTCATTAAACTTCCGTCTTTAGACTTTTTCTTGATAAATCTTCAGAATAGGCCTTGGATTTCGTTCTTTTTGCACTCTTGATCTTTTGACTTCGTCTTTTGTCTTTTTCTTCGATAAAAGCCCGTGAAAGACCCCTTTTTCTTTCCTTTTCACATTTTGATCCTAAATCACAACAAAAACACAAACAACGCATAATTCCGACATTTACAACATAAAATACACGTTTTGGCTTGGTTATTATTATAATTAAGTGGTAAAAGGATAAGTGTTTCACACTTATTAAATCCCCTACACTTGACCATTGCAATGTCATCATGCAATGCATTAATTACAAAGCAAGTTTTATATTTTTTATTACAATCAATCCACATTGTCCTTTATCAAAGAGACAAAATATTTAAAGGAAGAAAACAAGTAAAAAGATTCAAAAACTTACATTAGGGTTTTGGAATGTCATGAATAATTATCACCCTCAAGTTTCACGTTCCCCAAACCAAGCTTAAAAACAAGATCATTGTTATTATAAGTTAGCAAACTAACACAAATTCATGTGGGCCAATTATTCACTTAGACTCCCTTATTCCTAGGTGTATCTCTTATATTTTGTTGTTGTCTTGAATGATCACGAGGATGCATTGTTGACTTATTTCGATAATTTATTTAGGCCGAAAATGAAGTGGGACGATTTAATCAATAGTTAGCTAAAGGATAAAATCTTTTAAAACTGCTTCTCGGGACCTCATAAAGTTCATATCTTGGCATAACTCGCTTCACGATTTGAGACCTTTCTCGGACCGATATTTGGCAGTGACTTCATACTTCAAATCTTGAGAGACGTTCTTGAAATTATGGTCTTCTCTTCATAATAGGAATTTCTTCACTTGAAGTTTTGAGAGATTATTCATACTTGGATCACGACTTCTTCATTTTTCTCCAATCTTTATTTGGGATTTTGATATACAACGATCCGCTTCCTTTTAGGACTTGGATCTATTTATCCTCATACCTTGTTAGGGCCTTTTTGGATAGACTTCTCCATGAACTTTAGGGGAGTATTTGCTTTTCGTCGTGTGTCTCGATCCTTCATATTGATTTTTGATAAATGATTCTTCACATCACTTGGGATCTTTAGCAACAAAATGTAGCCCTCATGTCTTGTTAGGACCTTTTCGGACTCGCCAATCTTTGCATCCCGCTTCAATAAGTTATGCCTTGGCTATGAACTCTAATTTATACCGAGCAACTTTTAAACGATCTTGTGCTAGAAGCTAAGTAACTTTTCAAATCGTACAACCTTATTTATTGCAATTAAATTTATTAAAAAGCGATGGGAGAAAAAGCTTATAATCAACTCACATAAATTCATGAAAGAATACCAAACTTATAATTGACTCTATCATCTCTCGTTCTCCACAATTTAAAATCTCAAGGAATGAGACTCGTGGATGCTTAGCCTATTAAATCAAAGTTTTGAGTTTTCAAGTCATCTATAGGATCTTGCAACTTATTAGACTTTTTCAAGTTTAGAATTCGCATTTTAAAGATCCCTTGATTAACGACTTTCTAGGATCAATTATAGGAACTTGTGAAAAGTTCTTGTTCTTAACCCGTAAGAGTTAAGACTTTCGCGTTTTAAAGTTCCCTATATAAAAGCCTAGCAAAACTTGACTTAAACACGTTAAGGATACTAGCTATTTATTAGCAAAGAAAGAAAATAACTATACAAAAATAAAAACAACTAGGCCAAAATAGATCAAAATTTTTGAAAAATGTCGAAAACTCAATTTTCCGGTTAAAATGAGGACAAATACAAGGAAAAGCCCACTTAACTTTGATAGAAGTCACCCTACACTTAATATAAACATTATACTCAATGTTTAAGCATGTGGAAGTAACCTCCCCTACACATAAGACATTGTGCACGTTGTTTAAATTTTGCTAAGGAAGAGACAACTAAAATGATTCCTATTTCTATCATGAATGATAAAATAATGAATCAAAAGAGTTTAGGATAGAACCAGGAAGACAGGAACACGGAATCACGGGTCGTCAAAAGTCATCAAGAATGGATCTTTGAAAGCTCGAATTCCTGCACATGTTAAGAAAGAAAACAACATACACATACTAGGGTCTCCCCTACACTTATTATAAGAACAAAAGAAAAAGGATAGATATTGCGGGTTGCCTCCCTAGAAGTGCTTGTTTTTGTTAACTGAGTGGTGAGCCCGACTCGACCTTGATTATCATAGGAAGAAGCTTGAAGAACATCCACTGGGATTAAATACATGGTTTTCGTCCAACAAAAAGCACAAGCTTAAGGCAAACAAGGCAAGCCAAAGAAGAGTAGGCGAGTTTCCCTTAAGCAATCGCTGAGCACGGTGGTAGCAAGGGTGATGAGGTGCAAGCATATCTCCAAAAGTTCCAAAAATCTTTCCTTTTATTTCATCAGATGGATCCGCTCATAAATCGCACAATCTCATCCTCATAAGGGGGATAGAGAGGTGTCAAGACATAAGTACTGCGGATATCGGTGTCGTCCGGCTTCTTCTCCTTTGAAACGGGTTTCTTCATATCCAAAGGAGGATGAAGACCATAACCATAAAAGTCCAAAGGAGGAGCATCACTCTCATTTGGGAAGTAAGTGTTGAGAAAAGTAGCAAAGTAATAAGTGTGAAAACACTTATCCTTTTACCACTTATTTCCAATAATAACAAGACCAAAACGTGTATTTTATGTCGTAAAAGTCGGAATTATGCGTGGTTTGTGTTTTTATTGTGTCTTAGGACCAAAAGATGAAAAAGTAAGAAAATATGGGATATCACGGGCTTTTATCGAAGAAAAAGACTAAAGGCGAAGTCGAAAGATCGAGAATGCAAAAAAAAGGAAGTCCAAGGCCTATTCTGAAGATTTATCAAAGAACAAGTCTAAAGACGGAAGTTTAATGAAGTCGAAGAACTCAAGTCTAGTTATAAAAGAAAATTATAAGACAAGTTCAACTTATATCGACAAATCCCGAGACGACATCGAGAAAGACAAAGAAATTAAATCGAGTCGAGACGAGAAGAAAGAAAGAAGAAAGCTTAAGCACTTAATCTCCCCACCTCCTATAAATACCCTCCTAATGTGTCATTAGGAGGGTGGTTAGTTGTTAGAGTTTTTTTATAGTTAATTTTTAGTTTTTATTAAGTGTGTTTTTAATTTCTCTCTAGTTTTCCTTTCAAGCTTATTAAATCTTTTCTTTAATCTTGTAATCTTTTGATATTAATCTTTAATCAAATTAAGCTTATTTCCTTAATTCTCATTCTACCTTTCTTAATCTTTTTCTTAATCTTGATAATCATGTAGTTAATTTTAAATATTGTTGATGATTTGATTATGTAGCTTATTTGGTTGTGCTTATAAAATTGGTGATCTTATAAGTTTCTATATTAAAGTGCTTATTACCTTAATCTTAATGCTTAATAGTTCTTAAAAATAAGTTGTTTTTAATAAGTTTAATATTTTAATAAAAAGTTGATTTTTAATATTTAGATCATTAGTGTTTTAATAGTTTTTAAATTGTGGCTTATTAGTTTTTCCTAAAAATCTTTTTGGTTTAAGTTTTGGTATGTGCTTATTTTTGGATTTGCTTATTTGCTAAGTTTGTGTGATATTCGGGTTTAGTAAACCCTTTTATTCCGGATAGTGATCAGAACTTCATTCCAAATAGTGGTAGTTTCAGATATTCCGGATAAGGGTACATTTCAAGTATTCCGGATAGTCACCTTAAGAGTATTCCGGATAAGCACACGAAACAAGGATTTCGTATAAAGTATTATTCCGGATAAGAGTTTCAACCAATTCCGGATAAGGGAACGTTCTCAGATTCCGGATAAGCTACTTTATTTGTATTGCGGATAAGCTCCATAACACCTCATTCCGGATAAGCCTTCGAAGCCCTTTTTCCGGATAAGTACCCCGAGAACATTCCGGATAAGAGTTTTAAACTCTTATTCCGGATAAGCTATAGAAGTTACATATTCCGGATAAGCACAAAGACTTTATTCCGGATAAGTACCTCAAGCCTTGACTCCGGATAAGCCTTACATCCCCAGTATTCCGGATAAGGTGCATTTCTTCATTTCGGATAAGGCCTACTAGTAAGTATTCCGGATAAGGGTTTGTATTTCCAGTTTTTGAATTTCAATTTTTCCCGCCTTTTTACTTAGCATTATTTTAACTTGACTTGTTTTCATTTAATTTTTAAAAGTTTACATTTTCACAAGTTTCATCATTTACTTTTTAATTATTTTTAAAGTCTTAATTTTTAGTTTAACTTTTAAAGCTTTTATTTTACTCAACGACATTTTCATTTTTAGTTTAAAATAGATAACCAAACCCTTTTAATTTTCCACCAAGAACAACTGAGTCGCACTTTTGACTAGTAATCAATTCAAAAATATTGGAACAACGAACTTTCATACGAGGAAAATCCTTGTATTAAATGGCGCCGCTGCCGGCTCTTTTCGTTAATATTAACGGTTTTACGTGAGAGACGCGTTGGATTTTGGGATCTGTTCACTTTTGAACGTTATTTTCTTTGCTTAAAAATTTTCAAAAAAAATCCAAAAAAAATAGAAAAACATAAAAAACCAAAAATATTTCTTGTCTATTTTTCTCTTCGTTTTGTAGGTGTGCATGCGTACTCGTGCTCGTAAGAAGAAAGCAGCTCAAGCCGAAGTCATTACTCCACCTATTGTCACCATGGGCAATCAACCAATGATCGCGCTTTTGCAATCACATGTAGAGGGCAACACCGATGCTATTGTCATACCCGAGATTGGAGCCAACAATTTTGAACTCAAATCCGGCTTCATTCAAATGGTCTCTGCTCAACCTTTCTTGGGGCGTTCACTTGATGATCCTCATGACCATATAAAAAGGTTTCTTCAACTCACCAATACGGTTAAGTATAATGGGGTTTCACAAGAGGTAATTCTCTTACAACTTTTTCCTTTCTCCTTAGAGGGACAAGCCCGGAATTGGCTTGATAAGGAACCGCCACAAAGTATTCTTACGTGGACGGATTTAGAGACTAAATTCATCAACTACTTTTTCCCACCCTCACGTACTACCGCTTTGCGGAATGAAATCATTACCTTTGAACAAAAGTACGGTGAGACATTTAGTGAATCTTGGGACCGTTTTAAGGAACTTTTAAGAAAGTGTCCACAACATGGTTTCACAAAAGTACATCAAATTAATACTTTTTATAATGGTTTAAGCAATAATGACCAAGATTCACTAAATAGTGCCTCGGGGGGGTAATATTTTGGTTAAGTCTTCTAATGCCGCTTGGGATATTATTGAAAATAAGTCTAGAGTGAAAACCAAGATTTTTCGGACTAATGTGGCTAGTGCTAGCACTAATGAGAGCGACAAGAGAATTGATAAGCTTACTACGCTTGTTGAAACACTTGCTCTCCAAACTGCTAACAACACCAAAGCTATCAATGCTCAAGTTAATGTTATGCGTCAATCATGTGAAATATGCGGGGGATCTCACTCATACACCGATTGTCCTTCGACTCATGACAATCCGGAAAATGTGTATGCCGCCAACGGTAACTTTTCTACGGGAAGCTATCAAGCACGTCCACAAGGTGACCGTAATTTGCTCAGCTATCGCTCAAACACCTTTCTTTCACCATCCGGTTTCCCACCACAAAACCCAAACAACCTCAATTGCAATAATCAAAACCAACCTCGAGCTCTAAATAAATACCAAACCCAAAGAAACCCATATCCACCTCAAAGAAACAATCAAATTCACCAACTACCCGCTTATCAACCACCCGCCTACCATACTCTTCCTCCAACCCAACCCACCACATTTAATCAAGAGGTTCACACTTACATGAGGACAAATGATATGATAGTGCAAAATCTTCAGTGGGAAATGGCCAACATGAAAGCAGATATGGTGAAGCAAGGGAATGATCTTCGAGCCGATATGCGAAACTCTTTGGCAAGTAAAACGAATGACTTAAGGAACATGATGGCTAGTTTCTTCCCAAGTAATCAAGCCTCTGGTTAGGGTTCTCTTCTGAGTAACACCGTTGCTAATCCAAGAGGGGAGATGAAAGCAATCACCACTCGAAGTGGAAAATGTTTAAAGGTACCCGAGCTTCCTACACCTACACCGGTGATTGTGACAAAGGAAACGAGTCTACTTCTCAAATTCCTCCACCTTCTATTTCTCCAATTCCTCCAACTTCTACTTCTCCAATGCCACCACCTTCTACTTCCACCCCTCCACCACCCAAGGATGTGAGTTAGAATTCCATTCCAAAGCCTTCATCTCAACACAATATACCTTATCCCTCAAGGTTGAGGAAAGAGAACTTGAAGAACAAGGATGATATTCAGGTTTCTAACTTTCTCAAAATGTTTAAACAACTGAATTTCAATATCTCCTTTGCTGAGGCTCTCGCTCACATGCCTAAATATGCTAGAATGTTTAAAGATCTTCTTAGTGATAAGGAGAAACTCCTTGATATCGCTCAGACCTAACTTACTGATAATTGCTCCGCAGTGCTCTTAAGGAAATTACCAACCAAACTTGGTGATCCGGGTCGTTTCTTGATTCCTTGCAACTTCCCCGGGGTAGAGACTTGTATGGCCCTAGCCGATCTAGGTGCTAGTATAAACTTAATGCCATTAAGTGTTTGTAAACAATTATCTCTACCCGAGCTAGTCCCCACACGAATGACATTGGAATTAGCTAACCGTACGGTTGCTTATCCAGTGGGGATAGCCGAAGACGTCTTCGTCGGTGTCGACAAATTCACCTTTCCGACGGATATTGTTGTCGTTGATTACGAGATGGACCCCCGTGTTCCATTAATCGTTGGACGTCCATTCTTGAGGACCGGTCGCACTCCCATTGAGGTAGCCGCGGGTGAATTAATCATGAGAGTTGGTGACGATATAATCGTTTTCAACATGGGAAAACTTTCTAAGCAACCTTCTGAAAATGAGAGTGTTAATTTAATTGAAGTTCTTTATGAGGCTTGTGAAGAACATTTCAAAGACGCTTGTAAAAGCGGTTCTTATTCTCTACCCATTGTTGAGACCGTTGCCTCTATTGCTCCGTCACTAAATCCATTTGGAGAAAGTGATATTCTTTTTAAAGAATTTGAAGCAACTTTGGGGGATGTGAACTTGCAATATGACGATTCTCCCTCTAATTGGGATGAAGACATTCGTACCATTGAGAAACTTCTCAATGAGGACCATATTTCTCCACCATCTCCTAAGGATATCTCTATCGATGATCCGAATTTGACTACGCCTTCCACTGAAAATCCTCCGGATTTAGAGCTTAAGGATCTGCCGTCTCATCTCGAGTACGTTTTCCTTGAAGACAATAACAAGTCACCCGTCATCATCGCAAAGGATTTGTAAAGAAGACGAAAAATCCCGACTTATCGCCGTGCTGAAGAATCACAAGAAAGCGATTGCTTGGAAAATATCCGATATTCGTGGAATTGATCCTCACTTTTGAACACATAAAATTCTCATGGAGGACGATTTTATACCCACTATTCAAAGCCAGAGAAGGGTGAATCCCAAGATCCATGACCTTATCAAAAAAGAGGTTATCAAACTTCTTGATGCGGGAATGATCTACACTATCTCGGATTCACCATGGGTTAGTCCGGTCCATTGTGTGCCTAAGAAAGGCGGAATCACCGTTGTTCCCAATGAAAACAACGAGTTGATTCCTAATCGTCTCGTTACAGGGTGGAGAGTATGTATAGACTATCGCACACTCAATGATGCTACAAGAAAGGATCATTTTCCCCTTCCATTCATGGACCAAATGCTTGAACGTGTAGCGGGTAATGACTATTATTGCTTCTTAGACGATTTCTGCGGGTATTTTTAAATTCCCATCGATCCCAAAGACCAAGAGAAAACTACATTCACTTGTCCTTATGGAACATTTGCTTATAAAAGAATGCCTTTCGGCTTATGCAATGCTCCTGGGACTTTCCAAAGGTGTATGATGGCGATCTTCCATGACATGGTTGAAGAAACTATGGAAGTCTTCATAGATGATTTCTTGGTCTATGGTGATTCTTTCTCTCATTGCCTTGCCAACTGGGAACGCATGCTAAAGCGGTGTGAAGACACTCGCCTTGTTCTAAATTAGGAAAAATGCCATTTCATGGTAAAAGAAGGCATTGTGCTTGGACAGAAAATCTCAAAAGCCGGCCTTGAAGTGGGCCGTGCTAAAGTGGATGTCATAGCCAAATTACCTCCACCTTCAACCGTGAAGGGTTTGAGAAGTTTCTTTGGTCATGCGGGCTTCTATCGTCGATTCATTCAAGATTTTTCTAAAATCGCTCGCCTGATGACCCACCTCTTGGAAAAAGATACTCCTTTCATCTTTTCCAAAGAGTGTCTTGAATCCTTCAATCTTCTTAAGGATAAGCTAACTAAGGCACCGGTCTTGGTTACCCCCAATCGGGAGCTACCTTTTGAATTGATGTGTGATGCTAGCGACTTTGCTATTGGAGCGGTTTTAGGCCAAAGAGTGAAGAAACACTTCAAACCAATCCACTATACTAGCAAGACAATGACGGGGGCTCAATTGCATTATACCACTACCGAAAAAGAGCTTTTAGATGTAGTGTATGCTTTTGAGAAGTTCTGCCCCTATCTTGTCCTTTCTACTACCATCATGTACACCGATCATTCCGCGTTGAAGTACTTGTTGACTAAGCAAGATTCTAAGCCAAGGCTTCTTTGTTGGGTTTTGCTCACTCAAGAATTCAACATTGAAATTTGTGACAAAAAGGGAGCCGAAAACCTAGCCGCAGATCATCTAAGTAGACTTGAGGATCCTTATCAAGGGGATCATCCGAACTAAGAGATCAATGACTCTTTTCCCCTTGAGACCTTAATGTCTATCAATTCCAATCTTGATGACACCCCGTGGTTTGCAGACATTGCAAACTACTTAGCGGGTGGAATTCTCAAGGAAGGGTTAACGTCCCAACAAAAGAAAAAGTTCTTTAAAGACATTGAACACTATTTTTGGGACGACCCTTACCTTTTCAAACAATGTGCGGATCTTGTCATTCGTCGATGTGTTGATGGGCCGGCAGCTTTACTAATCCTTGATGCTTGCCATAAAGGACCCATCGGTGGTCACTTTGGTCCCAATTACACCGCGAAGAAAGTATTCGACTCTGGATTTTATTGGCCCACCATTTATCATGACGCTCATGAAATGGTTAAACGATGTGATGCTTGCCAAAGACAAGGCAAGATCACACATAAAGATGAGATGCTTCAAAATTTCATACAAGAATGTGAAATCTTTGATGTATGGGGTATCGACTTTATGGGGCCATTTCCATCATCTAAAGGGAACAAGTACATCCTCGTAGCCGTTGACTACATTTATAAATGGGTTGAAGCTAAGGCTCTCCCTACGAACGATGCGAGGGTGGTTGTGAACTTTTTGAAGCAGCTTTTTGCTCGATTCGGTGTTCCTCGTGCTATAATCAGTGACCGCGGGACTCATTTTTGCAATGATCAATTTGATCGAGTCATGGCTAAGTACGGTGTCAATCACCGTCTTTCCACCGCTAATCATCCCCAAACTAATGGGCAAGCCGAGATATCTAACCGTGGATTGAAGCGAATTATTGAGCGTACTGTGGGAGAGCATCGTGCCTCGTGGGCTGATAAACTAGATGACGCTTTGTGGGCTTTTCGTACCGCTTATAAGACCCCGATTGGTTGTACACCTTATCGTCTTGTGTACGGGAAAGCATGCCACCTCCCCATTGAGCTGGAACATAAGGCATACTGGGTCTTGAAGTGGGCTAACTTCGCCATCAACAAAGTCGGCGATCTTCGGAAGATTCAACTCAACGAGCTCAACGAACTAAGGAATGAAGCTTATGATAACTCATTGATCTACAAGGAGAAGACCAAGATCATCCATGATTTAAGGATTAAGAACCGAGAGT
The DNA here is from genome assembly GCA_025667525.1 of Glebionis coronaria. Taxonomy (NCBI): domain Eukaryota; kingdom Viridiplantae; phylum Streptophyta; class Magnoliopsida; order Asterales; family Asteraceae; genus Glebionis; species Glebionis coronaria. Next base: position 397,310 of record JANFOE010001310.1, read on the forward strand.
TCCACGTTGGTGATCAAGTTTTACTCTTTAACTCTTTGTTGAAGATCTTCTCGGGCAAACTGAAGAGCCGCTGGTCTGGTCCATTCACCGTCGCCAAAGTCTTCCCCTATGGCACCATTGAGCTTTCTCATCCAAATGGGCCCAATTTTAAGGTGAATGGCCAACGCGTGAAGTTGTACTTTGGTGAGGACATCTCTCATGAGATGATTCCATCCCTCACCACGTTTCCTTTGAATTAGTTCAGGGTCGAGTAAGGCCCGTGACTTGGTTAACAAAAACAAGCGCTTCTCAGGAGTCAATCCGTTGATCTATCATTTACCGTTTTCATAATAAGTGTAGGGGGAGCCCCGTATGTGTTTGTTGCCTTGTCTCTTATTCGGTGCAGGGATTTAAGCTTCAAAGATCCATTCTCGATGACTTTTGACGAACCGTGATCTCGTGTACCCGTCTTCCCGGTTCTATCCTAAACTGTCGTGATTCAATATTCATATCTTTTATGTTTACATTGAAATCACTATATTTGTCCTTTCCTTAGCAAGATTTAAACAACGTGCACAATGTCATAAGTGTAGGGGAGTTTACTCCCACATGCTTAAACATTGAGGACAATGTTTATATCAAGTGTAGGGGGACTTCTATCGAAGAAAGTGGTATTTTCCATGAATTTGTCCTCATTTTAACCAGAAAATTTGATTTTTCGACATTTTTAAAAAATTTTAATCTATTTTGGCCTTGTAAGTTTTCCTTTGTTATCGTTATTTACTTTGTTTTCTAGAATAAATTTTCAATAAAGTGGTTTTAAATTTTTCAAAGTCATGAATATTTTGACTCAACCCGAGTTTACTTATCTACGTTTACTCTAGCTAGTATGCTTAACGTGTTTAAGTCAAGTTTTGCTAGGCTTTTATATAGGGAACTTTAAAACGCGAAAGTCTTAACTCTCACGGGTTAAGAACAAGAACTTTTCGCAAGTTCCTATAATTGATCCTAGAGAGTTGTTTATCATGGGAACTTTAAAATGCGATTTCTAAACTTGAAAAAGTCTAAGAGTTTGCAAGATCCTATAGATGACTCGAAAACCCAAAACTTTGATTTAATTGGCTAAGCATCCACGAGTCTCATTCCTTGAGATTTTAAACTGTGGAGAACGAGAGATGATAGAGTCAATTATAAGTTTTGTATTCTTTCGTGAATTTATGTGAGTTGATTATAAGCTTTTTCTCCCATCGCTTGCTAATAAATTTAACTGTAATAAATAAGGTTGTACGATTTGAAAAGTTACTTAGCTTCTAGCCCACGATCGTTTAAAAGTTGCTCGGTATTAATTAGAGTTCATAGCCAAGGCATAACTTATTGAAGCGGGATGCGAAGATTGGCGAGTCCGAAAAGGTCCTAACAAGACATGAGGGCTACATTTTGTTGCTAATGGTCCAAAAGTGATGTGAAAAATCATTTATCAAAAATCAATATGAAGGATTAAGACACACGACGGAAAGCAAATACTTCCCAAAAGATCATGGAGAAGTCTATCCAAAAAGGCCCGAGGATAAATAGATCCAAGTCCTAAAAGGAGGCAGATCGTTGTATATCAAAGTCCAAAATAAAGATTGGAGAAAAATGAAGAAGTCGTGGTCCAAGTATGAAGAATCTCTCAAAAATTCAAGTGAAGAAATTCCTATTATGAAGAGAAGACCATAATTTTAAGAACGTCTCTCAAGATTTGAAGTATGAAGTCGCTGCCAAATATCGGTCCGAGAAAGGTCTCAAATCGTGAGCGAGTTATGCCAAGATATGAACTTTATGAGGTCCCGAGAAGCAGTTTTAAAAGAATTTTTCCTTTAGCTAACAATTGATTAAATCGTCCCACTTTATTTTTGGCCTAAATAAACTATCGAAATAAGTCAAACAATGCATCTTCGTGATCATTCAAGACAACAATAAAATATAAGAGATACACCTAGGAATAAGGGAGTCTAAGTGAATAATTGGGCCACATGAGTTCGTGTTAGTTTGCTAACTTATAATAACAATGATCTCGTTTTTAAGCTTGGTATGGGGAACGTGAAACTTGAGAATGATGAACATTCATGACAACCTAAAACCCCAATGTAAGTCTTTGAATTCTTACTTGTTTTGTTCTTTTTGTCTCCTTAGTGTTTAGTATTTAATAAATGCCAAGGTGGGTTATTTATGATGAGAAATGTAATATGTGCTTTGAAATTAATGCATTGCATGAGGGCATTGCAATGGTCAAGTGTAGGGGATTTAATAAGTGTGAAAACACTTATCCTTTTACCACTTATTTCCAATAATAACAAGACCAAAACGTGTATTTTATGTCGTAAAAGTCGGAATTATGCGTGGTTTGTGTTTTTATTGTGTTTTAGGACCAAAAGATGAAAAACTAAGAAAACATGGGCTACCACGGGCTTTTATCGAAGAAAAAGACTAAAAACGAAGTCGAAAGATCGAGAATGCAAAAAGAACGGAAGTCCAAGGCCTATTCTAAAGATTTATCAAGGAAAAAGTCTAAAGCGGAAGTTTAATGAAGTCGAAGAACTCAAGTCATACATAGTAGGATCAAGCATTGTTGGTGGAGGATCTTCATCAAAAGTAGGAGTAAGGTCATCATGAGAAGAATCACTCGAGAGAGTATCAGCCTCATCAAAATCATCATAAGTGGGCATGTCTGGATACTCAGAAGTAAAATTATCATAATCATCCCCATCGGAACTAGAATCATCATCATAGTCATCATAAATTGGCGGAGACTCATGAATTGGTGGAGGATCAAAATCGGAGAGAGAATCATTTACATCATCATGGAAAAGTGGATTATCGTAGCAAGAATCGAAAAGAGGATTGTTGTAGACGACAAAATCATCAAGCACATTAATCATATTCGCTGATTCTCTTCCATTGGATTTGGTTGTGATCTTCCCCATTTTAAAAACTTGTGCATCATTCCCGACCCTTAGGATTAGCTCACCTTTGACAACATCGACTAATGCTTTTCTGATTCTCAAGAATGGCCGACCAAGTATTAACGAAATACGAGGGTCCATTTCAGAATCAACAACAACAAAGTCGACCGGAAAAGCGAAGGTGCCAACTTTAATAAACACATCTTCGGAAATACCAACAGGGTAAGCGAGAGTGCGATTTGCAAGCTCAAGAGTCATCTTTGTTGGTGTAAGATCGGGTAATGCTAACTTTTTCCAAACACTTAAAGGCATCAAATTTATACTTGCCCCGAGATCGGCTAAGGCAAGAAATTCTTCGGTTTGGTTAAAAGTACATGGTAGCACAAAACGACCGGGATCTCCAAGTTTTTCCGGAAGTTCTTTAAGAAGGACGGCAGAACAATTTTCATTCAATCGAGTATTAACAAACTCAGCCATCTTCTCCTTCTTATTGAGCAATTCCTTAAACATCGTAACAAATTTAGGCATTTGGGCAAGAGCTTCAACAAGGCTAAAGGTAATGGTCAGTCCCGAAATCTTCTTCAAATAGTTCGACACTTGAATGTCATCCTTGGTTTGTAGTTTGGCCTTTTCTAAGCGAGATGGATAAGGAATATTGGGTTTATAGGTGGAAGGTGGGGTTGGTGAAGGGTTCTTCTTGGGTGCTTCTTCATGCATAGGTGGAGACAGTAATGGAGAACTAATACTAGGCGTGGGAGTAGGAGGGATAAATGGTGGTGGAGGTGTAGATGAAGTAACTTGGGGAGGGGTAGATGGTCCTACTAAGGTTGCTCCACTACGTGTAGTAATAGCACTCACATTCGCTCTCGGGTTGGTGACGGTATTTGAAGGTAGATAGCCCGAAGTAGAGGGTTGAGTAGTTGGTAAGAAACTAGCCAGCATATTCTTCAAACCATTTGTTTGAGTGCTAAAAGAGGTTTGTATATCACGTCGAAGCTCGGATCTAATATCATTCCCTTGGTTAGTGATATCTCCTTTCAAATTGATAATTTGGCTTTGCAGATTCTTGATTTGCTCTCCTTGGGTCCTCATGAAAGCTTCAACATCTTGATTAATAGGTGGTGTTTGTTGAGCGGGTGGGTGATAAGGATTAGAAACTCGAGGTGGTTTTGGATTGCTTCTATTGTAGTTGTTAGGGTTGTGGTTTTGAGGAGAAAAACCGGGTGCAAGAAATTTGTTCGAACGATAACTTAGAAAGTTACGATCACCTTGTTGTCGAGCTTGATGGTTTTCCGTTGAATAGTTACCATAAGCTGCATACACGTTTTCTGGATTGTCATGAGTAGAAGGACAATCAGTGTATGTGTAACACCCCATTTTGATAATGGAAATGTCACACGTAATTATGATGTGTCATCAAAGCATACAAGGAAAAATGTCTAAACATTACATGACCATAAAAGGAAAATACCGGAATCAAACATCGGTAGTCCAAAAGTAAAACTCATCACACACAAACATAGTATAGTAAAGGAAAGGACTAAACAATATCCATATCAAATGTATTAAAAGAAAGGTAATGCATAAAGTAAAGAAAGGCTAGAAAGCTTCCAGTCCATATGCACGTACGCTTAAAGTCTACGAACGTCCCTGAGTACCTACCGTTTTGTGAACATAGAAAAGGAAAACGGTTGAGCAATACGCTCAGTGCACGGATGTACAATAAAGCATGAATAGGATAAGCATATAACATAAAACAGCGGAAGAAACTAAGTCCCGAGTAACCTGGTTAAGTCTTGATAAAACTGGTTTAATAGTTTGAAAAGCCTTATGTTTATATTGTAAAAACTGTTTAACATATTTTACCATTAGCCAATATAGGTCATGAAAAATCCATCGTGCATGAATACTTGAAGGGGTGACCTCATCATACAAATTAGAGGGGCTGCATCTAATTTAATATACTAGTTTTGGGTAGGAGGGATCAGCTCCTTGTGAAGGATGCAAGGCACACACCACATTCACCATGAAATCCTGACTGAAAACATGTAACTACGATGCACCCATACGCCACACATGATAAATATAATATAAATGGCCAAAAGCTGAAGGGACGCCACGAGCAATCACTCTGCCGTGGTGAAGTCATAACATCAGTGCCTCTAATGTTATGGTTATGGTACCTCCATAACTAGGTGAAACTGGTCATGCATGTATATGGCTATGGGTATTTTAACTTAAACATAAGCAATTCAAACACATAACTTATACTACGGGAAAACATTTGGCTGCATACGGGGAATCCTAATAAGAAAAGAATGTCCATACTGAAAGGACGGGAATCCGTACCTTATGTCCAGTGAACGAAGAAGACGAACTGAGAGGAATCCTACTTTCGTATCACTAATGCTACATAAATACATACATGAATAAGTATCTGCTTACTAATACGTAACTGATTTTATGTCATGTCTTAGCTTATTTTATATGTTCTTATCATGTTTTACTGTTTTAAGCCTTAAACTGTGTTTATCTTATATTCTGTTTACTCTGATTAAGTATTTATGGTATTTCATGTATTATTATACTTACTGTGTAATAATAAGTAACTTTCCAAAAATAGCAGGTTTCCTAAAATAGAATGTTTCCAAAAATAGAAAGTTTCCAAAAATAGAAAGTTTCCAAAAATAGAAAGTTTCCAAAAATAGAAAGTTTCCAAAAATAGAAAATTTCCAAAAATAGAATTACTGCTTAAAATAAATAAGTGTCTAAAAATAGAAAGTTTCCATAAATAGATTAGCTGCCTTATTTAAATAAGTTTCCATAAATAGATTAGCTGCCTGAAATAAATAAGTTTCTAAAAATAGAAAGTTTTCATAAATAGATTAGCTGCCTTATTTAAATAAGTTTCTAAAAATAGAAAGTTTCCATAATTAGATATAAGCTGGTTAAATAAGCTAGGTATATAAGCCTAAGTGTTTTCATGATTATTTTCTAAGTCATATGATATAATGTATAGTTTATTAATTATTTCATGTAATTAAAATAAACTATAGGTTAAAATATTTAATTAAATTATATCATGTTTTTAATTAAATAAAGTTAAATACTTAGGTTAAAACATGTATTATTATTTATTAATAATATAACCTAAGTCATGTTAATTAATTAATTATGACCATGATTTTTAAATAATTAATTAATTATAAGTCTAAAAATATAAAATACTTAGGTTAATAATTTCATGATTTTAATAATTAAAATAACCTAAGTCATGTTATTAAATTAATCATGTCATGTTTATTAATTTAATTTTAACATAAGATTATAAAAAAAATAATAATCTTAACATACACCATGAACCGAATCTTGACTAAGAACCATGAACCGGACATGAAATCGACACCATACCCCGAACCACTTCGGGGTTCCCCTTGTCTTGTTGCTGCCGTGGGACCCACACCAACCAACCGGGACCATATGGTCTCGGTGGTGGTCGAGTAGCCAAACCGAGACCCCCTTGGGGTTCAGTTTAGGCGCCGGCCAACACACAACACCCTTAAACCATCCTTTTTGTTTATTCCAAAACTAATTCCATGTTAGATCTATGTTTTAATTAGTTTTTAAAAAAAACACATCATGTTCTTAATTATTTAAAAGATCAAATCAAAAGAAAAGGGTTAAAAGAATTACCGAATGCGTGGATCTAAACAAGGATGAACAAAAACGAACACTTGCACCAAAACCAAGATCAAAGATCAAATAAACACCCCTTTGGTGTGTTTATGGGTGGCAGCCAAAAGAACAAAAAAAGAGAAGGAAGAACTTTTTTAGGTTTTGTAAAAATCTTCTGTAAAGTAAAAAAAATGAGTAGTGACTTTTCCTTTTACCCTTCTTAGTAAATTTTGAGATGGGCTTGGCTCATCTATCCCTTGTTGCCGCGGGTAGGGGCCCCACATGGGGTACCCGTACCGTTTTCCGTCTCGTTGTTTAATTACTCGTTCGTGATTATTTGTGTTCTGGTTTAATGTGTTCTCGTTAAGTAATTATCGTGACCTAATATATTTATTTACGCTCGTAATAAATATATATATACGTAATTAATAATAGTGTGTGATTTAATTGCGTTCATGATTTCATGATCGCATGTTCGTGATTTATTATTGTCAAATAATTATTGCGTGCTCGTGCGTAGTAAATACTTATCGTGTTCTAACACGTACGTAATACGTAAAATACTAACACGTAATCGTAATCATGCTATAATAGGAAAGTTTTAATCTAGTACGTACGATCTTAAGGGTACTATTCATGATAAAAGCATGCGGGTTTTACAACTCTTCCCCCTTAAAAAGAATAATTTTTCCCCGAATTATAGATAAAGTAAACTGGAAAAGAAGAACATACCCGAATTCAAAATATGAAATGAGGGTAAGAAGCCCGGATAGACTCCTCTGTTTCCCAAGTGGCTTCCCGCTCGGTATGATCCATCCATAGGATTTTGACGAATGGAATCGTCTTCCTTCTCATGACTCGTTCTTGTCTGTCAAGAACTCGTTCGGGTTCTTCTATAAAATTGAGATCTTCACGTATCTGTTCCAGTGGATACTGAACTATGTGAAGGGGATGATACTGGTACCCTCTGAGTAAGGACACATGAAACACATTGTGCACATGCGAAATCTGCGGAGGTAACGCCAACAGGTAAGATACTTCATCGACTCGTTCAATGATATCAAACGGTCCGATGAAACGAGGAATGAGCTTCCCTTTAATCCCGAAGCGTCTAACACCATGTGCTGGCGAAACCTTAAGGAAGACGTGATCTCCTACGTTAAAATGTATATCCCTACGATGCTTATCGGCGTAACTTTTCTGACGTGACCGTGCTTCCTGAATTTTCTGCTTAGCTACTGCGATCCTTTCATTGGTCATCTCTATGATTTCTGGTCCTTCAAGTGTTCGCTCGCCAACCTGATCCCAGTAGATTGGGGCGCGACACTTTCTGCCATGCAACATCTCGAAAGGAGCACACTTGATACTCGCGTGCCAACTGTTGTTGTATGCAAACTCCACCAAACATATGTAATCGTTCCAATCACCCGTCCATTCCAATGCACATAACCTCAACATATATTCCAATGTATGAATGGTTCGTTCCGACTGTCCGTCCGTTTGAGGGTGAAAAGTCGTGCTAAGGTTAAGTTGTGTACCCTAAGCTTTCTGCAGAATCTTCCAAAAGCGCGAAGTGAATCGAGGATCTCTGTCTGAGACGATGCTGGATGGTGCACCATGGAGTCTCATGATCTCTCTTCTGTACGTATCGGCGAGTTTACTTACCGGATCTTCCTTGCGGATCGGTAAGAAATGAGCTGATTTGGTAAGTCGATCTACGATAACCCAAATTTCATCGTGCTTCCTCTTGGTAGGCGGAAGACCAGTAACAAAATCCATGGTGATTTTGTCCCACTTCCACTCTGGAATATCTAACGGTTGAAGGAGACCGCCAGATCGCTGATGCTCGATCTTAACCTGCTGGCAGGTAAGACATTTGGAGACGTAAGTGGCCACATCCTGTTTCATACCACTCCACCAAAAATACTGCTTGTTGTCATGGTACATCTTAGTCGAACCAGGATGTATAGAGAATGGGAAGCTATGAGCTTCAGCTAACAAGGCTTCCCGGAGTTCTTGGTTATCAGGAACACAAAGTCTCGTGCCCTGCCATACGATACCATCTGCATCTACTCTGAATTCTGTCTGTTTCTCCAAATTCTACACTATCGCCTAGATTTCTCCGTCATCCTTCTGAGCTTCCTTGATCTTAGAGAGTAACTCGGGTTCTACTCTAAGATTAGCCCAGTAACCGTGATGTCCACGTACATGATTTCGATGTCTAGTCGCTCCAAGTCTCTTATGATTTCCTCCTTAATTTTAATGCCGTTGATCATTCCGGACTTCCTGCTAAGAGCATCTGCTACTACATTTGCCTTTCCGGGATGATACTGTAGATTAATGTTATAATCCTTCAACAGCTCTAACCATCTCCTCTGCCTCATGTTCAATTCACGTTGAGTGAAGATATACTTCAAGCTCTTGTGGTCCGTGAAAATACCACATGATTCTCCATATAAGTAGTGCCTCCATATATTCAATGCAAACATGACTGCAGCAAGTTCTAAGTCATGCGTGGGGTAATTTTCTTCATAAGGCTTAAGCTGCCGTGAAGCGTACGCGATCACTTTCCCATGTTGCATGAGAACACAGCCAAGTCCCTTCCCTGATGCATCACTGTAGATTTGAAATCCACCCGTACCAGATGGGAGAGTAAGAATAGGTGCAGATACTAGCTTCTGCTTCAGGTCTTCAAAGCTCTTCTATCGTTCTTCAGTCCAGACGAATTTCTCCCCTTTCCACATCAGTTTGGTCAATGGTAGTGCTAAGCGGGAAACGTTCTCCACGAACCTACGGTAATAGCCAGCTAAGCCTAAGAAACTGCGGAATTCCGTCGCTGATGTCGGCCTTGGCCACTTAGTAATGGCCTCAACCTTTGCTGGATCCATAGTGATTCCTTCTGCTGATACAATGTGAACTAAGAATGCCACCTTGTCTAACTAGAACTCACACTTGGAGAATTTAGCATACAACTACTTCTGGCGAAGAATCTGTAGTATTATACGGAGATGGTCTTCGTGTTTCTCCTTGGACTTTGAGAAAATCAGGATGTCATCGATGAAAACATTGACGAACTTGTCCAGAAATTCATGGAAGATTCTGTTCATCAAATACATGAACACTGTTGGAGCATTTGTCAGGCCAAATGGCATAACTACAAACTCGTAGTGGCCATAGCGGGTACGAAAGGCAGTCTTAGCGATGTCCTGCTCCTTGACCTGTAGCTGATGATAGCCTGACCTAAGATCAATCTTGGAGAAGTGTTTGGCCCCTTGGAGTTGGTCAAACAGATCGTCTATACGTGGCAGTGGATATCTATTCCGGATAGTAATCTTGTTGAGCTCGCGATAGTCTATACAAAGACGCATACTGCCGTCCTTCTTCTTAACAAACAAGACCGGTGCGCCCCATGGAGAAGCGCTCGGTCGAATGAAACCTCGTTCAAGAAGTTCTTGCAGTTGATCCTTCAGCTCATTCAGCTCTATGGGAGCCATGCGATAAGGAGCCTTGGAGATTGGTTCAACTCCTGGAATAAGCTCGATACTGAATTCCACTTCTCGTGCAGGTGGTATTCCTGGAAGTTCTGCTGGAAAAACATCTTGGAATTCCGACACTATAGGTTGATCCTGAATTGATGGGGATTCAGCATCCATGTCGTGAACCGTAGCTAGATAACCCTTGCAGCCATGTGATAGTAGTGCACGCGCTTGCAGGGTAGATATGACTTGTACAGACCGTCCGGGTATGAACCCGTTATGAATGTACTCTGGTGCATTACCATCACCGAAGATAACTAGATATGAATGGTAATCTATGGTAGCATGATGCTTGGATAATCAATCCATGCCCAAAATCATGTCGAAGTCATGCATGTCTAGCAGAAGTGCGTCAACAGGTCGAACCTTATCGTCAAATTCTAGGGGAAGACTCTTGTATACATGGGTGATTAATACAGCGTCCCTCAAAGGTGTGTAAATAGTAAGCCTATTTTTTAGAGGCATGGGGAGCATCCTAATGTTCTTAGCATAAGCAGTAGAAATAACCGAGTGCGTAGCACCCGTATCGAAAAGAACACATGCAGCTTGACCATACATATACAAGATTCCAGTGATGGTACCTATAGACTTGTTAGCCTGGTCTCGAGATGTCGTGTAGACACGCCCGGTAGTAGGAGGCGGCTTGGAATCAGCATGTCCCGATGTACCCTCCATCTCGCCCTTACGGCAATCCATCATGATATGGCCAGGAAGACCACACTTGAAGCATACGTCAGTGTTACGGCGACATGGCCCTGGGTGCCTACGGTGGCAAGTAGAGCAAAGAGGATGAGTAAATCCTCCAGCAGGTGCTCTGGCTGGATGGGAACCTAATAAAACATTTTACGTAAGTCATGATAATTGGGTACAAAGGACAATGCGGATAATCATAAGATTGAATACCAGTGATAGCTGGACGGCTAGGCTATGAACCTCTCTGGTTCTGGTCCGTACCGTTTCCATGGTTCCTGGTAGAAGTTTTACTAAAGTGTCAGAATATGAGCTATAACATGAAATCATAAGGAAAAATGCGTAAGTATTAGGATCTGCTGCTGTTGGAGTGTCCAGCGTTGTTACGGTAATTATCATTACCGCCACGCCTATCCGTAGCAGAACGGTCGTTAGTCTGACCGTTTCCCTTGGGCTGATGAGGCTGCTGCTGAGTAGCCGGCTGAGACCGGTCCCCAGTTTTCTGTCTGGAAGACACGTTTAAAGAGATGAATAATTGACATATATGGAAAGAATACGGATTGATGACCGCTTGAATACGAATGTTTACCTCTTTTCGGGTCTCTCAGCTTCCCCGAACTCATTTCTCTCTTGCAGCATCTCCAGCTTACGTGTTGCATCGGCCACTTGTGCTACAGCGTTGAACGTAGCACACACCAGATTGTTCGCGACCGATGTGCGAAGAGCCCACCTAAAGTGGTGTGCCTGCTCTTCAGGAGTACCTGCAGCCGCACCAAGGAAACTAGCTAAGCGAAGAAAGCGCTGCATAAACTCGTTGCTATTCTCCCCAGCTCTCTGTCGGATCCCATGGTACTCTCTCTTGAGCTTGGCTTGCTCAGCCTTGGGAAAGAACTGCTCCATCACCCTGTCCTTGAACTGAGCCCAAGTCAAACCAGCGACCCACTCGTCACTCAGACTGCATCAACGCTAACCACCAATTTAGTACATCGCCTTCGAACCGATAGCATGCCAACCTCGCCTTGTATGCGGGGTCACAACCCATAGCATTGAAAATCTTCTCGATGTGAGCCAACCAGCTTTTAGCATCACTGGGGCTATCTGTCTTCTCAAAAGCTCGAGGACGGAGCTTGTTGAATCTCTCCAGCCATACTGCTAATGTCACTGGAGGAGGAGGAGGAGGTGCCTGATTATGCTGCTGATTGTTGGCAGCTTGAACTTCAGCCCTGATGTCGTTCCTCAGTTGAGGAAGCAAAGCTTGCATAGCAGCTTGAATTGCAGCATTGAGTTGTTCCTGTTCGCGTGTGAGAACCATCTGACAGTATAACATAAAACATATGATTAAACAGATCAAAACATAAAATATATATATACATGAAAAAAAAAATATTTATACCAAAATTTCAAGAGAAAAATTTTATGCAAGAAAATTTTGTGTATGAATGCATGATGCAGTTTTATGAAAACTTTTGTATGCTCGAGAGTGAACGCCTATGGTCAGTTCACCCAAAACAAAAGACATGGCGAGGGGACGCCTATGGGTCGGTCCCAAATTTAAAAGTTTCGATAAAACACATGCGACTAAATAGGGCCAGTCCTGTACCAACCATTACTTAGTCATAAATCTACGACAATGACATATATATGTATGCATAAAAATGATGAATGCATGAAAACAACTGTCAGTTCTAGGAAGACCATAGTCACTACCCACTAATCAAAGGTCATATTTTAGAGCCTACAGGTCGAAACCTGGCTCTGATACCATAATTGTAACACCCCATTTTGATAATGGAAATGTCACACGTAATTATGGCGTGTCATCAAAGCATACAAGGAAAAATGTCTAAATATTACATGACCATAAAAGGAAAATACCGGAATCAAAGATCGGTAGTCCAAAAGTAAAGCTCATCACACACAAACATAGTATATTAAAGGAAACGACTAAACAATGTCCATAGTAAATGTATTAAAAGAAAGGTAATGCATAAAGTAAAGAAAGGCTAGAAAGCTTCCAGTCCATATATACGTACGCTTAAAGTCTACGAGCGTCCCTGAGTACCTGCCGTTTTGGGAACATAGAAAAGGAAAACGGCTGAGCAATACGCTCAGTGCACAGATGTACAATAAAGCATGAATATGATAAGCATATAACATATAACAGCGGAAGAAACTAAGTCCCGAGTAACCTGGTTAAGTCTTGATAAAACTGGTTTAATAGTTTGAAAAGCCTTATGTTTATCTTGTAAAAACTGTTTAACATATTTTACCATTAGCCAATATAGGTCATGAAAAATCCACCGTGCATAAATACTTGGAGGGGTGACCTCATCATGCAAATTAGAGGGGCTGCCTCTATATTAATATACTGGTTTTGGGTAGGAGGGATCAGCTCCTTGTGAAGGATGCAAGGCACATACTACATTCACCATGAAATCCTGACTGAAAACATGTAACTAGGATGCACCCATACGCCCCACATGATAAACATAATATAAATGGCCAAAAGTTGAAGGGATGCCACGAGCAATCACTCCACCGTGGTGAAGTCATAACATCAGTGCCTCTAATGTTATGGTTATGGTACCTCCATAACTAGGTGAAACTGGTCATGCATGTATATGGCTATAGGTATTCTAACTTAAACATATGCAATTCAAACACATAACTTATACTACGGGAAAACATTTGGCTGCATAAAGGGAATCCTAATAAGGAAAGAATGTCCATACTGAAAGGACGGGAATCCGTACCTTATGTCCAGTGAACGAAGAAGACGAACTGAGAGGAATCCTACTTCCGTATCACTAATGCTACATAAATACATACATGAATAAGTATCTGCTTACTAATACGTAACTGATTTTATGTCATGTCTTAGCTTATTTTATATGTTCTTATCTGTTTTACTGTTTTAAGCCTTAAACTGTGTTTATCTTATATTCTGTTTACTCTGATTAAGTATTTCTGGTATTTCATGTATTATTATACTTACTGTGTAATAATAAGTAACTTTCCAAAAATAGCAGGTTTCCTAAAATAGAAAGTTTCCAAAAATAGAAAGTTTCCAAAAATAGAAAGTTTCCAAAAATAGAAAGTTTCCAAAAATAGAATGACTGCTTAAAATAGAAAAGTTTCTAAAAATAGAAAGTTTCCATAAATAAATTAGCTGCCTTATTTAAATAAGTTTCTAAAAATAGAAAGTTTCCATAATTAGATATAAGCTGGTTAAATAAGCTAAGTATATAAGCCTAAGTGTTTTCATGATTATTTTCTAAGTCATATGATATAATGTATAGTTTATTAATTATTTCATGTAATTAAAATAAACTATAGGTTAAAATATTTAATTAAAGTATATCATGTTTTTAATTAAATAAATTTAAATACTTAGGTTAAAACATGTATTATTATTTATTAATAATGTAACCTAAGTCATGTTAATTAATTAATTATAACCATGGTTTTTAAATAATTAATTAATTATAAGTCTAAAAATATAAAATACTTAGGTTAATAATTTCATGATTTTAATAATTAAAATAACCTAAGTCATGTTATTAAATTAATCATGCCATGTTTATTAATTTAATTTTAACATAAGATTATAAAAAAAATAATCTTAACATACACAGTGAACCGGATCTTGACTAAGAACCATGAACCGGACATGAAATCGACACCATACCCCGAACCACTTCGGGGTTCCCCTTTTCTTGTTGCTGCCGTGGGACCCACACCAATCAACCGGGACCATATGGTCTCGGTGGTGGTCGAGTAGCCAAACTGAGACTCCCTTGGGGTTCGGTTTAGGCGCCGGCCAACACACAACACCCCTAAACCATCCTTTTAGATTTTTTCCAAAACCAATTCCATGTTAGATCTATGTTTTAATTAGGTTTTTAAAAAAACACATCATGTTCTTAATTATTTAAAAGATCAAATCAAAAGAAAACGGTTAAAAGAATTACCGAATGCGTGGATCTAAACAAGGATGAACAAACACGAACACTTGCACCAAAACCAAGATCAAAGATCAAATAAACACCCCTTTGGTGTGTTTATGGGTGGCGGCCAAAAGAACAAAAAAAGAGAAGGAAGAACTTTTTTAGGTTTTATAAAAATCTTTTGTAAAGTAAAAAAAATGAGTAGTGACTTTTCCTTTTACCCTTCTTAGTAAATTTTGAGATGGGCTTGGCCCATCTCTCCCTTGTTGCCGCGGGTAGGGGCCCCACATGGGGTACCCGTACCTTTTTCCCGTGTCTCGTTGTTTAATTACTCGTTCGTGATTATTTGTGTTCGCGTTTAATGTGTTCTCGTAAGTAATTATCGTGACCTAATATATTTATTTACGCTCGTAATAAATATATATACGTAATTAATAATAGTGCGTGATTTAATTACGTTCATGATTTCATGATCGCATTATCGTGATTAATTATTGTCAAATAATTATTGCGTACTCGTGCGTAGTAAATACTTATCATGTCCCTAATACGTACGTAATACGTAAAATACTAACACGTAATCGTAATCATGCTATAAAAGGAAAGTTTTAATCTAGTAGCTACGATCTTAAAGGTACCATTCATGATAAAAGCATGCGGGTTTTACAGTATGAATGAGGGCCGCCGCAAGTCTCACAAGAAAGTGCTACAGCTTTAACTTGTTGTTGATTTGTAGCCAAAAGTTGCATATTCTTGCTCATTTCGACCATTGTGGCGGTCAAGAAGGTGATATCAGGGTTTGAAAAAGTAGAAGAAACATTGACTCTCCGGTTTGATCTTAAAGATGCGGATGAATCCAATTTTTGTGGTGAGTAGTCATGTTCTCTATAAGCTCTCTACACTCCTCGGGTCTTCTTTTCATAAATGTGCCACGGCGGCTGCATTAATCGTATCACGATCACGAAAAGTTAAACCGTTGTAGAAAGTATCAATTAAGGTGACGGGGAGCATGTTTTGGTTTGGACATCGATCGATCAAAACATTATAGCGTTCCCAAGCATCAAAAAGTGATTCATCAGTTTCTTGTGTAAATCCACTAATTTGATTTCGAAGGTGCTGACCATGGATGGTAGAAAGTAGGCGCGACCAAAAAGCATTGAGTCATCTCATCCCAAGTATGACTGAATTCTTCGGAAGACGATCACACCATTTTTTGGCATGGTGGGATAAGGTGTGTGGAAATAGATGAAGGCGAAGAAAATCCATAGTAACACCGGGCAACTTCATGCTTTGAGTAACGGTAATGAATTTGTCGAGGTGTTTATTGGCATCATCGTCCGGTAATCCGCGAAATGGACAAGTGTTCTGCACTTGTTGGATGATGTGATGCTTCAACGAAACTCCGGATCCGTGATTTGCATCGGCGCAATCGGTCCTCCTCGTCCATTCATTGTGGGTTGGACAAAGCTCCTCCATTGTCTAAAGATCGGGTGGTGGGTTGTTGTTATTATTGTTGAGGTGCAGTGGGTTATTGTTGTTGTGCACACTAGCCATATCTAAATCTTCACGAGTCTCGGGCTCAGAATAAGTTGAAGATCTAGTACGCATACACCTGCAAAAGCAAAAGAAAAAGATACCAAAGAAATAGAGAATATATATGTACGTGTAAAAATAAAAATAAAAATATTTTGAATTTTTGAAAATTTTTAGTTTTATGGATTTTTGAAATTTTTAAGTAAGAAAAACAATGTTCACGAGTGAACGGATCCCAAAATTCAACGCGTATCTCACAGAAAACCGTTAATCTTTACGAAAAGAGCCGGCAGCGGCGCCATTTAATACAAGGTTTTTTGCCAAGTATGAAAATTTTTTCGTCTCGATTCTATTCGAATTGATTACTGGTTAACGTGTAACTCAGTCATCTTTTGGTGAAAACAAAATATATTGATCGTTGTAGTAAAATTAAATTGCAAAACTTTAAAGTAAATGACAGGTAATTAAAAACTATAAATGATTAAAAAGTAACGGTGCGAGAAATTTAAAAACAATTAACTAATAATAAAGGAGCGAAACAAATAATAAAACGTAAATTAAAGCAAAACAATCAATAAAAATAAAACTAAACGACGAAATAACTATCGAAAATAAAGTTTACTTAATGAAAAGGAGAGAATAAAGTTTACTTAAAATCTTCGGAATACAAACAGTGGTTTTCGGAGATTCTGTTTTTTCGGATAAATGGCTAGCTACAGTGCTTTTCAGAGATTCTGTTTTTTCGGAATAGTCATTTTTTCGGGAAAACAAGTTTTCGGAATAATCACGTTTCAGAACTTTTAACTTTTTCGGAATAATCGTTTTTTCGGAATATTAACTTCTTCGGAATAACATAATTTTCAGAAAAAGAAAAATCTTCGGAAAAACAATAAACTCAGAGGAAAAGGAAAATTTCGGAAAAATGACTTTTTTGGAATAATTGGTTTTCAGAGAAATGACAAATTCAGAGAAAAGGAAAATTTCGGAATAGTTAACCCTAATCCGAAAAGTGAAAATCAGATACAGTAATATCTAAAAATCAGAAAATAAGCCAAAGATAAGCACAAATCAAATAAGAAATTAACCAAAAAACTTAATCTAATACACTTTAAGAAAAAACTAATTAAACCTCAAATTAAAAAACTTGAAAAACACTAATAAATCTAAAAATTAAAATCAACTTTTAATAAAATAAACTAATAAAAACACTTAACTAAAATCAAATCAAACACACAATAAGCTATAAAATCAATAAGCTAACACAATCAAAAACATAAAAACATAACAATTAATCAATAAGCATAAAGATAAGCACATAAACATAAAGATTAACAAAAATAAGAAAGGTAGAATGAGAGATTAATATAAAAACTTGATTAAAATTAAAGATTCAACAATAATTAAAGGTAAAAATAAAAGACTTACAAATTTAAGGTGCAAGACAAGGGATGTAAATTGACAAGAAATTAAATGACATGAAAATTAAATGTGGAAAGACTAAGTTGTCAATTTAGCTAACACCTCCTAATGTGTCATTAGGAGGGTATTTATAGGGAGATTAGCAAGTGTTGATCTTTTCTTCCTTTTCTCGTCTTTTCGTCTTTATAAATTCTTCGACTTTCTCGACGTTGTCTCGGGATAAATTGAACTCGTCTTATAATTTCTTCATTAATTTGACTTGAGTTCTTCGACTTCATTAAACTTCCGTCTTTAGACTTTTTCTTCGATAAATCTTCAGAATAGGCCTTGGACTTCCGTTCTTTTTGCACTCTTGATCTTTTGACTTCGTCTTTTGTCTTTTTCTTCGATAAAAGCCCGTGAAAGACCACGTTTTCTTCCCTTTTCACATTTGATCCTAAATCACAACAAAAACACAAACCAGGCATAATTCCGACATTTACGACATAAAATACCACGTTTTGCTTGGTTATTATTATAATTAAGTGTAAAAGATAAGTGTTTTCACACTTAGTACTTGTCCACTTTGTTCAAAGAAAAAAAAACTTGTCCACATAACAATGTGTATAAAAAATTATTATTTAGTGAGAGTAGTAATAATAATAATGGGATTGCGACTACGGTAAGTTAGTTGGTCAACAACAACTTGTATCACAATTGTATGAAAATAACATATTTTTTACTAGAAACATGTTATTTTCAAAATTTATGAAAAATAAATATTCACTGCTTTCAACCAATTATAACTATATATTAATACTTGAAACAAAAAAAATTATAAGTTATGTATAATAGCATTGTATATGAGCCGCAACATTTGATAGCATGTATATGAAACCCTTGCCATCGCCACCACCTTCCTTCATCCACCACCGCAAAGCGCCTACCACCTCCGCAACAACCTCGTTCTTCACATAATCCAATCTAAATAATCAACAAATGATAGGTGTTTTCAACCCTATTTTTGGATCTTGGCTATCATGTTGTTAATAACGATGGCAATTGGTACAGGTCACGGATCTAATAAATCTTCACAAGAAAAAGGAACGATCATCTCGATAATAATCGTTGTCAAGAGCAATGTAACGAAGGTATTTCTAACAAATCACACCCTAATTTTCGTGAGGGAACATAAGTCCGTGGTAATTGATCTTTGTCTCCAATATCCCATGGAATGCGTCGGTCCAAGATCATCGGGATATTTGTAACAAATGGGGTGTGGTGATCGATGTTTACATAGCAGCAAAGAGATCCAAATCGGGTCATCGATTTGGTTTCGTTCGTTTTATAAACGTTAACGATATCAATCAGTTAGTTTCGAACATAAGAACATCATGGATGGGCGGTTTTCATTTATTTGCCGATGTGGTGAAGTATGGTCGAAATAATAATAGAGTTATGGAACGTTTTGGGGTCGACAAACCTATTGCAGGTTCGAACAATCAATGTGTTAGAGGCAACGAAAATGTTTTTCAGTCTTTTAACTCGTACGCTAAAGTGGTCTCGGGCAGCAAATCAGTGGACACATCGAGCAAAATGGTGAGAGTAATGGTAGAGCAGAATCTAAGGGGGTGTCAGATTGTAATAAGGTACATAAGAAAGAGGGCAATGAAGTGGTGATGTATATCTCGGTAGACGATTTTATTGATTTGGATGGTACGGAGCATAGTATTCTTGCACAAAGTAAAAGATTTAAGTGTCATTTCAGAGCTTCTAAAACATATGTCTTCTGAGGGATTCGATGATGTAGGTCTTAGATATGTTGGGGGCGTTGGGTTTGGTTGCAATTTGACTCAATGGATCAAGTGGAAAGCATCAAGACTTCAAAAGGCGTTAAAGGAGATATTTTTGGAGTTCAAAGATGTTTCCCATGGTTTTATTCCAGATGAAAGATGTGTTTGGATAGACCTGGTGGGTCTGTCATTAGCATCATGGGCTTCAGAGGTTTATAAGACGTTGGGTGGTCGGTAGGGAAGCAGCGTGTTTACGGACATGGTAAGTGATGGACCAATGTCTCATGGAAAAGGTTTGTGTCCTTATAGAGTCTTTACATCGTGTGGTAGAGTCATTTTTATTTTCATACCGTAATTGGACTTATCGTATTATTGCTACTGAGTTTGCATATTGGGCACCCAATATTGAATCGTTTGAGGTTAACTCCGTGTCTAATCCTCTCGAAAGTAAGGATGCAGAGGGTCCTATTTTGAATGAAATTTTGGGAAAGCGAGGAGCATTTGGAGGTTGATAGTTTGATCGAGATTCCCCTAAGAATGTTAACTTTGATTCGGTGTCCCCTTCTAGTCGGATTTTGCAAGAGGAGGATGTTCGTAGGATGGAAAGTGATCTTGTGGAATCCTTGAAGAATGTGAGATTCATGGTGATACTGCCTTGTATAATGATGGGTGTATTAAGGATCGTATGGATCAGAATTTGGAAGATGATGCTGGCGAGATTCTTGGAGTGCATTCTCAGGGTGATAAGGATGCTCACCTCTCGTCTAATGACTTTTCGAATGTTAATCTTGCAACTGAAAAAGACTCCCTCATCACGTCTCCATCTACACCCCAGGTAACGATTGAAATATTGCTGTGAGTCTGATTCTTTGTGGCTTGATTATGTTGGCCCTCTATCTAATGACGAGCTAAATTCTGATAAACGATGGAGCTATAGAGACCCCAAGGGCAATATACACGGGTTGTTCTCTCTCGCGCAACTACGTACGTGGAAAGAATATTTTCCTAAGGATCTTCAGATTGGAGTTATTCTCGCAACTCTAAAGAAGCCATTCTTATCTTGATGCCTTATCTAGACAAACAAAGGACGCTGGTTAGATCATTTTTGGTATGACGGTTCGGGTTCGTTCATGGAAGTTATTTCTGTTGGCGCCATGGTGGGATCGTTGTTCATGGTTGTTTTGCGAGTGTGTATCGTTTCGTTAGAGTTTTATGTTCTTTTCGTTATTTGTATGTTGGATCGTGTTTGTGTGTATTTCGTGTGCTAGTTTTTTCAAGCTTTTTTATAAAAATTTATTTGTCGTTCAACACAAAATTTATAAGTTATAAACGAGAACTAAAAAAACTATAATGAAAATAATATATTCATTTCATCCTAAAATTATTTTTCTCGGGGTAAAAAACATATAGTTTAAATTTAACCAAACTTCACTATGAGTTTGTAGTAGTGAAACATTTAATTTAGACATCCAAAAGAGAAATAATGGACTATTAATTTAGGAAGGATTATGTTAACAACATATATTGTGGTCGCTGTATATACTTACGAAATGTTAAACAGCACGTGCTTTTCAAAAAAGTTTGATTAGTATCTTACCGCTTGCCAGTCAGACGTAGTAAGTGGCATATGTTGTTGTGGTTTTTCTCCTAATCATAAACAGTAATATGTTTACCATCTGAATCATAATTTAGATGTGACGACATTATCTTATTGCCCTCTTAATTTTATAAATATTAAAAAAGAAAAAAAAAAAAAGAACAACGATAAATAAAGATCTTTGGCACAGAGCAGTCACTCTATCATTGAAAATCAAATGTAACAACAAAAACACATTTCTGTTCTAGTCAAGAAATATTTAGGAAAAATTGATAGTTCGGACTAAATGGTTCGTTTCGTTTGTGTTTTGAGGTAAAAATATTATGGTATTCACATGTATTTTGTATTTGAG